>JACSYO010001998.1:0-287500 GCA_016806645.1 Ophiodon elongatus | reverse complement strand
TTTTTTACAGAAATGAAACCAATGGGCTTTGGGCCATAGTGCGACAGACAGGGTAGGGAAGTACGACAGTGTTGAGAAATAGACGAATACATTGTTGGTTTTATTGTTTTGTGTTCGTAAACAGTAAAATAAAATAGAGCATATCTGACTTTCTTTCTTTACGCCTTTTTTCAATATTTCTTCCCTCCACTTGTTTCTGCTTATTTCATAATGTAGAAATCAGCTCGCAGTGTGTTGAAACTAGCGTAGCATGAGTAAAACATCACAGTGAACATTTCCTCCTCTTTTTTCTGTCAAGCTAACATTATTGCCATGTGGCGCGGCAGTTGAGAGCGGGGACCGTTGTACGAAGCCCTCCTCAGCGGTGCGTTGAAGACTGATCCAGCCTCGGAGAACCCGATCTGTCACTATTGTTTTATGGTGCCACGATGACTGAATTTACAACCAATCTCTGCAGCAGTGCATACTGATGATCTAACTTGTCTAATTTATGAAGGATGTTCCAGCTCTATAAAGTGTAATTATACATAAAACTGATCACCTCAGACGTCTGTTCTGCAGGGGAGTTCGTCATCCGTCTTCTGTCCTCACCGCTGCGGCTTCTCGAGCAATTGTCCTCGGGTTGAACTCTCCGTTGCTCCGCGATGGGGTTTTCTGGATGAACTTTTGCCTGCTGTCTTTCATCCCAGCGGAGTCTACTCACTCCGAAACAAAGCAGAAATGTACATACTGTACTCTCATAAAGGGTAGGAATGTTTTTTAGACGTCTTTTTTGCCCTTTTGCCGATGGCTAGCATTCAAGGTTGTCTCCACCCCTGAGATTTTCTCCTCCACCTTCCTTTTTGTCTCTTGAAATAATTGTATTCTGTCCTTTCCTTCCTCAACTTTGCTCTTTACTTTTGGCGTGCAAGAGCCCAGTTTGAATTGAACTAAAAGTCCTTTCCTCAACATCTACATTCACTGACCAACTACTTCATGCATCTGGAGCCGATCGGATCTCAGTGTGAGTCATTTTTTGGTCTGAAAGAGGAATTCACAAAGCATTTCAGTCCTAAAAGTAGCTCCCAAGTATGAGAGAAGTTTGAGGCAGCCCAGAGGACTGTTGCGTCACTAACTCCTGGGCCGCCATATTACAAATCTTGCTATAACAAAGGCATTTATTTTCAACTCAACACTTCCTGTTTCTGCTTAATAAAAGAAAAGAAAAAAGCTTCAGAGGCTGAAGGATTTGATTCCCCGGATACCGGCCCACCTGTCTCCAGGTGTCAACCAGCATGGACAGCAGCGCCACAGCTCACCTCCACATGTACACACTTGACATTTTCAGACTTTTCTTCCCTGTGCAAACAGTACACAACCTGTGTAGGAACACGAAGAAGCAGCCTGACAAACAGATAGCACAGGGAAAGAAGTACTAAAGGACAGATTTGGATGTTATAATCATAATATATATAATATATTTGGCTTTTATAAGTACATTGGGCTGCTTTGGTACGTGGCCTTGTTAAAACTGGACAGTATAGGTGATTACTTCGAGGCAGAATAACTTTTTTTTTCGTACATAACGACAGAAAAAGGGACACAGTTCAACATTACAAACTCTGGCTAAAACCCCTGATGGACACAATCAACAATGCCTGCAAGTCATTTATATCATCCCCTAAGAGACCTGGAGGTGGATGAAAGAACAGTCGTTTCCAAGGCAAAAACTGGCTCGACAAAAAACAAAACCCACAACATTGTGATTCAAACAGTTTGTGTTGGCATCCCCTCAAGACATGGCCTGTCCTTTGATGGGGTGATGTCCCAGGTTATCTTGGCACAAGCTACCACCATTACAGATACTTTTTATTCTAGCCCTAAACTATTCAGGGCTCTCCATGAAAATTGCCACTTGTGGGAATTTCAGAGACAACGACTGCCCTGGTAGATGGACTGTACTTTTATCGCGCTTCTCTCGTCCAACGAACACTCAAAGCACTTTAACACCACATGTCATCATCCACCCATTCACACCCTTGCATACACTGATGAACACAAGGTCTCACCTGCCCTTCAACCACAAGGGTCTTGCCCAAGGACACATCGACATGGACTACGGGTATCGAACCGCCGATCCTCTAATTGAAGGACGACCCTGCTCTACCAAAATGGAAAGAGATGGATCCGGGAGGGCCCCACTTTTTTTCACGCAGCTCGCTCCGATCAAACAGTAAAGACGAGGGTGAAACAACAAGATGGCTCCTGGTCACAGGTATCAGTCCCCTGTTCCACATCAGTTCCACAATACAACAATCTTTTCGCCCAATTCGCTCAATAATACTCTCCACAATACCAAGCCATGCGCTGGTACAGAAGCCTGTTTGACCATTTTCAACAGTTTGATTCTTTACAAATAACTGTCCACACACCTCCTGCAGGTCATCTTCCCTCCTCATCGCCGGTCCCCATGCAGCAGGCCGCAGCTCGAGAGCCACCACGGGTCGCAGGAGGTGTACACACTGCTATAGCCAGGGCCGGCGAAAGCTCACACCCTGGACATGCAATGTGTTGGATGTTGCCCTCTGCCTGCTGCTGGACTGAAGCTGTCGTGCAGCATGGCACGAGAATTTAACAAATGAAGCGTTAAAACATGCAAATACTGTAAACATTTCTACTTGAAAAAACAACGTTACAAAATTTCATTTTAGAAATGTATTAGACATGTGTCTACTATTTTATTCATATATTACACTACTTTTGTGCACCTAAGACTTTGGTAAAGCCATTTCAAGCCCCAAAACAATTTGTCCACATGAGTAAAGGTGTGTTTCCAGACGCGTTTTGAGGAATTTCAAAAATCCAACTTCATCTTTTCATCTTTGGGGACAAATTATGCATCTCATTGATGCATCACTGTCAGTGTCAAATATAATGATAATGAACATTTCATTTATATTCTGAAGGCGGACATTTAATAAGGATTGAGTCGTTTCACCAACAAAATCGAAACAATCCAATAACAACGGAGACGCCGGTTTGAACAACCTTTACTTACATTTGTTACATTGAATATGTTATCTCTCACTCTGACACACACACCAGTCACTTATCAACAACAATCATGGTATAAGAAGTGAGTTGGCACCCTAACCTAACTTCACTAAAAGTTGCTCTCAGTGAAAGAAACTTTGAACTTCTTCTTCAGATTAGATTTGAGTTTATGGGTAACAATGAAGATGGCAACAGTTCTTTAACGTGGGAGTTCATTGTGGATCTTAGGGGACAGGATATGTATACGGTCCACTAACGACCTTTGGAAGCTTTCAGCCGCATCGCACAGGCATTACAACCCATATGTTGATAATGATGAAGTGAAATTAAATCACAAAATCAATCTATACTTGACCATTAGTAATGAACCAGTAATGGCATGGTGAAATATGGTGGCTATAAGTCATGGATGAGGTAGCAGAGACTGTGGACACACACACACACACACACACTTCTGAAAAGATCTATAAATAGTCTGGGCTGTTACCAAGTGGATGAGAAAACACAGAGTTATTAATATTCAGGGACTCGCTGTAATTTCCCCTCTAATCAAAAGACGGGATCTGCTGCTGAATCTGAATCACCACTGACCTGTGCAACACACACACACACACACACACACACACACACACACACACACACACACACACACACACACACACACACACACACACAAATCATTTCTCATACATCCTCATACATACCAAGCACTTTAAACCGAAACACTCCAGGATTCTGAGACTTGCACACACACACCCTGGCGTTTCAATTACATTACACACTGGTGGCTAATTGCTGGAGCGATGGTTTCTGTAATGACTTCTCAGGGAAAAGCAAAATTTACATGGGGAGGACGTTCCAGCTTTCCTGATTGACCCGCACACACACACACACACACATTATACGAAGCAACACACAAACTGACATGTATACACATATACAAAAAAAAAAGAACACACACACAACCGCAAACTCCTAACACCACACTCTCTCACACACACACACACACACACACATTTTGTGTAGTCACAATTCAGCTGTAGGGCTTCAGGGACGGAGCCAGCGAGGCTGCTAATGTAGCCGTCTTGGTTTATGGTTATTAAAATGCCTGGAAATGGCTGTAATGAAATAGTTGTGGATTAAAGTTTAGAGGGTAATGCGGGAAGGAAGCATGACCGCTCTTTCATAATGGAACAAGGCCCAGAAGGCTCAGCAGATTATTGGTTTTTATTTGGAGTTCTAAATTAACAGCATGGTGGGTTTTACCACAATCGTTTTTATCCCGCTGATGTTTTGTAGCTTCAGTAATTACAGTTAAAGGGTAAGTTACGGAGTTAAGTGTTGTTTTGCACATCTGTCGATCTTTGCTCGAAGAAATTGATATAAGAAGAAATCGGCAGCTCGGAGCTTCGATGTTCCTCTTTTCCTTACTTGAAATAACAGGGTTTTAAAGTAAATGGATGTTCTGACCGAGGTCCACCAGCCTGTGTTGGTTACTATTAGAGATAAATGAAAGTCACAGATGGCCAGCGTTCTTTCCCCTAGTGTGGATGTACTGGATGAAAAACGCTGCCAGAGTAATGGTTTACATTTTGAGCTCTGAATGAACACGAAGTGGAAAATATGGGGAAAAGTGAAACAAGAGGGGCAGATCAGAAGCACATTTTTGGATCGCTGTTGAGTTTTACATGGTTAGTTGGTAATAAACCTGTCCAGGTTTATAAAGCAGACATCTGGTATCTGGTATGAAGAGTTACTATTTATAATATACTGCGGTTGCTCCCTATTTTGGGGGTCAGAAATCCGTAAGGGGTCACAAGATGGCTCTACTATTCCACTGATCAACTAAAGGCAGCTACACGCCAAGATATGCTGCAAGTCAGGAGACATGGATCAAGAGAGAAGTGGAGTCATTTTCTCATAGACTTCTATACAATCTGTCTTCCTTTTGCAACCAGAGGAGTCACCCCCTGCTGGCCAGTAGAGAGAAGGCAGGTACATTGGCTTCACTTGTCAGAATCAGAGGTTGCCGCCTGGTAATATCCAAGCTAGACTTATAAAAATCTTCCACACTTGAAGACAAATTCCAGTTTTCTCGACCTGCTGAAGTCTTTTGACCTGTAAATCTTTAACACCCTGCATACTGGGACCATCTGAAGAAGTTAATAGTGCTGCGTACAATCTCCCAGATCACGTCATCAGTCCAGTAGGACTGTCTCAGTGTGTCTCTGAGCTCATCACTATTTGACTCCTCCTATTACTGGTCCTCATTTAAGGCAGAATGTCAAACTAGTGCAAAGGCCCGTCTGCAACAATGAGAGAACTTCCATGTGGAATGTATGAACGCTCCAAACGTTGCTGTCCCGTTCACGGGGATTTCTCTGACACGTGGCGGATGGTGAAGATGAATCTTTTTCTTCTTCTCTGCTCCTCATAATGAGTCATCTGCTGCCCATCAGCAGCAGCTCTCTCAGCACCGCCAGAGGGAAGGTGATGGAGCCCGGGGAATGTAAATGAGAAAAGCACGCAGAATTCATTCAAGTTGTCTCTTCGATGCACCTTGATATGATGGTCAGGTACAGCTGCGTTCGTTTGAAATACATCCAAAGAGGTATGGAGGCATCGACCTGTCTGCTGGAGGCTGATGGCTGGCCAGCAACATATCAAACAACGTGCACCTGAAAAGCTGCAGCATGCCTCTCCGAGTATCATTTTCAAAACTTTGGTTGTGGCTGTTTCTTTTGTACCTGTAAACAACATAAAGTTGTGTTTTGCTCCGGAGCCACCTCAAGACCTGAACTTGAATTAACCAATCGGCTCGTTTTGCTTTGCAACATTGTCTCCCACTAAATGACTTTTAATTAAAACTACACTTTCAATTACATTCTGAGAAAAACGTGCTGTCTCCCCGATTGTGGTTCGCACTTTGAAACAGTTTGAAACCTTTGTTAAACAACAAAAGCTACAAAAGCACTTGGTAAGGGTTTAGTAAAAAAAAAAACATCACGGTTTGGCTTAAAATGAAAATTGAAACAATACAAAAACGCAACAGAACTACATGGTTGTGTTTAGGCAACAAAAGTGCGGCCTTCTGGGTGAAATCCCCGAGTTCATTTGAAATGAATACTAAATGTAAGAATCCAATTGGCAGATGAAATGACTGTGGGGTTAACATATTTGACTCTCTACATGTGCAGGGAGTGTTAGTCGAGTACACAGGATTATATATTGTTCTCCCTGCTCAACAGTCAGCTTACGCTTAGCAGCCCCACCGAAGTGCACTCGAGGTGAAGTGTTTTGCTAAAGGTCACGCTCATTGTACTCATTCAGTTAACCTGCCAAGACCTTCCGATCCAGGTGGGAGGTTCAAACCTTTGTTAACCTTTTGTCCAACACAATCACAAAAATCTGAATCAGAATCAGCTTTATTGGCCATGCATGCGTACACATACAAGGAATGTGTGTGTGTTGGTGGGGCTCCTCCTGAAGTCCACTGTCATCTCAAGAGCTCGGAGCTCGTTCAGCTGCAGGTTGTTCTGACCACACCAGAGGGCCGGCTGTCCAACCTCCCGTCTGTACGCAGACTGCTCGCCGTCCCTGATGAGGCCGAAGACCGTCGTGTCGTCTGCGAACTTCAAGAGTTTAAACAAACAGAAAACACATTTTACCAGAGAAGAAGTATCCCAGGTGTCACGAAGCACATTCTTAGCTACAGAGAAACGTGAGCATTTTGAGTATAGATTTTGTATTTATTTTTTATAAATAAATGTATGCAAGTCAGGCTGTGGTGAAAACAAGCCCTGCTAAGAGCCCTTTCATCACTGACTGTAAGAACATTGTGTGTCCTGACTGAGACTAATCCACTGGGACCCCTTAATAAGGGATTTTAATTATAGCAGGACTATCAGCATTAAGAAAACCGGTCCCTGCGTAACCAGCAGAATGTCCGTCGTCTCTCAGAATGTAGACCGTACGCAGAGTGATCCTTCTTTAGTATTTGTTGTTCTGTTAATGTGGCTGTTAGTTAGTTACTTAGGTTTAGGAAAAACATCATGGTTGGGCTAACTTAAGTTATGGAAATTGTGAAGAAACGTCTCATAAAAGGAAAGAGATTCTGTGACTTAACGCAGTATTCAAGGACAGGACAAGATAAGGGGACTCAACAGTCTCCAGAGCGTCCCCTTCATGAGACTGTGCTGTGAGTCCGGCTGTAGGCGCTTTGAATTCAACTTACAGAAAGACAAACTTTGAGCTTTATTCAACAGAATGTGCCACAACAATACGTAGACCAGTTATGAACGTAAATGAGCACCGGTCTCTTGGTTGAAAGTCCTGCGCTTGTTCGAGTCATCCACCCCCCGTTCTGCCCCACCCACCGACAATTGTCTCTCTCCTTGTTTATACTACGTCATAGTGGCTGAGGCCGACCGTCACCTATTCATGTAGATAGGTTTACTTCGTGTGTCCGCCACAACGAAGGATCCCTATTGTGTTTCTATTATCATTTCCGTGGTACCGACACCGAATTTTAACACACGCCACCACCTCGTGATGCGCTGTATAGAGGTTGTGGTCATTTCATGTATTTCTCTGAGACCGGGCTGACAACAAAATGTGATTTATCTTTTAAATGACACACTTTAATCGGACTCCCATCTCCAGTCTCATTCTCCCTCTGACTTGCAACTCAACATTTTGGGGTTGCTCTGATTTGCATCACATAATTAAACATGAGTGAGTCAGCACTCCTACTTCGCAGAAACAGAAAAACAAACACACACGCACACGCACACACCAGTGAGTGGTCAGATCTCGGTCAGACTGATGATTAAGAATAATTCAAACACTACGAGATTTTATAGTTCTCGACTCTCGGGGGAAATCAGCGGACTGGACGGCCCTAACTCTGAAACTGCAACTCAACTGTCTTCATTTCTTTTTCTTCCACTCAAAGCCCGAAGCCTCCTTTTCTTAGTCTCCAAAGCCACACAAGCCCGAGGTTAGTTGGAGTTTAGTCCATTACATGTTTGAAAAATGTCGCTTTTCATCACATTATCCCTCCCTCTCTCTTTCTGTGTTCATCTTTCGGCCTCCGACTCTTTTCAAGTCAGCTTTCCTTTCCACTACAATAGTATGTACACCCACTGTACAGCACCAGTGAGCTTTCTTAGGTCATAGTGTGCTAAGGGGGTCAGTACAAACAAATCTTTAATCCGTGAAACCTTCTTAAGTCGGAATGTTGGGGGTGTGGAGGCAAACGACATGAGTTAAAGTGACAAGCGCGGGGATATAATGTCAGTGTCGTTCACCTCTGCAGCTCCTCGAACTTTAATCATAATCATAAATTAATGTAGTCTTCACTCACCATTATGCCACTAAGCCCCTCGGCTGTTCACAGCACTAAACCAGACAAGAATCAGAGAGAAAGTAGTAGAGGAACTGGGAGCACTGCATTGCACCAAACACACACACACACACACACACACACACACACACACACACACACACACACACACACAGCAAGTCAGCCTCAGAACAACAGAACGGAGCGGCTTCCGGAGGTGAGGTCACAGCTTCGGTTTATTGAGCAATAATTGATATCAAAGAGCTGCTGGTGTGCGGCGATGCGGTCTTAAAGCAACAGTGTCTGTTTGGTTGGCGGTCCTAAGAATGTTCACTGTGGGCTGAACTTCTCCTCGTCTCAAATCCCGTACTTTTTATCCTCCCATGAAAAATTGTTACGCACAGAAAACTCCCACACTGAATCCGATGCATTTTATGATTCTATTTGTTGCAAAAAAGCGGAAATTTATTATTTGGGTTTGATGAATAGCGCTAGTCCAATAAATAGATGCCATTAGCAAGAAACTATCGTTTATCTATATTTAATTCCTGCATCTCTGTATGCTTTGCTTTCTGCTTGCCGTAGAGTCTTTTGCGCTGAGACAAATGAATGAAGTGAATCGTTCGCATTTACGGTGGCTCCGAGTGGTCAAACAACTCTGAGGATACTTCAGGGCCCTGTGAGATCACTGTTGGCTGTGCTTCAGGTGCAACACCTGTGACCTCACCCCATCACTGATTTTGGTTGTGGTCTTCAATCTTTCAGAGGGCAATAAAACACTGATTTACAGCGTTACTCTTGAATATATCTGTCTTTGTTCTTCATAGGCTTCACACCTACAAAGCCCTGGCTCAGCAGACAGGTGACGTTTCCTTGAGTGCAGCTCTGCTTCCCTAAGACGTGCAGAGCTACCCAGCATAGAATCCCCCCACACGGCCCAAAGTGTGGCGAGAACAGACTGATCACAAATCAAACCAACATCGAGAGCCTTAACGACACTTATATGTGTATTGAAAGCATTCAGCTTACTTTCTTTTCCGAGTAAGAAACCTAACATGTCGTTAATGTTTTATTTCCCTCTATTATCATGAGCTGCAGAGTCGCAGGCTCGCCAGAGGGGAGCATTTTCTACATCACACCGGCACAAATCTCACCCTGCTCCTTCAAATTTCTTTATAGCCGAGCCAATGATTTTGATAACGCTGCCAGGTCCTCTATGTGTATGTAAATATGTCACCAACTGTTTACTACCGGGGCCAAGCTTTTCATATTAGCACTGATGTGGTATTCAGCGTTCTTTATAGCGGTGCCAACCACTGGCTAGAACTGAGCCGGCGTGTCTGCCGTCTGTGTAAATCTTATCACTGTCTGCCACGGGGACAGACGCCACATATTAGCATTGACGCTCCACAATAACAGCATTCGTGGCTGCGACAGATTCCAAGCAGTGCGAATCAGAGACCGGAGGGAGTGTGACGGAGCGGGAGGTAAGGGAAAAAACAAACAGGGAGTGAAAAGGGAGGTAGGGAAAGAATGAAAGAGGAACAAGGAAAAAACAAACAAACAGGGAAAGACAAAAAGAGGTGGAAAGAAAAGAAGGACGGTCCAACAAGAGGATAAAGTGGAAAAATAAATAAAAGGGATATTGAGTCAAAAAGAGAGAGGGTTGGAGCTGGGCATCTCTTGGCTCGAACGGCTGTCCAGAGAGGCCAAGTTTTACCACTAACACTCAAAATAACAGCTTAGCCTCATCATTCTGTCTTCACTCTGTGCCAGAGAGCAGCATTACTGCTGACAGGGCCACTGTGAATATAACAGTATCCTCCATAATGATGGGGCCAGGTGGCCTCATACATTTGGCCCGGCAAAATTAGGCCTCCTTCAAGCTTCCCACTGCTGTTATTAGAACGACTGATGCACAAGTGTCCCACATGTGATTGCAAATGTGTCAAGATCTTGGCACCAGGTTAAACCTTTTTAAATACAGAACACAGATGATAATCCTCTTCTCATATAGCGTTCGTAGCTATACCTACGACAATGCGCTGTAATTCGTAGGTATCCCACAAAATCAATTTGTATGTAGTCCATGTCGACTGCAAAAACCCACGAAAGACTGAAGGGACGGAGGGGGGGTCAAACTAAATCTGGGCCAAGACAACATTGATTTATATGTCACATAACTTCCATACTTAAGTAACGTCACTTCTGGAGTTATTTTAACCAAAACCAAGACCTTTTCCTTAACCTAACTATGTGGTTTTGTTCCCCAAACTTAACCAAGTAATTTAATTGCCTTCACCTAACTTAGTTGTCTCCTGTGAAGACGGGAGTTTATTTCGAAAAGACTGTATGCATGAAACGATCGGAAATTGACACGTGTTGCTGAACTTGAGGTGTAAAAATGATGTGTAAGAAATCAAATGAACCGTTGTATGAGGATACGTCGATTAACTGAACTATGCACACATTTCATTTCTTAAAAAAAGAAATAGTAAAACATTTTGAGAAATACACTACAGATGGTTAGCTCAGATGGTAACAGGATGCCACAGCTTGTCTGTCTGTCTGAAGGTCAGCACTAAAAGACCCCTCCATAAAACCACTTGTCATGTTTACACTTTTTAGAGACCTTCTAGAGGTTTTAGAAGGTGGCTTTTGTTTCCCTCGGACAGAGCTACGCTAGCCATTGGATAAGTTTGTGGGCTAAGCTAAGCTAACCAGCTCCTGGCAGTATATTTACTGTTCAGTCTTCTCATCTAGAGGCCTTTACACACCCGAGTTGAAAGGAATGAATAACAAGAAAATGGGAAATAATTGCAGCAGAGTATTGTTTATTTAATTCAGCAATGCAAATTAGTCCCAGTTGATCTGGTCTGCACCGCCCTCGTCAAGGTTGAAAGGAGTAATAAAGTTTGCCGTACTACGGAGCCTTCATGTTGTTGTACACTTTAGTGTACATTTTTAATATGTATATTAATATTGGCCGGTGCCTTTAGTCGCAGTGCGAAAGCTCAGAAAAATGAACCATGTACTGAAGAAAATTGATATGGTAATATTCGCATTCTGTGTGTATTCACCACAAAAACAGTTAAAATATTATAATGAAGTGTTAACTTAATGCACATAAAAAATGTCCCCCCTGTGTGTGCCCCATAACTCTTGGCAATAAAGCTGATAAGCCTATTTGCCAAAAGGGCAACCTGTTCCTTCAATTCTACTGAAGGAGGAGGATATTTTACTCCACCCGTCTTAGTTCTGAAATATTGTATTAATTCAGTTTTTTTTATAATTTTTTACATCACCCGACTGTTGTCCTCAAAGTGTTTGTGAGGGTTCACTGTTGTCGCCACAGGATGCACAGTGAGACTTGGGTCACTGAATCTCTTATCAGGTCCCACTTTCGCCTCCATGTGGCTTTGCTGCGTTTCGCCGTCACTGCGCCGAACACCGTTCATGTTTGACTCCCCCGTCCAATTTAGAGCCAAGATCTCGGCTGCTAACCCCGGGGAAGCCAGGCTCCCTGCATCACAAAGGAAACTCTTTTGACAGATGGGGAACCTCGCAGGAGGTAAGGTAGGAGCATCTGATGATGGTTACGTGGAGTGCCATCACAACAAAATGTTAGACTGCGGTGGGAATTAGTTTGCACTGATGTTGTTATGCAGACAGTCTCGTCGTGAGTGATCAAGCAGGGGTTTGATGTCTTGCTCAAGGACTCTTGGCTGTTACAGAGACTTTGACAGAGAGATCTGCTGGGTACAGGAGCGTCTCTTTACCCGCTGCCCTCCATTTCCCGCTCGTTGCTTTCAGAATTCAGATGTGCAAAATGAAGCAGCAGCCATTAGAAATAAAATCCTACCACCTTTAAAAAAAAAAAAGACTACTAAGAAGCAGTGCTCAGTAAAGATGACTGTTTAAGTTGAGAGTCATTTTAGAGTGTTCGGAGACTGACGCAGTCTGATGTGCCTCCACAGTGATTAAACATGAAAGCTATGGCACTTGATGCTCTGAACAGCAGGTGCCCGTGAGGTCTCCCGGGTAAGAACCCTGTGGTGTTCAGGATTCATGTGTAAGTCTCGGGACAGGCAGAGAAAAAGAGCCCCATCCAAAGGAACGCAGACTTCACTTCAGTGGAAAGAAAAAGTAGGTTTCTATTGCTGTCTGATAGACAGTTGGTCTGAAGAAAGTGTAGAGGAGGAATATTACAGTGGTGAGTGCCAAAACACCAAAGACGGACAGAAGGTCAACTATGCACAGCATCAAAGAGGTGTTGAGCTGCTTCTATTTGGTATAAATGAGGTGGACAAAACAATAGAAACACACGCCAGCACAAATTTCAGCATCCAAAATGATCAAAGTTGAATCAACGTAACAAAAAAACTGAACATTAGAGCCTCCATGAAGCTAGGAATTATTATTACAGTACTGCATTAGGTTTATCTAGGTGCAAATAATAAACTGACAACTCAGCATATAATTCCTCCAAATGTGTTCCGGTATCTGCCTTGAGCCTCCTCCCCGTGGGTTTGTATCCAGAAGACCTCGGCATCCACAGGGCATCCCGATAAGAGGCTGAACCACATGACTGAGCAGCGGCTCTCCTCTGAGCTCCTCAGCCGCCCCTGAGAGTGAGCCGAGAAACCCCGCCTGAAAACAGCTGATTCAGCATCCTGATTCATTCACAATCCCCACGCTCATGACCACGGTGTTTCCTTTACTGTCTATGTATCACATGTCCTGTCCGAACTGCACTGTCCAGGGACCGCAGGTGGAGAGTGGCCAGTAGCAAAACCTGGTGCAGGAAGGCGTACCTGGTAAAAAGTATTCACTGTGACGTTACCCGTTGGTTTGTGGGCTGCGGTTTTAAAACCTCAAAGGTTGGCACTTTGGCCGTAACCATCTTGGTTTTTGGCCATTGCAATTTAGTTTTTTGCCATCCTGGTTTTTTTTGGGAACCAGAGGTGACATGAGAGGGTGGAGCCCTCCCAAGTACAACAAAAATAATAATTTTATGAAACGAAAACACGGCAACCTCTCAATCACCCATAAGCATCCCCTGCTTTATGGTCTGTTTGACTCTAAATGGACCATAATTTACTAAATGAACATCATGCTGTATTGAAGAAGACTTGAAACTAGAGATTGAGACATAAACTCATGTTTACAATGTTTACTGAGGGAATAAATCAAGAGAGAAGTAGAGTCATTTTCTATAGACTTCTATACAACCAGACTTATTTTTAGCAACCGGAGGCGTCGCCCCATGATGGCCAGTAGAGAGAATGTAAGTTTTAGGCACTTCCGCATCGGCTTAACTTTTCTTCACTTGGTTTCCACCTGTCCGTCACGAACAAGCTCATTATTTATACCGTTATTCCCCTTTTGTAGAGACGTTTGAATAATAGATCCAACATGTTGTCCGGCACTGATGCTGACGCCCATGGGGTGAGGTTTTTGTATCCCCGGTTAGGGGAAGGCAGACAACAAAGGTGAGAGCTCAGGGAACCGGGGGGGTGCGACAGAGGAGATCAAACAGACAGCAGACCAAGCACTGCAAAGCTGGGAATACATGAATACAGATAGCCGGCTGGACGGGGTTGAGATGGATGAAAGGGAGGGAGGGAGAGAGAGGGACCAAATGGGTACAGCAATGCATAGGCTTCTCGTGTTTATCACTCGTGGCTTATGACAGAATACGTTCATCAACATCTGAAAATGTGCAGCTGACTTTGAGACGATCAGAGCCCCACAACAGACCAACCAGCCAGAGCCACCGGAACAAACGCCACCAAACTGGTCCAGAGAGAAGAGGGAGATGAAAGCTAAGCTAACCCAGCTAGGACCTGAGGCTACTCCACTACCCAGCATGCTCCTGGCTGTCTGATGATCAGTCGCAGGAAAATAAGATGGATGAAAGCAGCGGGGGGTCGGTGACTGTTGAGCCCACATCTTCAGAGACCTGGATCAATCCTGGTCCAGAATCAAGCTGAACTTGATGTGTGGACAGCAGGACAGAGAACAGGACTCCGGTGGGACGAGAGGAGGTGGACTCTGTGTTTACATCATGATGCTTAAAGCTCAAATTATATTATAATAAATCACCTCTGGCCAAATCAATCACTCAACTATAACACCGTTACACTGTTTGTTTGTTTGTTTGTTTACATCTTTGCACTATTCTTTTGTTAGTTAATTTAATATTATTATTACATTTTTTGTATATATTGTGCAGTTTTATATTTAATATTGCTTTACTTGTATGTATAAATGCTGCTGTAGCAAAACAAATTCCCCTTACGGGATTAATAAAGTATCTATCTATCTATCTAGTTGATGGACAATGTGTTTAATTTTTAATGTGAAGATTTCTTAGGATTTTGATGCTGCTGTTGTTGCCATTGTGATGAAATCTCCATGAACGTACTACTGTTTCTGTTTTGTTTGTCATGTGTTTGTTGTGTTGCAAATGGGCTCCAACTGAATTTCGTTGTGCATCCCTGTGTTGCATGATGACAATAAATGATCCCTGAACCTTGATTTTCAGTTTCCGCAGTTAAGCGCAGGCTGAGTTGCAATCAATTCTAATAAATTCAGGGGATGTGGTTTATTTATGCGGGGAACAGCCTGAATGGTGCGAGGGGGGGTGGTTGGTTTGTGGGAAATGCAATTTCAAATTTACAGCCAGTGATATTCTGTTTGTATGTGGTGGCACACTCAGAACAGTCCATTTACTGACTGGTAGTTATAGTGTGTGTCTGGTTTGTCTAGTCGACAACTAAAGTTACCTTTTGGGAGCAATGATCTGCTGGATCGGTATCAGCCTTACGAGTACAATATTGATACTAGCCCTGTTAAACATCGATACTAAGATTTTCTAACACCTTCCAGTAAAGGAGAGCAACTCGGGAAAACACGGACTGACATTACACCGAATTAACTACAAACAAATGAGTGAAAAAGGAGGAGCCAATGTTAGTTTAGCAAGTCGGTTTTGATCACTAGCTCACGACTGTACACAACATAAGGAAAACAATTGATTCATTACAGTAAAACCACACAGATGCCATCGTGGTGGGGAACGCTCCCCAAGTAGTGAATGCAGCATACGGTGTGGTGTTTGTGAACGCGACCCCTCAGGCTGGCTCCCCTCCGCCAACCAAGTCCCTAATCAAAAGGCCCCTGTTGGCATGGCCTCATTCGGTTCTTGGCCCCTGTGGTGGCTGTGGCTTTTTGAACTCCAGCTGCCTATGTTAACTTTGGTCTGACATGTTGGCTGGAAACATTGTTTCCGAGCTCCATTGCTGTCCTGCCTACAATGAGTGGTTCCATATGTTAATACCCCTGATAAGAAGTAGTGAGTGGTCACAACATTAAATTGTATTAACCCCCGTTTTTCATTTGTAGGTTCACCTGCTGCTGTATTGCCCTCATTGTTTTTCTTGGTAATAGTTTTTCCTTAGGTGGAGTAGAGATCCCTCCACCTGATGGACGCATGTTGAAACACTGGGATACAGGTGTAGACTGTGTTGCACCTGAGGTGAGTTACCGGCAGCACTCCTCAGTGTCGTCAGCCTCCCACCAGTGGCCTCAACTTAAATCCCACAGTTTTACTGAGTTGATGTTGGACAGAACATTTTAGAATATTAAAGACTGTAATATATTTAATTTTTTTGTCTTTAAATAAAACCATTAATTTCACAAAACACGTCTCTGTCTCCTAACAAATCTGTGTGTCTTAACAATTCTCCTAACAATATCTTAAGGTTCTTTAGTCCATATTTCCTGGGGTGTAATTCCACAGGGGGCGTTGTTGGTTCCCCTCTCATTCCCCCCCTAAGGCCTCCCCACACCCCACCATCTGGTAAGCACAATGTATCAAGAGCGCAATCAATTTTGTCAATTTAATTTTTTTATGTTATTTTCAATCTGCCCCAGATCCTCTGCTTAAGACCAGCACTGCTGATTTCCAGCTTTGAAATGTGTCATCAGTAATGACAACCGGCTGTTAATGTTCTGTTAAAGCCACGTCTACCCCCTCTGTACCCACAGGTTTAATACTTAATGAATGCACTTTGAACACACAAACACACACACACACACAGATAATTGCACAAATGCAAACACATGGACATAAATGTCCGAATAAATGAAAGAACACCTTCATTTACACAAACGCACGTTGCAAATGTATGTATGTATGTATGTATGTATGGACACAAACAGACTCGCATGTCGCTTGCTGAGGTGTAAATGCAGCCTCACACCCTTGAGAGATTTCTCTGACTCCGCAATGAATGATTTATGCAGTGGGTTTACAGACAGGTCTATCTGTACCTGGACCCCCTCAGTGGGGCAGCAGGTGTGAGTCCTCTAACGGTCCATCCATGATTAATGCGCTGCATCCTCCCCTGCAAACGGGGGAGGAAGGACACCATTCACACTTACTGTGTACGGCAGAGCCGATGGGGGGGGGGGGGGGGCTCCTCCCAGCTGGACTGGTCCATATCACATCTACAGTGAGGCGTTCTGGACACATCCTGATCAGATGATAAACCACTTCAACAGGAAGCAGGCAGCTGTTCTCCTCCTGGAGAGTCAGAGATCATGTGCTGGCACGGATATCGGAGAGTGTTTCTTTCAACACACTATAATCTGACAGGCGGCCTAATCATCAACAGTAAAACATCCGCCAGATTAAGACCTGGATTAGCTTGCGGATGATCCTCATCGCTGCACCTTTCACAGACAAATAGCCGTTTGCTGTAATTGGTAAAAACCAAGGACACATACAAGAGGATTATCAGTTCAACGAGATTTACCTGGTCTGACGCTCAAGAGGGTGAAATCCTCCCTGGAAGCTTTTAGTAAAAAATCTTCACACTATATATTTGACTTCAGGCCAGGCGGCAACCTCCTGTTCTGCCGAGTGGAGCCGATGCGGAAGTGTCTTAAAACGTGCATTCTCTCTCATAACCAGTAGGGGTCGACTCCTCTGGTTTCAAAAAGAAGTCTGATTGTATAGAAGTCTATGAGAAAATGACTGTACTTCTCTCTTGATTTATTCCCTCAGTAAACATTGTAAACATGAGTTTATGTCTCAATCTCTAGTTTCAAGTCTTCTTCAATACAGCATGATGTTCATTTAGTAAATTATGGTCCATTTAGAGTCAAACAGACCATAAAGCAGGGTTTGCTGCTGAAGGTGAACGCGAGGCGTCATAACAGTCCACAAACCGATGGGTGACGTCACCATGACTACGTCCACTTCTTATGTACGTATGGTTCAGACTCAACTAAGCATGTCTCGTTCGACGGGCGTGGCGAAAAAAACTGCGGTCCCACAAGGTCTTCAAATGTGTCCCGCTTCCCTTGAACTCTCCATATTCTCGACTCATCCCGACGACGACGCAAGCGGCTGCTCCCGTTGCTGAAGCGTCCTTGAGCAAGACACGAAAAGCTCCCGAGAGGTAGAAAGAAAGAGAGCAACAGAGCAAGGGGAAAAGAATCAGATGGATGAAGAGAGAAAGAAGAGGGGAGAATTCAGGGAGGAGTTGTCTGCTGAGATTTGTCAAACATTTCTATCACAGTCACAACTGTTTGTCTACAGTAGAAGCGTGTGTGTGTGTGTGTGTGTGTGTGTGTGTGTGTGTGTGTGTGTGTGTGTGTGTGTGTGTGTGTCAGTATGGCTCACATTAGTGCCCAGAAGCTTCCGGGGGTTTCCACCTCTCCCCCATCAGTCACACTCAGAAGCACACACAGTACCTGTGTACAGTTGGACACTGGGATGTTGCTTTGTTTCAGAGCTTTATTTAATAAGACACGTTGAAACAGAACAGACTGGACACACACACACACCCACACACAACCAGGACATGTCTGTAGGGGACGGTTGTACAGATTAGTGTGTAGTGGTTTGTCCAGCTACTTTATGGTCTTTGCCGTTCATTAATGTTGCCTAAGAACAAATCTTAAATCAAACGTCTCCAGCATGTTTGGTAATGTTTTATTTGAGGACCCCTCATGCGTTATTTGTGCTGAGGCACCAAAGTTAGACATTTTCAATCTCAAACAGTCATTCATTTATGGTTGGGCACATTTTCTGTGGTTACCTGTAGTTTATTACATAATTCAGCTTCATAAAAGTTTATTATGAACTTATTAAAAGTTCAGCGCTGGGCTGAAAAAGTGATTTTTAAAGGAATCCACTGTGGAAGACTTCAGCTGTGGTCAAAACATTCACAGTGGATTCCAGTTTCATGGTGAAATCGATACATCTACAAAAAGAACTCACTCACAAGCTACTCCTGCAGCATACTGATCAGTCATATTCTGACAGTCTTCCAAAATATGTGATTACAAAGCTTCCGTTTGAATTTATGCTTGCTTTTCAGTGATGAAAAACAACAAATAAGAGCTGCAAACTTTGCTCAGCAATGGTTGGGAGTAAGTCACTGCCCCAAGTGAGGGAGGTCAAGTATCTTCGGCTCTCGTTCACGAGTGAGGGTAAAATGGAACGGGAGGTATGCAAGTGGTTCGGTGTGGCGTCAGCAGTGAATCAAAGCTCGTCTATCTCACTATGGATGAGCTTTGGGTAGTGACTGAAAGAATGAGATCGCGGATACAAGCGGCCCGAAATGAGCTTCCTTCGTAGGCTGGCTGGGCTCAACCTTAGAGATAGGGTGACGAGCTCAGACATCTGGAGGGAGCTCGGAGAAGAGCCGCTGGTCCTCCACGTCAAAAGGGGCCGGCTGAGATGGTTTGGGCATATGATCAGGATGCCTCCTGGAGGCCTCCCTTTAGAGGTTTGCTGGGCACGTCCAACTGGTAAGAGGCCCCAGAACTCGCTGGAGGGATTATATATCTGGTCTGGCCAGGGAACGCTTCAGGGCCCCGTAAGAAGAGTTGGAAAACGTTGCTGCGGGAAGGGGATATCTGGAATACCCCAGCAACCCGGTCTCTGATAGCAGCAGACGGCATTTAAACGTACTCCAGTGTTTCAGTATTGCACTTTGATGAAGTTAGGAGGCTTGAATGAGACAGAATGAAAAATGCAACAGTCTCTAGTGTGGGTCAAGAGCAAAAAAAACCCTGGATCCATTCCATTATCCAAACTGCTTATCTTATTTAGGGTCGCTGGAGCCGATCCAGCTGACATTGGGCGAAGACAGGGTTCACCCTGGACAGGTCGGCAGTTTATCTCAGGGCACATATAGAGACAGACAACCATTGCAGCTGCACGCAAGAGGACTGTTGTCACGGTGTCGGGTTTTGTTAAGTGTGGGTTTCCTGTTTTATTTTGAAGGTTCCCTGTCTCGTGCTTCCTCGTGTCACTTCACTTCCTGTCTTGGTGATTGTCTAATTGAATCCTCCTGTGTCTGATCACCTGCACCTCCCCTGTGTATTTAAACCCTGTTTGTCTTGTCCCTCCTTGTGCGTTCGTCTGTTTTCTTGATCCTGGTTCTGTGTCTCTCTCGCCTGTTCATTGATTAATTAAAACCTTGTTTTGCATTTAACTACCCTGTTCTGATGAGTCTGCATTTGGGTCCTGCCTTCGTCGTTCCACTAACCCTGACAACTGTGGGAGGAAGCCGGAGAACGCAGGTTGCCACGGGGAGAACGTGCAAACTCCACAAAGAAGGACGACACGTGATCAGGGATCGAACCTGGGCCCATATTGCTTTGCGGTGACTACACCACGTGCAGCCCACCTGGATCTATACTTTCCATAATTCAAGTCGACGGCATCTTTCTTTTTAATAGAACCTGGTTAACATCTTTCAATCTCTGCGCTCCCACTTTGAACTACAGGTAAGAATACTACATTTGTAGTCGAGCCGAGATAACCTTGATGACAATCAGGGTTGTTTTCCCAAACTCAACAAAGCTTATCAAGCATTGGAGCTTTGCCAGCTTTGTTATGCTGCATGGCATTCCTCAAGTAGTTACTTCACTTTGACGTGGAAAATCATCTTGAGTTACACGGCATGATTAAACCCTAGCATAGTAGTATTGAGTTCAACGTGAAAATAGTGTTTGCATCGTTCTCAGTGAGCTGGACAATGAAATTAAGCAAAAAAAAAAAAAAAAAATCACATGACATTGCAATATTTTATTTAATAGGGAATACAACATCTGACTGTTTGTGTTCTGAGACTCATTCTGTTGGTTGTCGGGCAGTTCATTCAGGTCCTAAAAACCAATGAATCTCTACATTCGTCCTCAGGTAGCCTCTTCAGGGTGCCAGAGTCGGAGAGGATTTTCACACCCATGTTTCCAAGGTCTGTGTCAGTCCAGGTGTATTCCAGGCTCTGCGTGAATGCTGTTTACAATTTGGTTTTCATATCTTATAAATATGGCAATAAATCAGTTGTGTTTGCTGCAGTGTCGCGAAGGGGTCTGAAATTTCAATCTATTAGATTTGCAAATCAGGTCAGCGCTCAGTTGAAGCGGAAACTTACCAAACAGAACGCTGCGGGTTGTGCTCACCTGTAGTCTATAAAACAAATATCATCCCCTGGCAGAGTTTCCCTTTTGATTTGAGCATAATTCACATTTGCACGTTGACAAAACTCGTCGAGATACTTCCCACTGATTCTCTCTTTCTTCCATTTGTGTTTCTCCTAGACCATGGAAGGAGCTCAGGCTGCCTGAATCACAAATCTTTTAAATCCACTCTTCAACTTCACTCCTTTGATTAAACGCTCCAAGCATTTGTATTTTTACATACCAGGTCTGGTCCTCTACATTTACCAAACTTTCAGGTTGTAGTGGTTTTCTGGTCTTATAATGTGGTCACACCAAACGTGACGCAATTTATCGCGGGACGAGATTACATACAAAGTCAATGCAAAGACACAAATGGATGTGAGTCGACACGAAATCGCACCAGGAGATGCAATGCGAATAACACAATGTATGTATTTGCATTCCGCGAAAGCATACCAGCGTTGAGATTCTCCTCCTGTCGTTACTGACGTCCTGACATTGTCAATCTGAGCTCAATTAAGAAAACCAGCATTTTTAAAAGTTATTTGCTTGTCGTCTTGTGGATAAAACTAACAAAACATGAATTCAGACTTTTTAACGAATCGCCATCATTATTTCAGCATCCCTCATATCCATTTTATGCAATTAGACCACAACTAAATTGTTTATTTTCGGTGAAACGTCGACACGGAAGGAGCCCCCGCTCCTCTCCGTTGTGTCTAGTGCGAATGAACACCAATGAACCCGCGATCAGGCTCCCGCAAGTAACGCAGCGCAAAACTTTTGCCTCGTATTTGGTGTGAACACAGCATGAGGTATTGTGGTCCCTTTAGGCTTCAAGCCTGCAGGGAATGCTGGTGGAAGCAAAGTGATTTATGCTTCAATATCTATTAGAAATTGTACTGTAACTGCAGCCTTCATGCAACTGAGAACTAATGATATCCTGAAGTGTTTTTACTTTGATTTCAGGCAGAGGACCACCGCCGTGGGTTTTGCTTGTGTCCAGGGCACATCCAGTAAAGCTTTGTTTGTACTTGCACGTGGCGATGTAGCATGAGCTCCGAGCACGCAAAAGGACATTCATGCTCAATACGCTGTTCGTTGCATTACGTTCGGAAACGCCAGAGGGAGTACAAACAAGATGTACTGTGAAGACGCAAGAAGACAAAGAATGTAACCAGCAAAACACCATAAAGCAACCTCCACAATGTCGAGGAGGAATTGTAACTAACTGTAACCATATTGTGAAGGTTAAATAGAAAAAGCTCCTAAAGTGTTTTATGCCATTATTTTATAATCAGTGTGCCTAAACTATTTTATAATTAACATGTGTATAAATTATACCAAAGCATTTAGTTATGAAAAACGTACTGTTACATGTATTGCGCAATAGCGGGAGGTCCTTTGCTACCGGAAGTGGAACGGAGCAAGGTCGCAGCAGGATGACGTACTGAAACTGCGAGTACACTGAAAGGATTTAAGGACAGGACTATTCCACGTGACGGGAGTCACGCTGTGAGGGGAGGTGACGGAGCATTGCGGCGGACTATGGCTCATGAGACATTTTTATTTTTCATATTGTGTGTTTAAGGTGTAATTGCTTGCATTCAAAGTAAATACTTTTATTAAAACTTTGAACTACAGTGCTTTTATCAGAAAACTATTTGTGACAGTCATGTCAGAAAAGCCCTGGTTGTGCACACGTAGTTACAAAAAAAAACAGAGGTGCAGACGAGCAGGTCGTTATATAATTTAAAAGTAAAGTACAATTTTCTACAACTATGTCTGTAACGGTGGGTGGTATGGACCCACACGCAATATGACTGGTGAATTGGTGAAGAAGGCTTTATTATATGCAGAACAGGTAACACACCAAGCCGTCAGGGCAAAAGGCAGCCAGAGACAGGAGGGAGCTGAGGCTACTCTCGTGGTCGGGGACAGAAGAACAGGGTCAGGGCAGGGAAGTCCAAACAGGCAGGGTCAGCAACGGGAAAGCAGTCCGAGGGTTAGTGCTGGAAGGTCTGGCATCATGTGGAGAACGATCTGGAAACGTTTTGAAGTGAGATTTTGTGTTTACAGTGTAACTTTGAATGTACATGAAACTCTTTGTTAAATCAAACACAAATTAATTTAATACGACTCTCTCCTCATACTAGGAGTATTCGAGAACTAAAGATCCCTGAATATAGTTTTGTGTCTGGTGTCATACCAAATTTCACCTGCCTACATATATTGTACAGATTATGATGATGTGATTTCTGTATGAGATGGTTCGAGATGTTTCTATGTTTTATTTGTTAGTATCGACTCCTTTTGGCCAGGTCGTCATTGTCAATGAGAACTGGTTCTCAATTGACTTGTGTGGTTAAATAAAGCTAAAATCAAATCAAAAATAAATGGTTGTTTAGTTACTTAAAGTCCACTTCTAATTTGTGGTTTCACAAAAACTTTTGCAGTCCTGAGTTATCCCAGAATCACTTATAAAAACTGACACAGTGGCTTTAGAAGCAAACCAGATGGTGATGGGGAAGTTGGATTGTCTTTTTTTTTTCATGAACCATTGATTTGCATTTGTTCCCTCAGCAATAGACACACACAGAATGTCCCGTCAGAATAATCCCCTCCACCGCTCCCCAGATGACTTCTTGTTAAATGTTTTATAACATAGAAAGCTTGAGTCGATGTGGAAGAACACAAAGGAATCCTGACTCGTAGATAACACGGACATTTATTAAAGCAAACCTTGGGCTTAACTTGCCTTAAGCTCATTTCAGTGGACTTGTGTAAGCATGCTGTCAGAGATTGCTGCAGGCTGATGATCTTGAAATAAGCGTGATAAAAGACAATACTGCTTATATATATATGTATGTGTGTGTGTGTGTGTGTGTGTGTGTGTGTGTCTCTACAAAGTCTGCTTATGTGAGAAGATGTAAAGGAGGAGAGAACTGAGGGCAGGAAGCCGGTGGTAAAGAATGAGATAAGGACTGAATACATTGTAGAATGAAAGCAAGAATGGAAAAATATAGGAAAGGATTGGCAGGGGAAGGGGAAAAGAAGCTCCACAACGTGGAGGGTTTTCAAAAAGATGGAATGAGAATAAAGTGAATAGAGTGTGGGGTATAATGAGCTCGATTTGAATATCAGAACATCAGCAGTTTTTCTTTTTTTTATACTACGTTTTATTATAAATATGCACAGTAAAGGGGGAGAAGCGGTGTTTCCTGAAACGCCAACACAACCACATCTTGTTTCTCCCTGAGGACCACAAGTCCCCCGTCTGTCTGTACCATAAGTCCTTATTAATCCATCTGAATAATTAGCAGGGTTTTGAGTCTGAATCACAAATTTGAGTGTGCAACTTTTGTTTTTTTAACGGTGTGTAAATGGATAATTTTGCCTTTTCAAATCAAAGTTAAAAGTACCAAGTTGAAGTCTGAAGTTTGTGTCTGTGCGAGTTGTGAATCGTCTCAGATGGGGATGTGTGGGTTTGTATTCTATAGATTCTTCGATGCTTTTTTTGCCTTTTACCAACATCCCATAAGATATTTCATACTGCAGTGCTCTCAGATCCTTCACAACAAACCTACTGTAAGTGTAAAAATGTTGACAAACCCTCCAGAGCCCGGGAGCTGCCAAGGAAGAAGAGGGAAAGAAACCCACATTTTTAGTATCAACAGAATTTGTAATATATACACACACAACAAAAGTTTGGCACTACACACATTTGATAGTTTTTTTTCTCCTGTGCACATTTATTCAACTTTTTTTTACCATTAAGGATATTTAGAGGGTCCAGTTTATCATATACTTGATTTTCAAAATACACATGTGTAGGTTGACAACCGAGCCAAATCCTGATCCATGTCCTGTGTGAAAAAAAAAGAGGAAAATATTCACACACAAAGGAGAGCACACCTGAGCACGTCTCTCACACACCGGCTCTGAATCATTTAAGAGACACGTGTGTGTGTGTGTGTGTGTGTGTGTGTGTGTGTGTACGTTTACATACCGGATTGTGTGCAGTCAACTGTTCCTATGTGTTCTGACAGTACACGCGTGTGCAGAAATGGGTATTCCCAGGTGGCAGGACTGCACGGTGCTGCATGTGCATCAGTGTGTATGTTTGTAAGTATTATAAAACGTCAAGCGCTCTCTGAGCTGCAGTTGGTCCACTAAATTTAAATATGCAGATCGGACTGTATGTGTGTCACTGTGTGCTTTCATCGTCATCATCGTCTTCATCGATAATCTGTAAAATATGTTTGGCTTCTTGCACAGAGATGTGTCCTCATGTGTCTCCTGATTTTTCCTTTTATTTTTCCTGTGGTCCATCTGAATTAATGAAAAAAATAACATACATCACAACTTCAGCTTATAGAAAGTCAAGTATTCATCATCAGTGGGTTACTTCAATGTAAACTTTAAGGGACCATGCCCCCCCAGTGTAGCAAGTAATTCAGTATTTATGTGGTCATTTATCCTTTTGCATGATCAACAATTCTAAAAAAACACTTCAAATGAATGATCCTCTTTGCTGAGTGCTCATATTACAGCCACTGTACAACCTCAAATAAACTACGACACGAAATTAATGAAGATTTTATTTTTCTACGGTTCGAGTGTCAAACTGTCATTTGGTATATTTAATGTAATGTGTGGTTCAGGTATGTTGTAACTGTTAGGGCTGTAACTTTATCCAAAAAAGAAGTCTGGTTGAATGAAAATGACCTCAATTAATCCAGAAGCAACCCATAAAATCTAACCACAAAGTACGTTGTTGAATTAATGTTTGTTTGATACCTACACCTAACCAAGTACTTCTGTTTCCTCAAGCTAACCAAGTACTTCTGTTTCCTCAAGCTAACCAAGTACTTCTGTTTCCTCAAGCTCACCAAGTACTTCTGTTTCCTCAAGCTAACCAAGTACTTCTGTTTCCTCAAGCTAACCAAGTACTTCTGTTTCCTCAAGCTAACCAAATACCTTACCGAAACCTAACCAATTACTTCTGTCGCCAACACCTGACCATTGTTTCCTACACCTAACCAAGAACATCTGTTGCCTAAACCTGTTAGATGTGTTGCGCACGTACACCTACAAACTAAGTAAACCTACGCTGTACACATGATGAGCGGAAATTGACACATCGTCTCTGACATTTCCAAAACGGACACAAGAGGAGTACTTTGAGCTTCAGAGTTTGAAGCCCACTGACTAAGCGGTATTTGCTGAGTCGGGAGTTTGAATGTATTGGCAGGACATACAGTACATGTTCAGGAGGTTAAACTCAGCCTCAGCTCTGTGTGCACCTCAGTCTTCATTTGAATATTTGATACTTTGCCCTGAAACACAATTGTTTTGGAGTCTGTGTACGACCTCTTGATTTCACTGCTCGTCTCTAAGCTTGTCATGTGGTACCACACTGCTGCTCTGTCACATGCAGTGGTCTTCCTCCCCTCTCTTGCAACGTTGTCCATTTGAGCAATAAAGAAAAGACCAACTTAACTGCTCCACCTGCCGTTGCTGACTGTACAAACTGTCGGCTGAATTGCCCAAAATGTAAGTGCAGGGTTGATGTTAGGTGAAGGCGGACGTGACGCGAACTTGAATTAGCGACCCAGCCTCGGCAACCCGGTGGGAAGGGGCTCCGGAGTCTCAGATCTCTCAGCGATATCCCATCATGCCGAGGATTACTGGAGTTAAATTCTTCCGCTCCCTGGCGGTAATGAGGGGAGATAATGGAGAATACCTGGGCGCTGAGACTCCAGAGACGGCGGTGTAGCTGATAGACTGCGGTGGAACCGAGGTGCAGGCGGAGGGACGCCCGCTGTCCCGGCAGGGATGAGAGGCGCCCCGCTGCGTGTGTTTTCACACCAGCTGGTTTGTTTATCTGCCATTTGTTTGTTTGCCCTTGTCTTTATTTCCCGTTGTACTGGAAGGCTTTGATGGAGTAATAGCACATCTGCTCCAACCTCCCTCCCTCTCTCTCTCTCTCTCTCTACTACACCTCCCTCCCTCTTTTTTAAAAATCCTTTCATGCGTCTCTCTGCAACCTCTCCTCTTCTTTCTCTCCCTGTCCCGGACTTTTACATAATTTTTTACACTTTTACAGGAAATTAGTATTCAATGATTATCGTAGTATTTTTCTGACTGACTTTATCTTTAGTACAGCCACAACCACGACATTATTAATTGCACCGGTTGAGGAGGGTTTGCCGAGCCTGGGGCACTAAAGTATATACACATTAAAGATTAAAGGAAATTATATTTGCATGTCAGGTCTTTGCTTGCGAACATTTGCTAAAAATGAACAAAATGACCCCAAATCCCCCCGCTAAAGAACACGCTGCTTAAAGCCGCTCTGCTCCTGTGTTTCCAGTGGACACCTTCAACACAACAGAGACGCGACCTGAAGATTTCAGGGAGGGAAACAGGAAGAGACAGCTTTAGGGGTACGCTCCATTTATCCACCTGTGGCTTTTGGGATGAGAGTCATAAAGGTTGAGATCTGTAAAAAGAGGAGGACAGAGATGAAAGAACAAATGCCGTTTTAACTCACCGGCAGAGACCTCAAACGATGACACACACTTTCAGCACATCTGCGGGGTCTCACAGGACAGGCTTGCTTGAAAGTTAATTGATGAATTATTGATATGTAATGTGAGTTGATTGGAGGGGCATGATGTGAATATCTACCAGCTCTGTAGGGATGCAATGGTAACCATAGCAGCGGCAGCTCCTTAGTGCCGCGTCCCCAGCAACAGCAACTCACCAGTGAAGCAGACCTAACCACCGCGATTGATCATGTGTGTGCCCTTCTGCTACTTGTCGTCTTTTCAAGCAGAATTTACTGGTTTGCACACATTAATAATTCCAGTCTGAAGAAAACTACTAGACTTCATCACGCATCACAAAAAAAAAGCCAAACCAGCCAGTTACATTCGAGCCTGGAGTGTTTGAACAAAGTCGTTGCTGACCTAGAAGACTCGAACTCCGGTGTGCTCAGCAGAAGAGTCCCAGACCGTGAGTCCTCCCACGGTTCAGCGGTGCTGGCAGTGTTGTCGATGGAGCGATGCAGCTCCAAAACGTTTATGTGAGAAGTACATTTTAGAAAGTATACTAGTACACGTGGACCCGCTGAATGTATCTGCATCAGAATCCGGTATGTATTATGATGTATATAAGAAGTGGACGTAGTCATCGTGCCGTTTTGAAGCCTCGAGTTTGGCAATTTAACGTCACCAACTTGCATTACGGCTGTCGCCATGTTGTGTTTTTTTTGCAACCAACAGAACTTACCATATTTGGAATGTGGAGGAGTGATGTAGAGACGTCGTATACGGCTCTGGTAGCTGCAGCGCCCTAAAGCATCCCCTGCTTCATGGTCTGTTTGACTCTAAATGGATCATAATTTACTAAATGAACATCATGCTGGGTAACTAGAGATTGAGACATAAACTCATGTTTACAATGTTTACTGAGGGAATAAATCAAGAGAGAAGTAGAGTCATTTTCTATAGACTTCTATACAACCAGAGGAGTCGCCCCCTGGTGGTCAGTAGAGAGAATGCAGGTTTTAAGGCACTTAAAGTCACAACAAACCGCCCTGTTCATGGTTCTGAAACAACAGCCGTAAGATAGTTCACACACAACAAGGCACATAAACAGTCAGTGGGTGATGGTGACCAATATTGTTTGGCTCGTTTAATGTATACATTTTGATACAATTCAGGCTTTGATTCATAAAACCAAGTACTTTTGTTTTTTTTGGGGTACTCTTCTACTGCTTTCTACTCCCTGTTTGATCTTTTCATTCTCCTTTTACAGTCTTTAGTTCACTCTTCTAAACTCTTTCTTCTCCTTTTTTTGTATTTCTTCATCGCTCCTCTCCTTAATTCTCCATTCTCTCCTTCACATCGCACCCTCCGCGCACTTGCCCCTTTCCTACCTCCCGCTTATCTCCCTTCTCCCCTCCGCACCATTGTCCTCGTCGCCCGTCTCCTCTGCTCTCGGGGTGGGAGATAAACCCACAGAGTGATAATCTGTAGCTAAATAGGCAGCTGATCCCTTTAAAAAGCTATGCTACGGAGGGGAGGAGAGTGTTTACATGGCCTCCAGCAAATGTGCTGCACCACTGGGAAATTAATTAGCCGGCCCAACTCTCTGATGCTTCCAATTTTCCCCATTTTCCCCTCTCTCCAAGTTATCTCCCCTATCCTCTCTGAAATTCTCTCTCTGTCACTTGGTTTCCATCCAAGCATTTATTTTTTTTTTAATTATGATGTAGCAAATTCAGAAAAGCGGTAAGGAAATGGCAAATTTCAAAGCCGAGAGAAAGTTTTACACGCTCTTGAAGATGCATTTAACGCATTATGAAAATAAGTAATGCGATAAACAGTGATGGAAATGCATGTGTTGAAAAATTAACCACAGGTTCGGAACAGTCTGGCAATTTTGTTCCACAAGTAATTGAAAAGGGGCTTTGGAGCTTTTTAAAAAAAGGTTTCTGTGAGATACTTCTAAAACGCTCTTTGTCCAGCAGGAACTTCAGATGTGCAAAGTTGGAATCTCAAAGAGTGTAATTTTCATATTTTTTGTCTGTTGCCTGACTAGGCCAAATGAAAACATACTCAGATACGAATCAATTCTCAAAGGACACTCCGCTTTTCATGTTGATGTATCTTTGTTTGATATGGATTTCTTTGTTTGGATTTGTCAAGCGTAACAGGAGCTTTTTCGGGCAGAAATGTGTCTGACGAGTCGACATCCATGTCCGTTTCTTTTACAGTTGGGATTTTTAAACCGCAGCGATATGAACTTTGTCCAGCTTCTCCCATAAATCTTTTACAAAACGTACAATCTTGACTAATTTGGCGAGTCTCTCTCTCTGTAACCAGTTTCTTTTTCATCAATCGATACTGCTATCTGTCTCTGTCTGCCCCAAAATGTCAGCTGCCTATGTGTTGAGATATGAGAACAAAGTGCATGGAGAAACTGCTGATGGAAAATAAACCTGATTTGGTGGTGCGATGTGTATATTCTGTTTACTGTGTGTAACCCAGAGGGGAACTGATCACAGTGTGTGTGTGTGTAATGTTCAATCACAACCCAGTCACCAGGAAAATAGTGTTGTCAAACCACGCATACGTTGAGTTAGTGTGTTAGCATTCGGTCGGAGCGCTACTGAAAGTTATGGTATAACGACGAGTATAAGAAGCAAGGAAGTCCCTAAAGGGCGGCTGAGAGGGGTCGAACAAACACCCAGGAGAACGCTGTTCATGTGAAACCAAAAGTAAACGTTGACCATATGCTTGTAACATAGTTACACTTGCAACATAACTTTATGCAAGAAAGTCGTCACTCTGCGTTAAGTCGTTATTTTAACACAAACCACGACGTTTCTTCTAACCTTGACCTAGTAGTATGGCTGCTTGAACCCAACGTTAACCACGTGGCATTGTGCATCTCAACTAGCCGATGTCCATCATATTGTTACAGAAATGTCCACATAAAGTGTAGAACAAGCCGTTATGACTGTGCTCGTCAGATACTAACGCTTTGTCAGTGTTCTGTCAGCATCGGGAGGTCGACTCACGTGACAGGGAGTGACTGCCACCCGTGTTTACTAAAGCTAACCAAGTGGTTTTGTTGCCTGAACCTAACCTAACCTAACCTCCTGGGAAAAGGAAAGTTTATTTTGAAAGGGCACTATGGCACGTAAAGCGCGTACATTAACACGCCGTCCAAACACGTTAAACTCCGAGAGGTACCCAGTGTGTCGACCTGTGATGCAAAAGGGGCACTGACCAAGCGACGAGTTTAAAGTGAGAATGGTTTGCGCAGAAACACACGACGCCATCCTGTTTTTTCTGGCGACTGGGTTATCATCACGCAGCCGGTTGAGTTTAGTAATGTTCTGACAATCTGACTTATTGTTGCTTGACTTTTCCGCTCAAAGCCCATGAGAGCAGGGTATTTGTCATAAGTTTGAGCTCCGTGTTGGACGCAGCTGGGAAGTCTTAAAATGATTTGTTTGGCTCAAATTGTCTCGAGGCTCCTGGACACAAAAGGTTATTTTATCCTTCCAGCCAGCTGTCCATCGTAAATGAGAGCTGTTAAGTTTCTACCATTTACAACTGCCCTGCGGTTCAAAGACATGTTTATGTATGTTTGGGGGCATTATATGGCCAAATATTCAGATAAAGTTTTTAAATATACATATTAGAGAAATGCTCATGACAATCTGTAGACAAAAATGTTTACACAGTACGTATTTAAATCACAGTTTGAGACAAAACTACCGTCTGGCAAGACGGTATTTCAGAAACGACTAAACTTACCCCAAAAATGATGAGACACTCAAATAGATTATTTTCATTCGAATGATTTACTGACAATTGAACAGCCAGATATTAACACAAACTTGCAGTTAAACACAGATAAATAATTATGGGAACATGTATTTTGTATTTAACATTTTAAATTAATTTTGAGCACTTTGTTTTTAGCGTCGTCTTCTGTTGATCATTGTCAACAAAAACTGCAACAAATCCCGTTTGATCAAATATTGTAAAAAAAATAAATAAAAATAAATAATTCCAAGAGGGGTTTATTAGAGCTAACAATGTTGACCTTAGGGGGAGCCGGAGGGCTGGTGCTACGCTGCGATGATGCCAACAGCATGTAGCTCCCCTGCATATCATTTTTGAAAAGATAAGTAAACAAATACATGAGAAAAGTTACATTGCAGTGCCTGGTGCCTCAAAGCGCTCAGCATCTCTCTTCATGAGGAGACGCACTTTGGGTTGCGGTGGGGTCACTGCAGATATTTAATGAACTAAACCTGTTTTACCTTTCCAGGCTTCAGATCCTAAACATTCATCTCCACTCCGTCCTTGCCAGTTTGTCTAGTGTGCGTAAAACCACTCAAGTTGCATCCTTTTTGTAACTTCAGTGCTCATCATACACTGTCTTTAGCTCTTAGTATCAGAAACTAGCCGATTTAGGGAGAAGCAGAGAGGAGAGCGAGAGAAGCGCCGCTGTGTGAACAGCTGGAGTGTCATGTGTTTAATTTACCCTCCACTTGATCTTATCCTCTTCTTCCTCCTCTCCCCGCAGCTCTAACAGACCTGTTTAACCCCCCGTTCTGCCCGAGTTTGTGTTCGTGTCATTCCTTACAACCAATTTGTGTTTGTCAGGTTAGCGCGGCACCCTCACCTGTCCTGTAGCGGCCATAAACTGTAAGTAGGACGATTTTAACCGCTGGTGGCGAGATGAAAAGTCAGGGGTAAGCAATTCTGAGGGCTTTAATAAGAAGATACAAATGCCATGAATGCCAAGAAATAATCTTATAGTAAATAAATCTTTAGCTCAGGTAGGTCTTTTGTTTGTTGCTGTTTTCATAATAATGTTGGTGCCGAATTATAGATAGATTCAAGCTCCTTTGTTGTCCAAAACGCCCCTCTCACCTCTTTTTGGAAGAGGGCTGTGTCTCTTGTTTCAGGTCTGCCACGCCCACTCTGCCACGCCCACTCTGCCACGCCCACTTTGCAGTTCCTGGAGCGCCTACACCTGAGAGACATCAGTCAATCAGTGGGGCTGGATATAAAGTCCTTTACTTCACTTCCACACTGTTTTCATGCCGCATCATTCGTGTGGTGCGTTCACACCCGGACTATTTGTGGTTATTTCGCTTTTTCGCACTCGACGTGCCGCCGAAGAGGCTTATCTCTGTGGAAATAGTTCCTTTCTGCCATCCACCATGGAAGAAATAACCACTAGTTCTGCTTTGTACATGTTGTGGAAGTCCCACAAACGTCGGAACATCAAACGCCCTCATGTCTGGGTTCATAACATGATCCGTAGCCGCACACAGCTTCTCCAGGATCTGCGTCTGGAGGACTGCCGCTTCCAGTCTATCGACTTCTCCTCCATAGTTTCTGATTAGCAGCGGCAGGACGGCGGTGATGACGGGCGGAGCTTCTCAACGCTGACTGGCGTTCTCAACTCAGCGGCACGCAAATTTTTCGCGTCACATCACTTTGAGTTTGTGCCGTGCGATTCGCCGCCTGGCGAAAATTCGCTTTTCCGCAACCATTTGGCATCTGTGCATTGACTTCGTATGTAATCTGGTCGCACGAAGAATTCACGCCGTGTTTGGTGTGAACGCACCTTCAGCTGAGAGCATTCAGAGCTGTCAAACTGGGGTCGTCATTGTGCCTCAGTGCTGGCCACCAGTTTTGGAGACTTTTTATTTTTTTATTTTGGGGGAAGCTGTGTGGAGGTTCTCTGCTTTCTCCTGTGTTGTGTAGATTTAGGGAGCTCAGTATTTTATTTTGCTTCGGTAGGCAAGTTGCCAAAAAGAGGTCAGTTAAATCAGGGGCATAACACACTGGGTGACCATTAACACGCATACTATGATTTATTTTGACTCAAATGGCCACAAATAATCACTAAAATGCCAAATGTGGATTAATCCGCCACTGAAAAGTTCCCAACAATTACACTTTTTGCTCCTTTTGATTAATTGTTGCTAAAAACTATGGTGTCCACCTATTTGGGGAAATTATATTTATTTTGAAAAAAGAATTTGGATTTATGACCCAATTCAACAGCCAACACAACTAAATTCTAAGATAACCTGTAATTGAACGGTAAATTAATTTTGTATTGAATTGGTGCATATCTTATCTGTGGTATTTGTTTATCCATTATTGTCAACTTTGAATATTAGCCAAAAAGCCATTAAAACCCATCTTATCACTGAGCCTATACACACTGAATCCAAAACCTTCGTAATCTGCAGTACATTTTTATTTTCCGTAGCTTCCTTTCTGCGAATTTCGGATGCCGATAAAACAAACCATAAAACAACCAGTTGAATAATGACATGATCAATAGATTCTCAGACCTCAACGTCGTAATCCTGTTAATACTTCACTCTGCAATAGGATTTTGATTAATTTGGTCTCGCAGAATAGTGTCCGAAGATTACAATGATAACAAACAGCTGGGGATGTAAAGCAGTTGAAGTTGCTCGAGATGGTCGGTAGCCTCATACAACAGTTTGTATGATGACCAGCAAAAAGTTACTCAAGTCTGCAACAAGTGTCAATTTCCACGTGACACGTTTACGGTCTTTTCAAAATAAACTCCATCTTCTCAGGAAACTCCGTTAGGTTGAGGCAACAAAACCACTTAGTTTTAAGAAAAGATCGCCATAAAATAACCCTGGAAGTGCTGTGACTACATTACGCAAGTTACGTGACAACACTGACCTCTTGTTCCACATCAGGAACAAACGGTCTCCTGGCTCAAAGATTCCCCGTTATTATGAAAACCCTCAGCATTTATACTCGTTGCTTCTTTGGCGACCCTTAAATGCTACTACATCATAACGTCTCTGCACAGTCTTGCACACTTGGATTAATGAGTCAGTCTCCTCTGTGTAAAGTAAAAACAACAATGAAAGTGTAATTTTGACTTTAATAGAACGCGAACATCCGTGTTGGCTGTGGAGTGAAAGGTTTGAATGCCAAAAATCCTCAACAAAAAAATCTGTTTTCATTTCATCCTCGACTTGGAAAAGGCCTTAATTTAAACAGCAGCTTCAGTACAACAAGTACACATCAGTAACTTCTCAGTAAAACACTTATCCATTTCAGTGGAGTTGCGTTGGAGCTGCTGAGCTGAAACATCTGGCTGCCTTTCTGTTGATAGGATGGAGACAGAGGGGTTCAGCCTCACGGCACTAAAATAACTGCAGCAGCACAATTATATTAGTTTATTGAACTGACTTCACTTTGTGGATGTGTTGCTATTAAAAGAGACGATCCTGTGACCCCCGCTGGACCATCACTGTACTGGGTCCTGTAAGAAGAATAGCCAGACACTGCCACCCAACACACCCAATAGATAAGTCTACACATTTAAGACCGTACAGAAGGGCCCGAGTCTTCGTTCTTGAGCAAACTGGTCCACTTTTAAATTTCATGTCAATGTTCCCGAAAAAAAAAGTGCAACTGTTAAGAGAGAAGGATGGAGAAAAAACATTTTCCAGGAACAAATTAATGTTGACATGTTCATTTCTCAGTGTCTTAATTTGACACCTTTCCAGTGCAGTGCGCGTCCCAGCAGACTTAATTAATTCACTCTGTTTATCTTGAGTGTTTTTCATTATGATTCATTTATTTCCCCTTGTCACATTTTTCTTCCCACACAAGTTGTATTTAGGTGTTAAATGGCAACATTAGTCATGTCGGCAAGATCTAAAAGCAGGATTCTTGGATTGAAAGTTATAATAAAAGTGTATTTAATAGAGTAAAATCTCAGCTGAAGATTCGCCGGCTTCTGAGCAGTTAGCCGTCTCTTGCTTCCATCCACGAATCCTGAGCAAAGCTCACAATCAGGTTTATATACATACAGAAAAAGGTGTGATTTCACCCCATTGGCTTAAGAATGCAAGCAATATCCATTGGTGCGGAATCTTCTTGATAGGATTAGCGCTGCTGCGCCGGCATGTCCATCCCCTAGACACGTGACCCTTCTGGTGCTTTATATGTACCTGGTTATTTAGAGTCTCTCACTAAACATGGCGGTACAATGTGGTATTGCACTGAATACATTCTTTTAATAGTGAAACTAATTACATAGTTTTAAATTCATGGTGGTACAATGAAGTATTATACTGAATGCATTTCTTTATTAATTTTAAATGTGTTGCTAATACTCTTCAGAACTGAGTTGGGTTTAGAAGAAAAAAACACCATGGTTGAGCTTATACCTACATCCAGTTATGTTTAGGCAAAACTAACTTTGCAACACACGTTGCAACCACCAGTCTCCCAAGTTTGTTGAATTGTAATAATTTAGTTCAGACTTAAATTGATCAAATATTTAGCTTTATACCTAAATCCACTCTAAATTGACGACAATATCATCAGCTGTACTTTGAGTTTAGTGAAGATGTTTCTCTCAACTCATTTAATTTCAAATAATTTCTGTTTGTTACTGGAATGGTGTGGTCACACCAAACGTGAAGCAAATTTTTCACTTGGTCCATTTGTATTCGGAAAGAATGACGTCCTGAAGTTATCCCAAAAATGTCTTAAGATTTTGGAAAAAAAAAACGCTGAAAGGGTTAAGTTTAGGAAAAGGTCACGGTTTGGGTAACGTAAACCCTGAAGACCATCTTGTCCCATGTGTAAAAAATATCGCAACTGGGAAGGTCAGGATGTCATTCTGCATAATGTATAAAATGGCCATGTTCTTTTGTATTTTGCAGGGAGACTGTAGATTTCGGAGCAAAGGGCCTTCTGTATCAATGGATGTTCGATAAATGGGCATTTGGTCCATTTCTATTGAGATTTACGAATAATGGGCTGTCAGAACAATGACATGACACCCCTTGAACGTTAAATGATTCAATTGATGTGAAAATGCATCTGTGAGATACATTAATTGTGAAATGATGGTCACTATGTAACAATTCACCCACCTAATAAAAGCCAAGGGGGAAAGTACAACGCTAAATTTAAAGGAACGGGCGGATCTTGTAACGTATCTGGACCCAAATGCAACACACAAGATTCCAGGGATCTTTGACCTTTTATTTCAAACTTCCAGAAACAGCAGGCAGAGTTAAACAGTCAGAATCCAAAGGCTGGTCGGTTCACCGGGAGTCGGACAGGCAGGGTCGGTAACAGGAGATCAGTCCATGAGAGAATGCTGGAGACTCAAAGCAAAATTTTGTTAGGGGGAGGAACCTCTATAGAGGCACATGAAATATCCTCAATTACTATCTGCAGCCCCTCATTAGCACATGATCTGCTCAATGACTCAATTCCGGTTTGTCTGAACGTTAAACGAGCGACCTGCCCCGTTTGTGTGTCAGATCTGCTTTATCGGAACGAGCCGAGGTGGAGGGCTCGGGCTCACTCTGTGTTTGCTTGGCTTTATCTCTCAGATGTGAATGTGTTTGATTCAGGGGTTCAGAGGGGAAGCATTGTAAGATGGCGTGAAGCTCCACACTGTTGCCACAACCCCTCAGATCAAGGGTGGCTCGCTGGGGATGTCAGCCCCACTGACAGCTTGAGAGTGTGCTTGATTCTTTGAGATGCAGGGCTCATTTGTTGGGATTTGTGAACTTGTTTCTTGTATCCTCGCCCTGAGGAAGAAAGTATAAAATAGAGCTGCACCAGGAAAAAAGAAATTAAGGAAAACCATCGATAGGAAATGGTTAAAGAAACTTCCCTAATATTCAAGGATCATGTATTGTCACTATGGAACACAGGGATGTGCAACGAAATTCAGTTGTAGCCCATTTTGAACACAAACAAAACAAACTGTACATTCCTGTAGTACAAATGTATGTTTGTTACAGGTGTGAAAGATAATGTCCTCAGCTCCTGAAGAACATATCCCTCAAGACGCACGACAAAGAGGCCGAGCCCCACTGAGGAATCCACTAATAAACAAAGCCGAATGGCGGTTCGAAGTTTAAGTAAAAGTATTTACTTTAAATGAAAACAATTACACCTTAAATACATAATATGAAAAATAAGAAAAATGTCCCATGGAACAGGATCACGCAACAGGCCCTCTTCTCCCTCGTCCTGCTGCGTGACCCCAATGACTTCCAGTTCGCTGCCGTCTTGTGCGCCCCAGAAGTCACATCCCTCTCCCGTCCTTTTATCCTCCTTCCAAGTCCTCGTCGTCTGTCTCTGCGTTGCGGCGGGGTCCTTCCACCGTCCCGTGTCGTTGCCGTTTTAGTACGTCCTCCTGTTGCCTGTTCTGCTTCAGGTTTCAAAGGATCTCCCCCGATCGCACAATGCATTGTATCTAACTGCTGTGGCATAACTTACACACGGTAACCATAATATAATTTAAGCATACGGTTATTATAAATTAGTTTTAAAACACTAAGTATGAAATAGTCTAAACACACTGATTATGAAATAGTTTAAACATACCAATTATGAAAACAAAATAATGGCATAAAACAATTGCTTTAGGAGCTTTTTCCATTTAACCTTAACACAGGGTATGGAGAAGTTGTGAACAACTGGGTTAGGAAGACATAAAAGGGAATAAATGTGTTTGTGCGCGCACCACCTTGTGGTCTTCCAAAACTTTTAAAAAGAAGGAAAGGGAGGAAAGTGCATTCATCTATAGCTGTGACTAATGTTTATTTTATAAGTCACTGTGGCTTCTATGAGCACAGATAAGCTGTGTGTCACTCAGGAGAGCAAAGGGGTTTTATGGCTGTTTCTACATTTGAATTTTAGGACTTTAGCTGATGCTGTTATCCAGAGCGACTTACAGCTAGCGCAACAGGAGGATGAGCTTCAAGTAGCTCATTTGCATTTTATATTTGAGGTATTTCAACGAATGTCTTATCCGCTGCGACTTACTGTGTTTACCGCGAGCGCGGCAGTACATAATCATCAGTTACTAAGACAGATGAGAAGAGAAAAACAAGTGTTAAAGGGAGCTGGAATGGATTCTAACAACTGTGTAACTGATAGCATTTGTTCAAACACGTTTTGGAGCATCACTTAGCGTACAGCAAAGGTCGAGAGAGTGTCCTTCAGTTCCTGGATCAGTTCTCTGAGAGGGAAGCGCTTTAGATTACGGTTCACTTTAACGGGTCGGTAAGAGGCCTTTCTCATTTCCCAGTTTGTACATCCTCGTTTCCTTTCCTTGACGCTGTCCACCCCTCCTCTCCTCGCGCCTTAGTCCCTCCCACCTGAGATGCGAGCAGAGGGGGCAAGGAAGAGACGCAGGGAGAGGTGTCGAGGAAAAAGGGGCGTTTAACACGATGAGACATCCTTGACTTGGAGCTGTCACTCGGAGCAGAAGTTATTAAATATGACATGGATATGTCACGGCGACAGCTGCTGTCCATTGTTTTTCTATACCCCTGTATTTTATGATCACTGTCAAATTAGCATAACCGTGCTCGTGACAACTTGCATATTTACTATTAATTCAATTCCTAATGTGACAAGTATATGCACACAAACACACTCCTGTCTGTCTATATGACAATAAAATGCAGCCAATTTGTGTAACAGAATGTTTATTAATTTAATAGTTTTGCTTTCTTTTTAGGGGCTGTTTGCATTTTTAAACATGTCCTGATCAGAGCAGTTGAATTGGATGTACACGATAAAAGTATAACTAATAATAGGTGAAGTGTCATTAATTAAGGAATGCAGTTGGAGCAGAGGCCAACGAGGTGTTACACAAACAGTGAAAGGGCAAAAAGTTTATTCAACTTAAATAGCTACAACTGCTGAATACAGAAGGAACAGTTGCATTCATTTGTTTGACTTCCTGTGCAGGTGGTTTTCCCTCCTTGTTTCTGTGGATCAGCTGTGTTGTGGTAGTCTCGTCAGCCTTGCTCCGCTGCCTTTGTTTTCTCCCACCAATCAGCTTTCAGCCTGCCCGATGTCTTCCAAACATTCTTGTGTATTTATAGTCGTGTCTTTTCGCTGTTAGTCGTGTGGTTCTTCTTTCATCGCTGTAGAGTTTTTGCTCGCTGTTTGCCTGTAACCTTCTCTTTTGCATCTGGTTTTTGTGGTCTGCCTGATTTTATTTATTTATTTGAATATTTAATAATTCAACAGCACAAGCTGCCTGCTTTGTCTGTTTGGGTCTTTCCTCTGCTGCCTGCTCTCCAAAACTGACCAATTATGGAACCCAGTACATTTATTTGAGCTATCCTGCACAATGGGTATGCAGCTGGATAACGGGTAGTTTGACACCCTACTGTAAGGAGGGAAACGGCAGCAGACCTAGAATGAGGTAACGAACACACAATCTAGTATTAAGTGTTCAAAAGGCTGACTGGCGGCTGGAATAGGGAACAAAGGTTACACTGGTTAGGTTTTCCAGGGAGTTAACATGTGTGACAGATTTAGATCTACGAAGCAAGACCTTTTTGTCAAAGGCGGCCAAAAGGAATGCGCTGGGTTGCCCCGTTACCTGAGCAGCAGGGAAATGTGCCTAAAATAACCCAGAAAGCTATTTTTTTTTCACCTTCTACGGCCGGTAAGGGAATGTCCCCGAAATGTCCCAAATAAAAAAAATTGTGTGCTGACTGTTTTTACCGATTCGCCTACATCCCTTTCGGATGATGGAGACAAACTGCCATTTGGGGCTCCAAAAGTACCGGAATGGGAAATCCTGAGGAGGATGACATCAAGTCATTTTTGACACCGACTTCCAAATGGGACGTTTTCTGCCATTTAGGTATAACTTTCAATGGAAAACATGGAAAGGGTCAGTTATCACCGTATAGTGCCACCTTCAACCATGGACACATCAGTTATGGTACCGGATGTGCAGGCACCCAAAAGGTCCCAAAAAGGCCAAATTAAGCACAAGGGGAGATCACGGTTATCACTGGATGCTTCTAAATGACTTGTTTTCATAACATTGACTTATGGAGGACAACAGAGGACACTCTTCAAGGATCAGTTGGTTTTAGCTCATTAGGACGTTCCTGAAAGAGAGCTTTCCAGAGGGTCTGCAGACGTGTTGCTTAATGTGCTGATTCAAGTCAAAGGGAATGTTTCATGCAATTTTCAAAAAGTTTTAACTATTTTCTGAGAAGTTATGACCGTTTGAAGGAGTGACATTTGGGTATTTTCCATTCATTTTAATTTTCCTCATGAAATGTAGGCGACGTGTCCCGCCTCCCACTCAGGCGTGCTAAGTTGTAGAGTGCCAACCAACATGAATGTGCCACATTTGGGCATGGCTACAACATATTAAAAAAAACAGGGCTCTGAAAAGTTCAGAAAAAAAAAATTGCTCCAGTCTGACCAACTTCTTCAGAGGGTGTCACGTCAACCCTGACACCATCCTATTTTAGGAATTTTGAGCAACCATTAACTCTCCTAGATGCTTTAGAGTTTGATGATGTGACCTCATTGTAGGACCCATCCACAATATCTGTCCAAAATCTGGGGTCTCTGAGACCAATATTTAAGATATTATGGCTATTTATACATGTGTCAACTAAGCCATTTGGGACTGTTTTGGGGGACCTTAACTTGCAGCTAGGATGCTGAAACTTATGAGTGAGTATGCCTGGTATGGGCCTGCTTAGTGTCCAGAGTTTCCAGCAAATCAGATGAGTTTGAATCTTTCAAAAAATCGGCCTGATAATTAAACAACTTGAAGTTGGTCCAATCACTTTGTTTTATTCTACTGTCAAGTACTTTGAGCTTTTGTATGTAAAAGGTACGATTTAAAAAATAATTTGACTTCCGAACTGGGTATCAAACTGACCGACGCCTGCTCTACCACAGAGCTACAACGCCTAAAATTCACTGTTCATGATATTCGCCACTGGCGACTGTGGATCGGTGATGAACAAGGTTAGCCTTCAACCAGAGGATCGGCGGTTCGATCCCTGGCTCCACTAGCCTATGTACATGGTCAAGACACTTAACCACAAGCTATGAGCACCAAATGTGTCATTTCATATTAAGAAGGCCCTCTTTGAACAAGCAGGAGGACAATGATTGACTTTAACAAAAATAACTGATTTATTTCAACAAAATATATGAACATAAACATTTCACACTAATCAAATTTAATCAAACCACTATTAATAACAAAAACAAACCATAAAAATAACCCTAAAATCCAGTTAAACATCTAAGTCTATACATATATAAAATGTGACTAAAAAAAGAACAATTCACTTAGTTAAACAATAAGATATGAAACTATTTACAAAGTGTGTGTGTGTGTGTGTCTTTATTTATCTAAGTTTTATTTTTTTTATCCGATGGCCTGCTGCCCTAGTGCGAAGAAGGCCTTGCCTTCATTTGAAGTGGGCTGTGCTTCACCATCACCCTCATCCTTCTACCCGAGAGCCCCCTTCAAAGGGGGCTGGGGGGCACACTGGTTACGAAATTTAGGGGAACCCCTGGGAGAAAAAAGAAATAATAAAAAGAAAATAATGATGTTGCCTATCAGAATAACAGAAGAAATCTGGGCTACAAGCTCATGTAAGCCATTTGTACATGCTCCAAACACAACTAATCAAGACCAACGAAATGCATAACCAAATATTCATATTCATATCTCGCCAGCCACTGGACTTGCTCGGCATATGTCGACCTACCGCGAGTTAGCTTCATGCTACATAGGCTTGAGACCACGCAAAAGAACAGCAATAACCCAGTGACTCCGCACATACCAGTCAATCCCCTGTAGACCACAGCCTCAGCGATCTGTGAGCCAACTAACACCAGCCTCAGACAAATATGAAACCAGGAAAATATGAAAAAAGTGTACACTTACTGACCGTACCGTTGTTTCCTATTATGATCCCAGTCGTGTTACACTGAAAAAGGTCCGTACGAAACACTCTGCTTTGAAACAAATCATTCCGGGGTCTTTGTGACTGAAAATGTACATATGGGTGGAGGGGAACGACCCACCTTATCGCCCAATCATTAGCATCTGCATGCCTGACTGACTCTTATTGGCTAAACAGTGCTGTCTATCACACGTTGGCCGGATTTCCTGTATGCTTCTCTCTGTGCAGAATAAGACGATGTCCCACTCTGCTCTGAAAACCATTCACAGAAAAAATAACAGCCTTTTTACTCTCCAGAACTCTGATTTTGAGAACAAAAATATGCATTTTATAGAGATTTCAGATTTTAGTTTGGCATTGTGTATGTTAATGCTGTATATGGATGTATTAAACAGAATTAGTGAAAAAAAGAAGTAAAAAAAAATAGTTTTGGTAAAAACAAATGAAGAAATAAATTATTCAATAAATCCAAATTTTCAGAGGATTTTTCTGACCTGTCTGTACTAAAAACTCTTTTGTTGTTTTCTGCTTCACTTTATTCAAAGTCACGCTGTGCAGTGAGAGTGTTCACATATTGGGCTATGATATGAAATGGTTTTAAACCTGCAACTGCATTATTCTAAAGTGATGATCATCCTGAAAGTGCTTTTTTTTATAGGCAAACCTGAAATCTTTTAATTTTTCTGTGTTCCATCTTCATTTACTTTTAACCAGTGACATATACATTGATATTTACACATTATTTAAAGAATATCAGTTATTACCATTATAATAACACCAAAATTATTCAAATAGACCTTGTGGTTGCAGAATTCTACTCCCTTTAGTATGGGCATGCTTTTTTCATGCGGAGACCTCAAAAATAGGCCAGGGTGGAACAGGTTTTAATGGGGACCTTTTCTCTCTGGAGTCTGTTGAGGAAGTGCAAACAAAAACATTGTATCAGTTATGGTTTGTTTTCACATAACTTTAAAGAACATATATGTACTTGCACTTTCCAGAGTTAAAAATAAGTCCTCCTCTTCTTCGTGACCAGCGGGGTCCTCCTCAAGGCAGGAGCTGCCGACTCCTTTTTTCATCCTCTTGTTTTCTGCCTTTATCACACACTTCCTCGCCTTCATGGTTAAATTCCTGACCAAATTATGAATTGGGCTGACAAGAACCCTCAACATTTTCATTGATAGTTTTTTCTTTGGAGTCTGTTGAAGCACAAACAAAAACACATTGTATCAGTGTCTTCTGCATACAGAATTGGTTTATTTAAACAATTACAATATAAAACAATAGGTTGCATAAACTGTTTTCTAACGGATTCACACTGCATTACAAAACTAACAGAACATACCAACTGGCTCTTCTCTTCAGTACAGTGTTCAAACATAACAACTATCTCTTCTCTTCAGTACAGTTTGTGGGACACCTCCCTTCGATTGACAGTCACAATTGTGTTGTAAACAAAAATGTTCACATCCTTCCAGGACCTTCCAGCCAATGTCTCTTCTTGTTTTAGGCATTTGACGCGGTCCTCTTTCCCTGGGACTCTGCGCTCCTCCACAAACCTTATTAACTGTTTTTTGACAGCGGCCCTTTCTGCATCAGTCCATGGCCTCCTCATCTGCACTTTGGGTGCCCCTACAGACAGCAAAGAAGACAATGTAACATGAAATACATAGACCACAATGTAGATATCTTGACCAAGCTCATGCACAGCTGGCACAGAAAGCTCTTTTTTGCCCATTCTTAAAGAACTTACCCATTTCTTTCACCACCTTTTTTTTGTCTTTTCTTCTGTGGGAGCCTTTTAGCCCGGCTTTCTCCTGGGCTCTGATCTACAATAGCAACAGATAAACGTTAGTTCATGAGACTTCAAATTTAATAGATATGAAGGTTTAAATGTATCAGTGGTGGAATGTAGAAAAAAATCACCATGCTAGTTCTGCCTTGCCAGAATGTAGCCTAGATATAAAGCATTATTGAGCATGCTTACTAACAAGCTAGTCAAATATTTTCATATGACATCAATATGTTCCCTTTAGCTAAAACACTGAGGCAACTACAGCCTCTGGATAAGACCGTATGTGGACCGGGATAGTGTCTCAAAGGTCATATGTTCACAAACGGACACAAATACAAACTACATTACACTTATTTATAATACTACTTCAAATATAAACTTTTCTTGACAATTAAATTCTGGAAATATTTTTTTGAAGTGATAAATTTCGTCAGCATGAGCTAAAGCTTGTTGAAAACGCAATCTAAAATATCTTAAAATCTTACCTGCTGTGAAACCGTATCAGAATGTCGTCTTTCAGTTCTGCTATGATGTCGTCTCAGTCGCTCAACTCTTCTTGTAAGTCGCTCCATGGTTCTTCCTCGTTCTGCCATGCTGCAGGTCAGCCTGCAGGCCTCCAGGTCACACTCAAGTTAGGGGAGTTCGAGGAGGGGGAGGGGAGAACTCTCTAGATGGGCCATCAATTAAGCCTCAGTGAAGCAGCAGAGACACCTCAGTATTGTGAGCTTCTACTCTGACCAGCAGGCCTGATCTACAGCCATGTTGAACATTTATCATTGAGCAGTACAATTACTAATTATACAGTTTAATCCTGTTACAAGTAAAAGTTCTGCATTAAAAATTACAAAAGTAAAAGATACACTGCAAAAATGCAGAATGTCTCATTTCATAAAATATATTCTATTGTTGCATTAATGTGTTCATAAATGTCATGGTTCAGCTGGTGGAGCTTATATAAAATACTTTTATACTGCTGGGTATTTTAATCTATCATAACACCATTTCTAAATTGATTATATTTTGTTTTAATAATCTAGTCAAGTAAAACATATTTAAATTACTACTACAAAATAGTAGCAATAATGCTTCAATAAATGTACTTAGTTTCTTCGAGTAGTAAGTTTGTATATCAAACACATGCGGAGCCAAAGATTAGAAGCAATTAATATGATGCAGTCCAGCTCACTAAATGATGCTGTTGAAGAGTATTATTATAAATGTAAGACTGTAATTATTAATAAAATGCATTCAGTATAATACTCCACTGCACCGCTATAATTTTGAAACTATGTAATTAATAAAGAAATGTTTTCAGGATATTACTCTATTGCACCGCTATAAATTTAAGACTGTAATTGCTAAAGAAATGTTTTCATTATAATACTTCACTGTACCGCCATAAATTTAAGACTGTAATTATTAAAGAAAATGCATGCAGTGTAATACCAAATTATACAGCCATGATTTAGTGAGAGACACTCAAATATATATGTGTGTGTATATATATATACATATATATATATATGTATATATATATGTATATATATATATGTATATATGTGTGTATATATATATAAAATATATATATATATATACATATATATATACATATATACGTATATATATATATGTATATATATACGTATATATATATATATATATACATGTGTATATATATATATATATACATGTGTATATATATATATATATACACATGTATATATATATATATATATACACGTGTATATATATATATATATGTGTGTGTGTATATATATACACATACATGTAGGCTTCAGCTAAAACTGGCTTCTGCTGAGAGAAGAAAAACAGAAATACAGAGGGTATAATTAGTATTATTATTTTGACAACCAGTATGATGCTTCTCACCTTCCAGCCAGCCGCACTCACAGTTTTGGCTGAGGGGGTACACCGTGATTGTTTTATCAACCTATGGTTCAGTCTGAGGGCTTTTGTTAGCTCCATCTCAGCTTTGGTGAGCCTCAGCTTCAGCCGCATGTTCTCCTCAGACATATCGAGGCATTTCTGCCTGCCGCACGCTTCCTCCACCTCCTCCTCCTCCTCCCTTAGCAGGTGCTCGTCCTCTTCTTCCGGCTCTAGGTCCAGCATCGTAGTCATCGGGATGGCAGGGCTTGGGGCTCTCAATTTAGCAGGTAGCTTTACTGTTGCCTGATATTTTGCAGCTTTCTGCTGCAACTCCAGGCCATCTTTATCCAGCTCTGGGTCCAGTCTTGAGCTGTCGTAGCTCGTGGGCTGACATTTTAAATACAAATTTTACACTATCTTTTTTATTTTGTAAACAACACTTCATGGCATTCCTGAACATACAAAAGTATCCTCTTCAAATAATTTGACAGTAACCACTAAAATTCAAGCACAGGAAACAATACAATATTCAGGTCAAGGAGGAAATGTATGAAAACTATTTGAACTGGAACAATTTCAATTTCAAACAATAAAATATCCAAGACTGACTTTATTGTTCCTGAACCGGAATCCTCTCCCTGGGCTGGTGTCCTCTTCCCTGCAGTGGAAGGACAAAGAGAAATTGGTTACCGATTCCCATTAGAAATACCACAATCTGTTTCTACTGCTGACAACACTACATAAAAGAGCAAACGCTCCCACGCCCTGTGTTCTGTGTAAATTTGAATAGGAGCTAAATAAACTTGAACTTTATGGAAAGTATTCAAGGTAAAATTAATTAACAGTCTCACCCGGTATCAGTTGTTCTGCCAGTCGTCCCTGAACGATGCCACATGTGGATTGAGGGACTCGTTCTTTCTTTGGACCATCTTACCAGTCCTTCTGCTTACCTGGACCTTGGCAGCGCACTTACTCTGCTCTGGATTTATCCTTAGAAAAAATCTGTAAACGCAAGAAGACATCATACACTACCCCAGCCAAGGAGAAAAACTTGGTTTCAGTGATAGTTCTGATTTGAGCTGTGCTGCCACATTGCATCCCACCGACGAGAAGAGGTGGGCCCATCTGCCCTCAGGAAGGCTACAGTGTTGCATTACTCAACCTGACAGTTCAAATTCAAACATTTATAAGATGTAGCTGGTTTAGGTTTTGTGTGGTTTCGGTACATGTGCGTCTGTATTGCACAAAATGTCTTGAAATTACAAGGACACTCGCAAATCCCAGATGGAAACCTGAAGTTTGCGCGGTGTCTGTGCACTTCAACATGTTTGATATATCTAGGGATTGAGTCGGCAGAGAAACAACATTGTTTGTACTTGAAAAACATATTTTACGCATTCTAATTTACTTTTGTATAATTGAATGATTGTGTGGTTCTTTGATGCAGCTTCTCAGCCGTACAGAAGAGCCAAATGGTGCAAAAAAGAACCAGTGACTTAAAATTGGAGAGCCAAAAGCTTGGAATTTGTTAGGTTATGCTCCCACAAGTTGCGAATGAAACCCCTGTCTGCTAAAGTTAAGCTAGCAAAAATATATCCAACTTCATACTAGCTGTTGTAGAGTCTGCCCTGCCAAGTAGCTCAGAAAACAAACAAAATGTTGTGCTGTTTAAAAGTCTTGCCCGCTTCAGTATCTGTTACTTGGCAACGCCACATGGTGCCACACGGTAGCTAGCAAGAGAGTCAAAACTAGCCTTAGCTAGCGCACCAACACACATACATACATGGTGACGGTGTCACAAATAAATGCATGACATTTAACAACTATATGAAGCCAAATGATTTATATCAAAATTTAAAGTGCAAATACTATATTTTGGTAATATTACTAACACTAAAGTGAGCTTACTAGTGCAGGAAAGTGTCTCCCTACTTCTCTCAAAATCACTGAAGTGGCCATTTGTCCAATAAATCAAAGGGCCACTGACGCACCGTGGGTTTGTGGTTTACGCAGGCAAAAGAATGCATTTTCCATACAGGTTTCCGTTTTTCTCATAATTTATTTAACAAAACAAGCAAACAAACAAAAGAACACCTATCGCTGCCTCTCCTGCTCTGGTAAAAAACCATAGACCTACCCAGGTGCATGCTGGTCCTGTACCCGCCTACTCCTATATGTAACCCCAGGTGCCCATAGTGTTACCCAATTAATAAACAAATGAACTAACCAAAAAACTAAGTATACCTAGACAACAACAAATAATTAAACTAAACAAAAAACTATCAAAATAAAAAGCTATCCTAATGTATCAAAAAATCTAACCTAAATAAGCAAACACTAGACTAATTAAACAATACTACTTGTGAATAAAATAACTAAATACTAATATCAAAGAGCTCATACAGTCACGTACATGGCATACTTTACTTAAGAAGACTGTGCTTAATTAACGTACAGTTGCAATATGCCTGGCAAAAAGGAAATATGACGGAATAATAATGAGCTTGGTTACCTTGCTGTTGCTGATAATTTAAAACATAACTCAGACGTCCCTCTGAAGAGCTCGTCCAGTTTGTCATGTTTTCCCAAAGAAGGGAACCGATAAGGACCCGAATGCCCTGAAGGGACGACGGAGCCGAGGAGCAGTGCAAAAGGTGATTTTATTTGTTGAATATTCAGGAACACAGGACCACAGCAGTATCTCCTAAGCGATGTCCAACGTTCTTCACCAGCTATGTTCCCCAACTGTTGTCCGTCAGCCGTTTGCTGCTTTGCAGGTAGCAAATGGAGGTGTTGAAAACAGCCACCTGCAGGTCCTGGGAAAACAAAACTATTAGTAAAGAGGCCCAACAGCTCTGCAGAGCTGGCAATATGTCTCCCAAGGACTCATTTGATTCGTTCTTACAACAAACAAAAAAGAATGCAACTTTAATTTCTGCTGGTATATATGTTTATCATTCCAAGCATTACACATATTAGTATTAGACTAGGAATAACTTTCACTTGCAATTTGGGGAGTATTTCTGCTACATTTGAGAGGCTGTGTGATGATGAATACTATTTCCTACAGACTATTTATTTCCTCAGTAGCTGTGAAGAGTGAGTCCAATGTCTCTAATCTCACGATTGATAAACTTTAACATTTAGTATTTTCCTAATTGAGCATTTAGTGTTTACTTTCATTGCCAGAGAAAAGAGAGCGCTTTAAATATCCCAGTGCAGTTGGAGATCTGATTAATGTTTATTTCATTAGTTGCGGTTGTTGCTGTCTCTGCACACTGCAGACTTGTACATTTTCAACCGGAGTACCGGAGTCGGCTCAAGTGAGAAAAGATCTCTTTCAGCCTTGCATTCATCTGACTTTTCGAAATGTGATTACAGCCGCTGAGGATAAACATGACAGATGAGATGGAGGATATTTAAATCTCAGCTGCTGACTTGGGTCAATACTACAAGAAAAAAGCTCTACCCAACATAACGGGCCATCTTAAACTAGATAAAGGCCGCGTGTCTCATGCCCTCCGAATCAGTATGTGTTTTCTTCTAGCGGAGCATTTATTTTTATCAAGTCGATGGTGGGTAAGAAGCTGCTCTGTGCACACATTAGGACTTCAGTTACAACAAGATAAGAAGAAGACGGACCAGCGTTCCTCCGGGGATGTGCACATGACGGATCCAGCCTTAGTCTCACTCTCACAGCTGGACGCTGTGTCCTTTTTTCCCTATGGATATTGTGGTTGTTTTGGGGTTATTTCAAGTGAAGAAATACTGTCTGCCATTCGAATATTCCCAGTTGTTTGCTCCGGTGTTGAAGTTTCCCTTCACGTTTAACCGAGGTGGTGGCATGGCGCAGAGGAAACCTGACCCACAACAGAATAAGGCATCAAGAGTTTGTTTTTTTGTGAATATATTAGAAAACGAAGGCTGGATGTAAGGCACAAAAGTAGTGCGTCCACCAAAACATGAAGCGGATAGCGCTTGTGTTTCCCCCAGTAGCCATGCACTCTACAGAGACATTAATAAGAGTAATCCATGTTGTGTTTCACACATAACACACACACCTCCAGGCAAATGCCAATGATTGTTGACATCTAAACCCAATCAATAATACTGTTGTTATATGACAGACGGACCACAAATCATTGTACAAATGTATTTACCTGTTAGCCAGGTGATATTGAAAATCGGACATTTTTCTCTTCGTCATGCTGTTTTTTTTTTTTTTAACACACTCACTTCCTCTGTGGTTCAAATGTTTACCCCTCCGAGAGAATTTAGATTTACGTCCATTGATTGTCAGACTTTTCCACCGTTGCCTGATCATAGAATCTGCGTTCACCAACTGTTGTCGCTGGAAGAGAAAAGAGAAAGAAGAGGCACTCACCAGGAGCCTATTCAGTGAAGCATCCTCATGGACGAAGGTTTCCCAAGTTGTTTGGCGGAAAGTAACTTTATGGCAGCAACAATCGCCATTACAGTTTTGTAGCGTCTGGGGCATCTTCATTTCACAGTGATATTGTTAAAATTAAGATATTAGAGAGCACGAGGTAATCTGTAGAGAATGGTGAGCTTTTATTGAAAGACAAACATTGTTTCACATGAGTAAAGTAAATGTATTGTCATTATGGAACACAGGGACGCACAACGAAATTCAGTTGTAGCTTATTTGCAACACAAAACAGAAACAGTAGTACATTCCTGGAGTGCATTTTTTTTACTTTCCATCATACTGAATGTAAACGGCAGCAATAAAAACAATTCTCTGGGGAGATAACATGGCTGACATCTTCATATTAATATATTAAACACATTGTCCATCAACTATGACTGATGTTTGAGCCCCAAGCATCATGATGTAAACACAGAGTCACCCTCCTCTTGTTCTCTGTCCTGCTGTCCACACATCAAGTTCAGCTTGATCCTGGACCAGGATGGATCCAGGTCTCTGAAGATGTGGGCTCAACAGTCACCGACCCCCCGCTGCTTTCGTCCATCTTATTTTCCTGCGAGTGATCATCAGACAGCCAGCAGCATGCTGGGTAGTGGAGTAGCCTCAGGTCCTAGCTGGGTTAGCTTAGCTTCCATCTCCCTCTTCTCTCTGGACCAGTTTGGTGGCGTTTGGTCTGCTGTGGGGCGCTGATCGTCTCAAAGTCCGCTGCACTTTATCCAATCCCCACGCTTCCTTTTCAGATGTTGATTGTATTCTGTCTTAGGCCTCTAGTGATAAACATAAAAAGTTCATAGGAGCTACTGGCCGCAGCATGCACATGCCATAGTGAAGTAGAGAGGATTTCATGAGGGGTTCCTAACGGACCTCTGGAGATGGTAACGCTCACATGGAGCTGATGAGAATGAACCCAGCCTGACATTATCTGATCCTCCTGAGCCAGATGAATGTAACCTTGGTTACAGCACATCATGTCAGTGCAAGACGTGATCTCTGTGAGTCACGTGACCCTCACCTTGCATGTCACGGCCCGATACTTTCCTCACCTTTTGACCCCTTGATAGCTTCAGCGAGTTCACCCCGCACACACAAGCCAAAAAACCCAAACCTCACAGGGAATTAGGTCTCGAAAAAGTAAAAATATCTTGTGTAATAATTATTAGAGAAGTTGCACAGTGCAGTTTTAACTCCTCATCTCTTTATGCTCCCCCATCCCTTCCTCCTCCTGCGCCTCCTCCTCCTCCTCCTGCTTGGCCTCTTCATAAACCTCTCCCCGGTTGACTCCTGAAGAGGCAGAACAGCACAGACTAGTTGCCCGGGAACACAGTCAAGTGTGGAAATGAGATTAAGCTTTCTGAGGTGGCGGATAAGGAGCGCCGCTTCCGAGACAGCTTTTTTGTCTTTTTTGTTTCTGCATTGAAAAGGCCCTTCCTCGCTCACGAAACCCCTCCCCACAGCGGAGGCTTACCAGCCGCCGACGCGCTCCAAACAGGGAGATGTGCCGCGAGTAACTGTGAATTGGGTTGTTTTGTTTTTGAGTCTGCAGATGTAGAAAAAGGAGGCTGGAAGGATGAGTGTGTCTGTGTGGAGGCAGGAAGGTGAGTGCGAAGATGCATGCTTGTGTGTTTTTTTGTTTATGTTATGAGGAAGAAGGGCTTAATTATGCTTATTTAAGTGGAGAAGAAATGTGTTTTTATTTATGCGTCTTCAGTGAATTCAGGGTTGATTTCAGGCCAGAGACGGGGGTACAATATTTTAAAGGTTTTTAGTTTCAAAACTAAAGTCCCGTCACGGCCGATCCCCGTTGCTCTGCCATGGAACAGATTGCAGGTTTTTTTTTTTTGTTCCAACCAGGCGCCACAGCAGCCAACTTTGCTAATTAGCGGCGTCCCTCTTTGATTGAAGATAATTAGCGAAATCGGCTGCTGCCGCTGGGTTTGCATGAAAACTCCGCAAACAGTTTGACAGCGCAGCGCTGGAGAGCAGAAGCTGAAGCTCTGAGCACACGCACGCAAGAAATGTTCAGCTGCAATCAACAGCGGCCGTCAAAATGAGTTGTGCACCAGTTAACTGAGGCACTCTTGCAGGAGAAGTGTGGTGTGCTTCGTTAGGAGAGGGGATATTGCAGTACACAAAGCTAACGACAGGAAACACCATTAACACATGAAGTTTGAAACTTCAAAGGCTTCAGAAATTTGGAGAAAGTACAGTAATGACCTTAGTTGGCACCGTGTCCATTAGTTTCCATCCAAACTTTAGTTTCCAAAACTGCTTTAGCTTTCGTTCAAAGGGTTCTCGGCAATTAAAGAGTTTTGTTTAAGTATGTTAAAAAATAAAAAAATAAGGTCAGTCACTACCGGGGCTTTTCAATAGCCCTCATTCACTTCCCCTCGCCACTCTTTTAGTCTCCCGACCACTCAAAGCGCTTTCGTCATCATTCACCCATTCATACACTGATGGTAGGGGCCACCATGCAAGGTACCACCTCCCCATCAGGACTATCTAACATTCGTACAACATTCACACATCATAAGCTGATGGGAGTGCTTTAGGGTTAAGTGTATTGCTCACGGACACATCGACATGGACTGCAGGAGCCGACCAGGTACCGTACCTCTGGCATTAGCTGTCAATGTGTCAAAATAGGCTCATTACACTTATAGTGTCCTTTCAAGATGAACCTTCGCCTTCACAGGAAGTCAGGTTTCGGCAACACAACCACTTTGTCAGGTTCAGGAACAGAGTGCGGGTAACATTGACTTGGCGTACTGGCGACAAACATCACTACTGTGTGACTGACGGCTCACGGGACTAATGACAACATGTCAATGTTCACTTGAAAGTTTTGCGCGGGACACGAACGCCGGTCAACCGGGCAAAAGTCCTGTGTTTGTTTGACCCGAACATCTCCACTCTCCCACCGTGCCTAAGCCGACTCACTCTGTACTTCGTCCCGTCTTCTTACCGTCCACTAATGCCCCGGGAGGGTTCACATTGGAGTCAGTTGAAAGCCTGGTGCGGTGCACACAGTCGCTAAAGGGGGGCTGTGTGCGATCCTGTGTCGATTTCTGATGCCAAAGGGCACTGACCAGGTGGTGGTAAAGGACCAGGTGGTGGTAACTGACCAGGCGGTGGTAACTGACTGAGAATGGGTTGAAGTAGCAACAAGGAAGTGTAAAGGAAAATAGTCGCTTGTAGCCACGATGCAGAAAAAACTATTTGATAAATTACCAACAGTCTTCTTTGGGGTACATATACCCTGGTATGGTATACCATATACGGTCATGCTATCAGCAAGATTGACAGAAATGTTTTCTATAACTTCACATAAACATTCAAACAGAAAACACCTTGATGGTGATGACTCATAAGCATTTCCCATGCTGCACTGAATCTTACTTCCTGTTACCATGCTGTGCCAGTATCTGCTCATCACCTGCTCCTGTGTCACTTCCTGCACCGCTGTCACTTTGACAAACTACAGTACATTCACTTCACTAAGTGAGTCAACAAGGGGGGCCGAGAAGGAGCTCCACACAACTGTCCTAAATCCAAGGCTCGGCTTTGAGTTTCACAAGCGGATAAAAAAGCCTTCAGAAGATAAAACACCTTTTGTATTTGCCAGATATAACACAAGATAAAACATTCCCTTTCATTTCTCCGTCTATTTTTACTCCTTTTATACTGCAATACGTTGCTTGGAGCACATTGTTGAGATGTGTGTCTGCTGCGTGTGCACGTGCGCGACTGCTGGTGTCTGTGTTTTCGTTGATAAAGTAAAATTATGCCGTTAAATCGGAGGTCGTTCTTGATAAACGCACACGGGTTAAATGCAGGTCAGAATTATAAACACAAATCTGAGTTGACAATCTCAGTTCATTTTTTAAAGGGCTGCAGCCTGGCAGTCCTTCATGTTGGTTTACTTGCTAATCAAATCTGAATGTGGATTATTTTCAAGTATATCTGAAAGCTACCATTCTACTCACTGACCACCCAAATAATGTTTGTTTCGTCTTCAACGTTCAACATGAGTTTAGAACATTGCCTTCAGAAGCAATTTTCATTCAGAGGAAACTGGGAACCGTGCAGGATGACCACTCACTAAAACAACGTCTCCACTGTCATGAGGGGCCAAAAAGATGCAGAATGGTACTGTAAGTGAGGCCCCTCGAACCCCTGTGATGTTGTCCTGTACATGGTATTATTAGTATGGTTGTAATGGGACGGTTTCTTCCACCGCGGAAGAGAAAATGAATAGTTACTCAGACCTCATAGCAAAGACTGCTACCTGGAGGTGCTGAAAGCGGAATTGAGAGCATATCTATTGCCTCCACGCAGCTTTCAACATGGCGGCTGGCTTTGTGGCTCACAGCTAATGGTGCAAACAAGCAACAGTGACAGAAATATTAGTGCTCTGAATATTCTTTAAGGGAGTTGTATTTAACTTTCACAATGTTGGATCTGCCAGCACTTTCAACGTAGTTTTCACTCGGCGGAACCGGAGTGGGGACTCCTCTGGTTCCTCAAGGAAGTCTGATCTGCCGCTACCAGAAACGTATACACTGTCTCTACGTCACTCCTCCGCATTCCAAAAAGGGTAACGTCTGTTCATTGATTGCAAAAATGGCAACGGTGAAATCACCGAAGTCGAGGCTTCGTAACGGTAAACTGACGGGTGACGTCACCATGACTACGTCCACTTCTTATACACAGTCTAAGTTTGCACCGTTACGAGCCACCGGCTCTACGTCGACATGTTGAAAGCCATTACTAGCAAATCACAATTCTCCCAATTGGGGATCTTGCACCTTTTTCAGAATATACTCATTACTACATTATTAAATGGTGTTGAGTAGTGGAATGAAAGAGCTCCGGCGGAGGGGAGGCATATGAATGCTTGCAGAGGAAAATTATGGAATATGATTCTGGTGTTGAACCTTAGTTAAGATAATTTCGTCAGCCGTAACCAGACTGAACATCCTGCTTTTTCTGTGAATGTCTGCCGAATCAATGTCTGATCTGATTTATTGATTTTAATCAGTTCCCAGCTTGTTTAAATCAGCATTGAGATAGGAGTTGCAACTTTTCCTGAAAGCTGCGCAATAGTCAACTTGGTGCCTGAGAGGTGGCATTATAAAATACAGAATATGATAATAAATAGGTAAAATATCTATTTTCTTGATCTAGTGCTAACCTGCAGAAAGGCTCAGTCATAGAGATATGATGTGTGACTCACTGTGTGTGTGTGGGAGGGGGGTGGGGGGTATCTACCGGCTGGGGGATGAGCTCAATCCCTCCTGGCTGACTGCGCTCGTCTTTGCTCAGCAGCAGAAGAAGTGACTCAGCCGACAACAGAACATTTGAGAGCAGGTCAGGAAAGAACTCCACCAGCCCCCCACCCTCCCTCAGCTCGACAAAAGACTCCTTGCTCAGTCGCAACGCACAAAATCTCACTGCGTCGCTAACACATCAAAGTCGGGCAGGACGAGGACGTCTGCTGCAGAATTCTCTCTCTCGTTTCATCCGGATCTCTGCCGCTCGTCTGCAGTCAGCGACGTCTTCATCACTCTTTCATCTCCTCTTGCACTCATCTGATTCCCTCTGTCCTCTTTGGGTTTGTTTACAATGTCAGTGATGTAAAAGACTTCACAGCTACAAAATGCAACTTTTGATCTTGAGGCAGCAACGTTCCTGCTCCTCCTGTTCCTACAACTCCTGTCACTTATCTTCACGCACCGTCTCTGTGAGATGATCTGGCGCCGTTAACGTCATTCAAATTGGCCGGCAACTGAGGTGTGCAGCCCACGTCAGCCTACCCTTTCTTCTCCTGAAGATTACAGCAGTCTGGACAGTCAACTCTTGATGGTGATTGTGTTTTTCTTCAACAGGGTTTTTGTTGCCATACATTCTGCTTTCCTGTGCTTCCTTTAGTGAGCTTTTTGGTTACTATGCAATCTGCTCCTCGGCAACAAGCTTCACCTTGATAGATACATCAGAGGTCTCAGGTCACCATGGACCACACTTTAGTAACAAAATAACACAAAACATAGATAATTAAAGCCTAATCTCTTCTGGCAGGTCATTTCAAACGTGGTGATGACGGCGGTGGCTGAGTCTCCTGTCATTGAGTGATGCCGGGATCCATTAAAATGATGCCGGAAGATCAAAGGTTGGCATCAGTCTATAACAATATTCTAACATGGTAACACACACAATGGCCAACTGATGAAAGTTCTGCAATATCTATTTATTAACAGTATTACAAACCGGGTGTCCGTGGTAACATTCCCAGAAATGCCGTTTTAGGCCCCGATCACACCGGAACGCGTCGTCAGAACCATTGTTTTACTACGGTACATCTATTTGACCCACGTTTTTCTCTGTGGTTTTTGGACGCACATAAAAAGTTTCAATATTCTCAACTTTTCAACGCCTGGCGCGAAGAATCGCACCACTCCTCAATGTCACGCTTGCCACAGACAGCCAATCAAATCGAGGCGGGCGTTTACCACTTTACCGCTGCCGTCCTGTTTCGATGCCGGTGGATGTGGTAGGAACGGACAAAGACAGACGAAAGGTCGATCACCGTTTTGTAATTATGAAAAGTGTTTCTCTATTGTCCACACACATGCAAAAACATAAATGGAACCATGCACACAATTCTGAAGAATAGCATGTTTGAATGGAATTTCGGACGCAGCCCACGACTCCAGACTGTTATATTTCCTTTGTTTTCTCTCGAATGGAAATTCTAAATCAATGCGAACTGACATCTTAAGGAGTGCAAGTTTAAAGTTGTAATCTTACAGGTTTTCGGTCCACCCATGGTCACCATGGTAACAGCAAGTGCAGTCCAGTCAATCAGAAATTGAACAAACAGTTTTTGTGATCAAAAAGTCAGTCAATAGTAATTCAGATTTCATTGTGCAACTTCTGCTCTACTAACTTCTGTTATCCTCCCTCCTCGTGTCTGCTCTCTTTTTTCCCCATTGTTCTTTTTCTCCTCTGATCTCTTCCTGCCCCCCAACCTCCTCCCCCCCCACCCCCCCCCGCTTTTACCTGTAAAACGAACATGAATATTTCAGAGATGAGGAGTGCTGAAGCATTGAAACCTCTCTGATGGTGTGTGTGTGTGTGTGTGTGTGTGTGTGTGACTGGTGTCATCTCCCATGATGCCGCTTGCTGCATCACACGAGCGAGAAAACGCAAAAGCTGCTGCTAACAGCTGTGGAATGAAGGAGTGGAAAGAAAAAAGGAAAATGTTTGCGCGAAAATGCCTTTAAAAACTTAAACTTGTCATGTCAACATTTTCCAAACTAAGTCCACCCTCAGAGCTGCTGGCGTGGTTGTTTTCTTTTCTTTCTTTTTTGTTATTTTCTCTTTGAATATTCTATGAGAGCAGCAGTTGATTTGAGCAGGTCTTTAGAAAGAATGTCAATGCCATTACTTCCTCTTCGTTGTCTCCATGTCTGCGCTGTGCCTTTAAATAATGGCTCCATATGGGGTGGATAACCTGTACATGATGCTTTGAATATTTCATGTAGTTATGTTAAAACGTTCCCAGTGGGCAACTTTTGATAACCAGCTCCTCATCTTACGTGCGTTCTGAAGCAGCAACTTGCAATAATATGTTCTCAAATCCCAGAATGCCGTTCACCTTGGCACGCTAACGTTTGATACGAAACACAGATCTCCCCCACAGCAACGCCTAAAACCAAGAGATAAGAATATACAGAAAAGTTTAAAAATAATATAACGGGGAAATTAAATGAGGAAAGGGATGAGGAAAGGAAGGAACGAAAAGAAAGCAAGCGAAGAAAGAGGAGACAAATTGAGGAAGTGAACAGGAAAAGAAGAGAAGAGAAGGAGAGAATGATCGGAAGGGGAAAAGTAACAGACTGTTTGTTCTTGAAAAACAGAAGGACTGGAAGGATGTGTGCATTTTCGGATCTCTCACAGCACCCTAATTTTAGGTTCAGGATTAGTGAGCGTGAGGAAATCTGAATGCACTTAGTTTAAGAAGCGAGCAGATGGAAGACTTTCTGCGATTGTGAGAATATTACACACAATTTTCACTTCTCTCACTGTGATCTGACAAGACTCAAGCAGCACGAGCTGAGACAAAGCGTTCTTTCAAGAAAGGCTGCTCAATAGATGAAGGCTAACTCTCTGCTTCATTCAGACATCATAATAGGTTTAAGACAATTCCGTATTGGCTTCACTTTTCAGGACCAGAGGTTGCAGCCTTCTGAAACGTACCCAGATTTTGAGAATTTTATTTTGTCTTGGTGGCAGCACACCAAGCAAGGTAGCCCAAAAGTCCTTCTTTCTAGGTGTGACCTCCACCTGGGCGATCTCACGCATTCCCAGGCCAGAGGGGGTAAACGGTATAACCCTTCCAGAGTGTTCTGGTACTGTCCTCGTGTCCCAGTCACAGGTTGTCATTTGTGTAAGGATTGGTTGCCAACCATCAAGAAGTTGGGTGAGTGTTGTGTTGAGGAAAATGCAACTATTTTTTGTTTAGGCCATGATGGACAATGGTAAATGGACTTGTACGTGTTCATGTAGAGGGCCTTTCTACTCTTCCCAACCACTCAAAGTGCTTTAACACTATACATCATTCACCCATTCACACACTGAATGCAGGGGCTACCAATGCAAGGTTCCACCTGCCCATCAGGACTTCCTAGACCAGGGGTCAGCAACCTTTACTATCCAAAGAGCCATTTTGCCCTATTTTCCACCGAATAAAATTTGTCTGGAGCCGCAAAAGTTATTTGATATCACAGCTTATAAAGTTTTATATATAGTCATATTATGTATCCACAAAATCTATAGCTTGTTGTATTTATGAAATTATAGACCAGGAATATAGACAATTATTGACACTGTATTGCTATTTTACCTGTTTATAACAATATCAAACTCTCATGAAGAGGAGAAAAAAATAATACACACTCATGTATCGGCCTACATTGAGGTCAATTAAAAACTGAACTATGCAGACTTTGAGCTTCCTATATTTGTGGCTCATGGGATAGAGTGGCTGTCCTGTAACCACAAGATAGCAGGTTCAATCCCCGGCCTCCCCACATGTCGACTTGTCATTTAGCAAGACACTGAACCCACAGGCGCTTCACAGCAGCCCAATGCTAAGGATGGGTTAAATGCAATAACTTATTATTTAAATAAAAATAACTTTGGAATAAATAGGCCATGTCCACACTACTACGTTTCCATTTTAAAACACATATCTCTTGCTCCGTGTACACGGAGCGTCTGCACTACGCCGGAGTGTCAGAGCACCGAGGACGGATAGGTTTCTACTAACGGTCCTCACTATCTCATGAGCTGCCTCAGAACCTGCAGGAGTTGATCAGGAGACTTGATCCACTTCGTCAAAGTAGATTTACTTTGCTCAGTTTGCTGCAGCAGTTGAGAAATCGCTCTTTTTCTCTGATCTGCAACTTGATACGTTCCAGCCCAAGCTGTGTGCTTGTTCTGGAAGTGTCTTCTAACATTACATTTCTTGTTGTTTGCTAACTTATCGCCACATATAAAGCATTAAGGTAAGCAATTATCGTTGGCAGTGAAAGGAAATGAATACATCCACGCAGAATGAAACTCTATTTTCCTCTGTGTCTTTTTTTTGTTTTTTTGTCAATGTCTCAGGGAGCCGCAACAACGGGGCTGAAGAGCATGCGGCTGAAGAGCATGCGGCTCCGGAGCCGCAGGTTGCCGACCCCTGTCCTAAACTAAATAAGTCTCCTTGAATTACCAAAAACTCCTCTGCCTGGACTCCTGAGGACCCTTGCGAGTTGGATGAACACCTTCACAGCGTGGCGACCAGGATGCATTGAGAACAAATGCTGTACTATCCCAACTCCAAGCTCAGTTTTGGAATTCTGAAGAACTACATCATCTGCATAAAAGCAGAGATGCAATCTTTAGGCCACCATACCAGACACTCTGCTATCGACCATTCACTTCCTAATCAAAATGTTATATAGTTTGCTAGCTAGCTCGCTAAAAACTCAGTTTGCCTAACGTAACTCATGATGACTCAACAGAGAAGCTCTAATTTCTCCTCCTTTGAGAAAAATTTAATTAATGAAGCAATATGGCCAAATAATAGACAGCACATAAACAACACAGTAAGGAAAAAGGTAAGAAAAATCTTTTTTACAGGAGTGAAAAAAATAGTACGCCTGACAGTGTCATCTTCCTGGTCAGCTCCAACAGTTTCCTTGCTGAACAGATATCTTGAGAGAAATTCATCTGCAGCATAGTTAAATTCAGTTGGCTTGAGTCTGTTCCTTTCTTTGGGGAACTTAATTATTCTGATCAATCCATCTCAAAAAGGCAGCCTTTTAAAAGTTAAACATCCTCAAGTGTAAGTTTATAGTTAATACTGGCTCATATTTTAAATTGGGGTTTTAAGTGTTGGTGCAACAGAATTGGATTTAAAGACGTTAAGAGAGAGTTTTACAGTTTTAAGTTTTGTGCAACATCATTAAAGTTCAACCGTGATTTAATCAGATTTAAAAATGAATCCTTGTTGGTGTAACATGCCACCAGAAACCCCCGGAGACACATCAGAAGTCCTCAAACTCCCATGAGGACGCCGCAGTTTCCTTGCAGAGGTGCAGAATCCACTTTGCTCCTCTAAAATCCATAAAAGTCTCTTTTTCAGCACTCCTGAACAAACATGATGTGAGAGAGAGACATTTCTTAATGTTTGAGATGCCCATGAACACATCAGTCAGCTTCCAATTTACCACAATTAATATTACTATTATTACAGAAAAAGCACAGGACAATAGCACAGCTTCCGAGCCTGAGCCTCTCCGTCTTGTTTACAGCACATTTTGCCCGAGTGAGCTGTGCTGGTATCTGTAGCAGACACACAGGCAACACAGGCAGGATTTATGGACATGTTGACATTTTATTATGCTTATCATGGGCAATGAAAATCATCTCTGTTGTAGGAAGGACACACATAGAGGTCTGCACACCCACACTTAATGAAACAGAACTTTTTTTTTACCCCCCCCCCCCACCTCCGTATATGAGGAGCTGTAAAAGTCATTACAATGATTGGTGTGGCACCGACAAAAGGACACGCACGTAACGCACAAACGCACCGGCGCTTTGACATTCTTCTGCTTATCAGTGGTTGTGAAAGCTGCTGCTATAAATAAGGGACACATCCAAAACAAATGCCCGTATTAACATAAAAATGTGCATTACTCAAATATGTATTTGAATTCAATAAGGCAGAAGCACACGCACGCACACACACACACAGCATCCTCAAAGCAGGGAGAGGAGAATGAAGTAGAGATCCTGATTGTGCTGCATGAAATTAATAACCTTTGGTTTATTAATCTCTGTATTGTCACAGAGCTCATGATGAAAAGAGTTTTTTTTTTATTTTAGCATTGGTGCCCAAAATGATGGGAAACTCGACTTGAATAACGATGGACAGCTGGAAACGGAGCTTCCAGGCTACTTGTCCTGTGACGTGATGGGGAAATGGTTTGCAATGATCAGCAAAGGAATCAGGTTGAATTTATATCTCCTCACACAAAGTGATCCCCAGCTGTTTTTGTTTGGAATGGTATTATCGCCCAGGACCCCTGAATTACTATTTTCTTTAGGCCTTTCTGTGCAATAAGACAACATTAACGTGAGGCTACTACAAGGAAAGTGTTGATTTTGGTGTTTCCTTTGGACAAAAGTTGTTTGCTGAGCACCAGAGTCTCTTTTAGAAAACTTCTCATTTTACTTCAGCAGGGTCTGACAGTCCGTACAGTCGCTTTCAGGAGTATAAACATACTTATTTCATGCAACAAACTTTTCATAACTCAAACCACGATCTTATCCAAAGCCTAACCAGGTAGTTTTGTTGCCTAAACCTAAAAAACTAAGTGCACCTGTGTCGGAAGTTTATTTTGAACAAAAAGACACTGACGCCAAAGGGCTACCTAGAGCGCCATAGTTGGAAGTGTTGGACCACTGACCAAGCGTCTGCATTTGACAAGTCGGCAGTGAGAACGTGTTGAGACACAGCGAACTAAACTAATCATCTATTATTTCTATTCTTGAAGTGAAATGAAAGTATGCGGGTTTTACCGTTTCATCTCAAAGCTGGTAGCAGTCGTCAAGTCAATGTGAGAAATAATTTCAGCGCCCTCAGCCGTGACTATCCATTCAGACCACGTCGGTTCTGATGGGAATAGAGTGCTATTTTGAGCAGTGGTTTGAAATTGGCTTGATTTAGATACGTAGCTGAACACGACCAAAGTGTGTGTGTGTGTGTGTGTGTGTGTGTGTGTGTGTGTGTGTGTGGGTGGGCAGGCGGGCGGGCGTGTCAGTAGACTCGGAAGTCTAAGCTAAGCATTAGCGGTGAGGCTCCTGTTGTGAGGAGTGCAAAAGGAACCAAAAGACAACCGAGGCGATGCTGCCGTCCTTTTAGGAGGCAGGAGACGAGGCAGAGAAGGAGTCTGTGTGATGAGCAAGCGGACCTCGCTTTTGGCAACGCCGGGCCCAGGTGTTACCGAGAGGCAGGAATGGCCATCCTGTCCAACAATGACGTACAATGCATTAAAGCACAGACACTGCAGGCCGCCCACAGGAGGGCATACGAGCACGGACCTGATGCATGCTGCAGCACGTTAGTCTGTTGGAAAGAGACTTCTGAACCATCAACATCTACTGCAGCTGCTTCATAACGACCCTAAGATCACAACTATAACTGGTTGTTTCCTTTATCACTTAATCTGATATTATTAACTGCTTACTGTTGTTTCTGGTAGAATATCAAATTAATAGATTAATCTTAGGTAAAAAAATATTTGATTTGCTGCTTTTCCCCATTTCATATCATTGCAAATGAAATGTCATTGGGGTTTTGAAAAGGAATTTGAAGACGCCGCTTTGGACTTTCACAAATTCTTTGACAAAACAGAAACAGCAGGAAAATATCTTCATGAAAACAAGTTAATAATTGGACACAGAACTGATTCTAATTTATTAATAAATAGATGTGTGTTATATTAATGGCCACTAGTACTTCCAAGTTGGTTTCTATTATGCATTTATGTGCATTCATTATATATGTAAATGTGCAGTGTCTGCGTGCAGGACGGTTCTGGATTATTAAACCCGGATAAGTGCGTCTCCAGAGACTCATTTGACTTCCTGTATATTCCCTAATATCCTTTTTATGTGTATGTGTGTATAACGTCAGACTCCGTAGCACTACGTCTGTGTGTTTCTGTGCATTTATGTACACATTAATGCGTTTTTTATGGTCCATTCCCAGGAAGCAGAGACAGTACAAGTGTTGGTTTTAGAGGAAGAACAGGGTGGAGGAGATAATGCAATAAAAACAACTCTAAAACAGAACAGATATGAGCTTCCGTGCGTTGCGCATAATTCCTCACACTCGCTCTGTATTGTTCCGGATCAACGAGCCTCACCAAATCCCTGAGCAACTCCTATTTTGGTTTCTTCTTTTGTTCCAGTGATGCTGGGAGAGGAAGGTGTTGTCCTGAAAGACTGGACTGGTTGAAGATAAGGAATAAGAAAAAAAGAGAAATCCAATAAGTCTGCCCTCCCATTAGAGCGTGTACTGTCCTGCTTCTACAAGGGCCTATGAATCTCAAACAGGGGGTATCTGATATAAAACCACTCTTGCAGTCTAAAGGACAATGCTGGTTGAGATGAGGGGAAAAAAGCTTTTCAACAGCTCTGCCAACCCACAGTAACATGCCCTCTGCTGTACCTACAAGGTTGTCTGGATCCCTGTGGCCCCGCACTGAAACACAAACCCAAACTTCTGAATTTGCTTTTATCGTGCTCTCACCAGAATTCAGGATTACAAAACCAGAGCTCTGCTGCTGTCGGTAGCAGAGTTCAAAGCCCTGATTCATTTTTGTTTTTTTTACTTGTGATTTTTTAAGGTACTCTATACAATACTCAGAGCATTAATATAGCAGCAAACAACCATTAGATGTGTAAAGATATAATGTAATAATGTCTACCAAAAGCAGATGTCTCCCTCTGTGTGTGTTGTGATCAGAGCTTCTCTCTGCTTTGTTGACTTAGCCAGGCCGGCTGTGCGAACCTTTCAGTGCATGTGAGCGTGCCCCGCTGGCTAGTTTCGGGCCGCCGCTCTGCGCTTACATGGCGGATACAGCTGATAATGCCGTCACTCGGGGCGTTGTTAAGGAAGCATAGCATCCAGCCCCCAGCTCCCCCTCAGTAAACGCTGTTAGATCCGTCAGCACTGTTGCCGCTCTGACGGTGCGTTCACACCAAAAAGCCAGTGCTTGGTCCCCTTACCTCAAATATTAAGGGCACTGCTAAGAACATGGGTGTTACTTTTGACAGTGAGATAAGCTTTGGACATAACACACAAAAATTGGTACGATCATGTTTCAACCAACTCAGGAATATCTCTAAAATCTGAGAAATGTTATCTTTTAGCAATACAGACAAAATGATCCATGCTTTTATTTCCACACGACTGGACTGTTGTAATGCCTTGTTTACCTGCCTCAGTGCCAGAGATGTAGCTAAACTTCAGACTGTGAGGAACTCAGCAGCCAGACTACTAACAAAGACCAAACCCTCTTCTCACATCACCCCAGTTTTAGCCTCCCTGCACTGGTTACCAATTTCCTTTAGAATCCGTTTTAAAATTGTATACATCACTTACAAGGCTTTGCATAGCCGGGCGCCAGAATACATCAGTGAACTATTAACTCCCTACGGTCCAAGACAGCCTCACAGATCCACTGGGTTAGGCCTGCTCGCTGTTCCAGAGTCCAGGTTAAGGTCTAAGGCTGATCGAGGGTTTGCTGTACTGGCACCCCAGTTTTGGAACATTTCTTCCAGTTAGTATCCGATCGGCTGACACTAATTCCGCTTTTAAATCCTGTCTTAAGACACATTTTTACCGATTTGCCTTTTCGTCTGACTATTTATTTATTCATTTATTTTTAATTGTAGCTCTGTTGTGCAACCCACTTGATTTTAAGTTTATTTTAATAGTTCCACCTGTCCTACCTTGTATGCTTTGGGATGATTCATCTGCAATGTATTTAAATTTTAATTGTGTGCTTTTATTTTGGTGTTTTTATTTCTTGATACTGTGTATTGGTGTGATCGGCTGTCTATGGAAAGAACAGTGTGTTCCGAGCTTAAAAAGTGCTATACAAATAAGATTATTATTATTATAGCAGCCAGCCCTGTGATTGGGTGAAATAACTGAGGTCTTTTGAATAATGAGAATATGTATGTAGGCTTTTATGGACAGGAGGGGAGACTTGTTGATGCTTCTAACTCATTTACAACACAAATTGATAGGAGTCACGTTACTAGCCCCCGTTAATTCCAGACTGACAACCTAAAATTAAAGGGGAATACAATTATTAAGTCATGACAACAGTGTAATTATAAAGTTAGATTTTCAGTGTGTGTTGGCTCCTTTGGTCGTTTTGGACCGCTTCAGTTGGTTTGAGATATTTTCTTGAATGTAAACTATTTTCCTTTTTGGTCATGTCACATTATAGTTGCAAAGATATTTTCTTTTCTATATTTTTTTTTCTTTTTTTTCTTGTCAAAAGCAAGACCAATTAGTAAAATTAGATCAAAATGTAAGTATGTTTTAGGTTTTTCCATGTCTGTCTGTACACAATGCTCTTAATCCCCCTCTCTCTCCCTACAGGGTTTAAAGTGATGCATTCTAAGCATGGCTCAAGTGTAGGAGATGAGTGACAAAATCCACAATCCAAAATTTTAAATTATAACCCTGCTGGTAACAGGAGAGATTGGCCTTTGGGACACTCGATTGCTTTTAATGTGGAACATTTATGGAGGAAGTGCTCAGTTTCATTGGTGATATTTTACAGCAACAATAAAATAATTGTCTGGCTATGCAACTGGATTGCATTAGTTAACTTGACGGGTAAAATGTCATAACTAAAATGCATTACAAAAATAATGACATTCTCCTTTGATTGGCATTCTTTTTCTTGAGATGCTTAACATGCGTTCATATGCGTGTGCATGAAATGAAACTCCAGCAGCAGCCTCTGTAGGGACCAGTCCAGAATTACATGGGCCTGATGGCCCTCCTCATAGACACGGATCATTTTAAAGCAAGACGATGCTTATTTCATCCCTCAGTCCAGATATAGTTACAGTAACTCTGGATTAATGCAAGATGGAGAGTTTAACTGTTAAAATGCTGATTAGCGTTGCATACTGCAGGGTAATATGGATGCATGCTCTCACTAAAGAATGACCATCAAGTAGCCTTTTCAGCCAGGCCATAGTATAAACAGTATTGTTGGAGCCATAATGTATTTTTGTTGCTTTATTTTATCTTTGAGGGAAACACAGGGTGAGTGTGGATATGCAGTTCCTACATTAAACACAGGGTGGCACATTAACAGAAAAGGGCTTATATATAAGTAAGTGCCAGGTAATGAGAACAGGTGTGTGTGGATGGAAGCCAACAGTTTTTGACCGTGGTTGTGTCAACGTGAGCCATGAGGTCGTGGCTTATCCTGTCGTTTTGTGGTATCCTGTGTTGTGCAAGCATGTAAGATTCATTTATTTAAAGTATATTTAACATCGCTGATTTTATGTTATGATGTCACGAAGCAGCGGAATCAACAGATACAGAGAGCCAGACAATCATTTGTTGGTGGCAAAACACACGTCCGAACAGGTTCTACCGTTCACCCCCCAGTGGCTTTAGGATATAAAATGGATGGATGTTAAAGTCACTACAAGTATAATGTATAAAAAAAGGAAATTTTTCAACAATCTCTTATAATTGTTAATGCTAATATTCACTCATCTGTTAAGGTTAAATGGAAAAGCTCCTAAAGCAACTATTTTATGCCATTATTTCAGACTATTTCATAATCAGTGTGTTCAGACTATTTCATAATTACCGTATGTTTAAACTATTTCATAATCGGTGTGTTTAGACAGTTTCATAATTGCCGTGTGTTTAAACTATTTCATATTTACCGTGTGTTTAAACTATTTCATAATCCGCGTGTGTATAAATTGTACCAAGACATTGAACGAAGAACATTGTACATTACGCAGTACCAGGACATTGTACATTACGCAGTACCAGGACATTGTACATTACGCAGTACCAGGACATTGTACATTACGCAGTACCAGGACATTGAACGAAGTATTGTACAATACGCAGTTGCGGCCGCTCTCGCAAAACCGGAGGCAGAACTGCGCAGGGTCGCAGCAGGATGACGCACTAAAAATGCGTTCCAAAGGACTTTTAGGGACGAGACAATGCCACGTGACGGGAGTTGCGCAGCTGGAACGGAGAGGACCTGTGCGCGTTCCTGCTTCATGAAACATTTGTTATTTTTCATATTTTGTATTTAAGGTGTAATTGTTTTCATTTTAAAGTAAATACTTTTTTACTTAAACTTCGAACCAGCATTCAGCTTTGTTTATTAGCGGATTCATCACTGGGGCTCGGCCTCTTTGTCGTGCGTCTCGAGGGATATATTCTTCAGGAGCTGAGGACCATATTCTTCACACATCTTAAGACTCTGTAGAACATATTCTATTCAATAAATGTACCTCATTCTGTTCTGTATAGGTCTACATATTCTTAGACCGACGGGTTGAGCAAAGAATTAGATGTAGTGGGAGAACTGGGGTGTCAAGTGCGACTGTGTGGCAACGGCAAATGGTTTACATGGCTCACGGGTCGGGTAGGAGGGCCCGTGGCAGAATTTAGCTTTGGGCCCATGAAGGTCAGGGCCGGGCCTGGCTACGGCTAATGTTGGAATAAAAATGTTGTATCCAGAGTACCAACCAACCCTGCAGATTGTTTAATTAGCATGTCGTAAATGAACATGAAGGTTTTTGACTTTAGTTTATTTCTTCAAGAAGCTTTTTAAGAGTCCTGATGCAGCAAAATACATCACAGCAGAAGTATTTTAAGTAACTGCCTCAGTACATTACTGGGTTGTCCCAGTGCTGTCAGCCGGATACTGCTTCCTGTGTGCTTCTGAGTCCCGCTGTGGTTTAAAGCCAGATCTGAGTCCTCAATGCAGAGGGTATGTTATAAACGGTGAGTCTAAAAGCTCCTGCAAGGTTTCCTAGTTACTGAGATCACCCCTGAATGTCCCTGTACTGTCCCACTCAATAATTCAAGTATTTTTACTTGTACTGTTACATGGTTGAATAAAATACATATTTCTGTCGTGAGTTCTAGTTTGTTTTGTTGTTAATGTTTCTCTTACATGGTCATACTGGTGTCGCCATGGGTTCCATCGTAGTTACTGAGCTGATATAAGTCCAACTGAGGACTTTCAGTAGGTTTGAGGTTTCGACATGAATACATCATCGAGAAATACTCATTTTCGTACCCATTGACTGCGCCACCAGCTCATCCTGCAGGAAAACACTGCGCAGCCAGACAGAGTATGCGGATGGACTCTGTCCAGTGCTTCTGTTCGTCGGCTCATATTGGCCCTTGAAACTGGGTGTCGGTTTTTCCTCTGGGTTAAGGGAGTGCAGGTAGAAAGCCCGGGGTTGTGCGTTGACTTCTGAATGTCTGTATTTGCATCTAGTTACTGTCCTGCAGTTATTGTCCCTGCTTAATTAACTGTTGGTCTGGGGAAAAGTTTCCCCTCTGATACATTTGGTTTCAACTGCTGCTTCTTTTTTACCAGTTAGTGGAGCGCTTCACCAGGAGGCAATCAACCTCCTTCAGCCAGGTGACCAACCAGTGTGAGAACGGCAAGAACCTCATCCCTCTCTGGCTTCCAACAAGCACTTGCCAACTGTGTTTGCTGGAATTTAAGGCTCCTACACACAGATTATTTCCCTGCATAACAGTGGGTCATCTCTCACAGCTTCATCTCCTAAAAATTACGTTCCCATACAGCAAAACTGCATTGTGAATAACGTATAGCAGGAAACCTACTTTGTGCCTGATTACTTATGTTTTTGGATCACGAATATGTTTCCAGTCATAGTCTGCTGATGTCCATGTAGGGAGGAGGTTGGGGTGGACTGTTGGTTCAAACAAACACAGGACTTTCCCCCAGGACCCCGATGTTTGTGTCCCGTGTGAAACCAAAAGTCAATGTTGACTTATCTGAACCTTAAAGCTTTGTCTGTAACTTAAATAATGTCACAAATGTACTTAAAGACAAACCACATTTTACTTAACCTAACCAAGTAATTTTGTTTTTGTATAAGTAATTGTATTTTTTAGGAGACCAGGAGGGGGTGCTACACCCCTGGGAAAATAAGACAGTGGAAAGACATGTTTAGTTGTATTGGAAAGTGATTTTGGAGGAGACAGGGTTGCCTCTCCAGGAGAGCAGAAATGTTATCACATCAGCTCCCCAGCATTACACGATGCTTCCTGATGAAGCCGCGCTGCGTGTTGCCCTTGAAACCAAGCTGGAGTGTTTTTGTGCTACAGACCTAAATCCGGCTTCAACAAAAAAACACAGGAGACGTGACATGTAACCACGACATCCAGTTCAGGTCACTCAACTCAGGATTACACTGACTTGCGACTGTTAAATTTCAACTGTTGCTTAACGGCAAAAATGTGCAAACAAATAAATTATTTAATGAGATTGCTGTTGGTCCTCGGCTGTTAACGGACTAATGTAATAACTAAATGCTATTTCTTCTATAATATCTAATAGGAAAGGGCTTGAAGGGGCTAATTTTGCACAAATGGTCTCTGTATATTGGCTGAAGTAAAGAAAGAACAGATCTCACAAAGCTATGTAGTGTGTGGTTAGTGTCTTTTCTTCACTCGTGTTACAAAAGAAGAATCTGTTCTTGCATGACATGATGGTGTCACAGATTTCTCTCTGTAAAAGGGGGTGATTACAGTATGATCACGATTGCGCCACTTTGTGGACCAACATCCGACTGTGTGATAGTAGATATGTGACATGAGCAGCGTCGGGTAAAGTTACCGTTAACAGTAACTTATTACATTACAGCGTTATTGCCAATAAAAAGTAACTTGCGTTACGGCATTGCCTACTGAGAAAAGTAACTTGATTGTACTTTTGCGTTCCCTAAATGAAAACCTCTTTGCGATTCCTTGCGCATGATGGTTATATTGTCCAGAGGGCACACAGACTACTTGGGCTGTACAGAGTAGTTCAAAGCTTCATACAAACGTTGATGAGCTTATTAATATTATCAGTAACTTGTAGAAACGTTGCGTGCGATAGATAGTACACCAGCACCCACCTAATCTCTCTGTCTCTCTCACAGCGAGCGATACAGCGCTCATTGTCTCTTCAGTAAAAAAGTCCAAATTGTATTAAAAACAAGAAAGATGTAATTTGTATACTATGGTGTTACTATGGTAACATGTAAGGGTACCAGCACACGCGCAAGGCTTAACCCTGACTTACAGTTTTATAAACAAGTTCCATTTTCATACAATGGCTTCAAATTCCAAGAGCCATTGATATTCAGCGCTGTGTCACTTGCTGTCACCTTTGCTCTCCCTGCTGATGGATACCTTTCTGATATAAAACAGATTGCTTTGTTCTGCAAGGGACATATTAAAATGAGGAGAAAGCAGATACACAAACACACAAGTGGAAGAAAGATCCAAATAACACTGGTAACCATGGTAATGTTGGTGCATTTGACCACCCAAAAACTACTGATAGTCAACCTTTATGTTTTTCCACCTGACAAACTCATTGTATCCCAGGTAAGCGTGTCAAAGTATATTTTAGATTTTTTTGGCCTCCCTTGTCTAGTTTGACAGCTTCTGTGACATGATGACATTTGTCCTCTGCACACAACTGTCTGTAAACACTGAGAGGAGACGCAAGTTATTCAAGATGGAAAGGCGTGATGGGTCAGGGTCCAACGTGTAGTCTTCCATGTCTCATGGCCAAGTCGAGGGAAGAATTCTGATCTCACGATCGGCTTATCTGTCTGAGAAACATCTCAAAGGACGAAAATCTAGAGTAGTCCTTGATCTTGGGATCAAACTGCCTCCGTACAGAGACATAAAAAACCTCCTGATTTACATAACACAGCCTTTCTCTTGGTGCCACCCTCTTGAAAAACTAATTACTTGCTTAAATTATTTGCCCCACAAGTAGTAACCATTGTGCATCCCTCCACTAATGTGTTGTGGCTCACGGGGGCCACCAGTGGAGGTATAGGCCCCTTGTGTTGTCCCTCATCTTTCTCTCTGAGGGAGATTGGCCGAGGTGGAGACGAGACGAGACCCATCAGAAGCATCCGAGTGCCGTGAACTCCGCAGACCCTGACGCCTGTTAATGTATATATATATAACGAGCAGGAAATCGGACAAACACTTTAGCCTGAGAGCCAGAGAAACATTGGGGGTGGAGAAAGAATATCTGGAAAGGTCGCAGCTTGATCACAGCCTTGGAAAGATATTGCTGATGTTATTTTTCATCTTTTGAGAAGGAAATAACTGGTCATGACAAGGCTGACAGAGGAGGGGTGGGGGGGAGAGGAGTGGAGGTTAGAATTACCAGCACCAGCTCAAAGAGCTGTTTGATGTTCGGATGCTGTGATACATTATTGATGCGGAGCCTGTTAAATAAGGCCAGTGCTCATTTGATTACAGATCTCATTAGGGCTTTACAAAATATGCTTTAATAACAAAATCCATCAACGTAATCGCTTTGTAAAGAGTGAAAACTGTCATTCCACAAGGCACACAGCAGAGATATTGTTACTGTCGGCTACACATTTAAACCGGCCGTGGGTTCTCCTCATACTCGCAGTGCATTTAGAAAGGATTCGTATGGCGAGGGACATAATGAGTCACTATCAGAAGAAATATCGCTGGGCTAGATATTACTCCACCTGAAACACACTTTAGCACAATGTGTGAGTGCATGCAGCGCACACCGTGGAAATGAGATCCGACTTGCACGCTGCATACTAATATACACCCAGCCCAGTTTTAAATGCAACATTTATTTTAAAGTACAAGTGGAAAATACTGAGCTGCATTATGTTGACTCTAAAACTCCATGTAGCTTTTTAGCCTCGTTTAGCTCTCGGTGTCGGTTCTATGCCACATTTCCTCTCTGGTTCATGAGCAGCAGCTGGCAGCTGTTTTCTACCAAAGCCGAGAGAATTTTTTAATACCGTTATCTCGAAATCACAAGATAATTATGTCATTAACTAGAGAAAACAAGCTTTGTTTTCACGAGATAAGAAGATAATTAACTCGCTGTCACAAGAAAACAAAAGGTTGTTTCCTCTTGTTTGTTGTTTGGGTTGAAATCAAGCATTTTTACTGTATCAATCAAAAACATTTGAAAAAGCTTGGCTACATTTCTGAATACTTGAAGTGCAATAAAAACCCATTGTTCCATAATTCTTGCCAATTGCTGATATTTTTGACTTGAGGATATCTCTGACTACATGCATAGAGCATTTTTTTACTATGAAATAATTACATTTCTTATTAGATCTGAAGTCATTTCAGTATACGTTGAGATATTCTGAAGTAAAATACATCAGCCATTGTCAGGAATTATGGAGCAATATGTTTTTATAGCACCTTAATATAGCGAAATAATCTAAATGTACAAATATAGGACTTTTACACTGAATACCTCTAAATTGATACCGTCAAAATGCTTCATTTTGTGCCTGTATGTCGTCAGATGTCTTCAACTCAAATTAATCAGCCATTATATTTCCATCAAACAGAAATCAAAGAATAAAAACATTTTCTTTTTTAATTTATAAAGGATATAGATAACCCAAACATTTTAAGCAATGAAGAAGCAATGTTTTTTTTCTCAAAATGATGACAAATGATCGCAAGAAAACAAAACAGATTTACTTGTTATTACAGAAAAATAGGACATAAAATGCTTGAATCATGTCCGTTAAAGGCTCTCGTAGTACTAAGTATAGTAGTATAGTAGTATTTAGTTACTAAGCTCTGATAAACCCAATGTACTACCAGCTCAGAACCAAAACAGCAGTTTCTACTGTTCCTCAGGCCACAAATCAATCAGTGCAGCTCTCACATCAACATCTTCAAAAAAAGTATTGATTAAGGTTTGGAAATACATTTAATTTCATCTCATTGAATCTTGAAGTGTAATTGAAGTTTTATATACGTCTGTAGCAGCACAACTGTTATCACCAAAGGTAGAAATGTGTGAAACGTTATCAGGCCTCCTCTGGGTTAGTGACTGGACTGTTCCTGATGCAGAGTGCATCCCCATGCTGGTCACATTTTTAATTAAGAGGAAACGCAACACTTTAATCTCAGTGGGGTTCTCCTACTAACAAAAGATGAAGCGGGCGCTTCGGCAGTTACACTTTAAGTATGTGTGAATGTGGTTGTTCAGTTGGTATGACACATAGTGAGAGGTGGCGTTAACAGCTACTCCAAATATGATCTTTGGGGGTAAAAAAATACATTAAAACAGAAAGCATAACTCACAAGCATCACGTCTGACATCATATCATTTTAATTATTCTGTTTTAATCTTATCTTATTGTCTAAAAACAATACTCTCTGCAAATGCTCCTGGAATTCCACTTATACAATTTATTGTTGTGGACTTTAGTTAAATTATCAATTTGATTTAAAAACGAGGATTGCAAGGTTATGCCCATAATGCTGACATACCGTTTAGCTTATTATACTGTGAAAACAAGGCTTGGACACACAAACCTGCAGGACGGTCACATTAAAAGCAAACTTTGCGTGATGGCGAAGGCAAGGTAAAGGTCAGCAACTGGTAAAAGTTGTCAAATCTCCAAAGGAGCATAAACAAGCAGGCAGGATGTCCTATAAGGTAGGTAGGGGTCAACAAACAGGGCAGATAGAAAACAGACTTAAAGGCTGGGATGGTGGGAATGGGCAGGTAGGCAGCTTGTACAAGGACGGAATGAGTAGCAGGCGTGCGAGTGGGTTGTTGATCAGGGGCCTGGAACAGGTTGGGACACACAGAGGACTCCTGCTGGTTGAATTGGGAATGACACACCAAAGATGTTCATCCTTTGCCCATTCCATTTGTGTTTGGCAAGGATACAGCAATAGTGACGGAGCAAAACGCTCCGAACAGCATTGCAGGTATGTGCCTAGTACCTTATGTTGTCAGCATGGTCTGAAGAGCATCTAGAGTAATGGTGTTACAACCCAGCTCACTAGGGGGAAAGGGGAAGCAACATATAACCAGTCGGAAATGGGAAAACATAGTTGTTTTATTTTCAAGGAACTCCGATCAAGGCAAAACACATCCGGGAAGCGAGCTGCAAGGGACCAGAGGCTGCTGTTTAAAACAAATAACTTAAACTTAAAGTAGGAGCTACACTAATCTAAAGCCAATGGAAACCAATTACAAGCCAAACCCTCCCTAACCGAGCCAACAGGAGCAGGACCCAAAAACAGCTGAAACAGCACCTCTGCTCCCAGTGTTATTCAGGATCAGAAATATTTGGATCTGCTTTAAAATACCCAATTTCCAGATCAGCTCAAAATCCAATCCAATCCAACGAACCCAACCCTGTGAGATCGTTTTAAAATACCGGCCCCTGATCTCAACAGCCCACTCGCACACCTACTACCGATTCCCCTATTACCATCCAAGTACAAGCTGTAAACCTGCCCATTTCCACCCTCTCCTCCTTGAAAGTGGACTAAAAAGGCTGGGCTGACCCTACCTGCTAGTCTCTGCTCCTATGGACTCGGGTTGCCTGTTGAGTTGTGACAGCTCTCTGGGACTACAACGTCAGTTAAACGCAAAAGGCAAGGAAAAAATTTGCTTGTTTCCTGGAATCGCCATGTGAGAGAACCTAGAGGAAATATAGGAAGGAGAGGGAAGACAGGAAGTATTTTCCAAATATTTATCAGTCAGATGTGGGTGCAGGGAGCCAAGGACATGTGTAAATGCAGCCTGACAGTACAGGGGCATTCAGGGATGCATCCAGTGAAGAGGAAGCCTCGCAGGAGCTTTTAGACTCATCACAGGCTGTTTATAACATCCCCCCGAAGGCCTCGGAGATCTGGCTTTAAACCACAGCAGGGTTTGGAGACGCACGCAGGAGCCACAATTCAGGCTGACAGCACTGGGACGACCCAGTAACGTACAGCAGCAGCTACTTAAAACACACCAAGCTGTGATTTATTTCTGCTGCATCAGGACTCGGTTTCTCTTTAACAGTATAATAAAAAAGTTTCGATGTGAAAAGTATTTCTTTTTTTTCTTGATTACTGCCTCGTTGCTATTGGCCCAGCACGCTTTAGCAAGGCACGCTTTGATCGTATGCATTTCCAGAGCAGTCCTCACAACAGCTAGCCTTCTGTAATATTCAGTGTTTTATAATATTCTATGTCTAAAATGTATTTAAATCCCCACAAAAGATGCATGGGTTCAATATGAAGACACTGGAAGAATCGGACAAAGGGAAGCTGAGGGTCTCATGCCTCTGATTCATGACTCGGATGCGTGCGAGCCTCGTCTTATAAATCAGACATGGCCCGTGGGTTCGTGTCAGCGGAATGTCCAGAGGGTCATTGATAGTGTAATGAACGGAGCTCATTCATATGTATGAATTACAGCTACAGTTTACGTTCGTGAGGCGGGGAGATGTAATGCAGCACTTAGGCAGCTTTGTGGTTCCGGTTAAATTCAGATGGAGTGAGGATTGACTTTAGAGACAATCAGCGGTTAATGCCCGCAGGTGGCATTCTCAAATTCCACCAAAAAGATGGAAAGGTTAGATTTTTTCTCTTTTCTTTTCAGTGGGTGGATTAAACTCTGCACATCACTCAACCCCTCATCCCTCTTTTACTCAAACCCAAACTCCGTTTGGGCCGATCCCCGATTTACACACCAGCATCAGTTCACTTGTCACGAGGAGTACTGCTGAGCATGCTGGATCATGTCTTCTGTGGCTCTGAAGGAGCTTTGCCAAGCCGGAGAAAGATATCCCTGGATGATGAGTCACAGTGGATTTGTCTTTCTCAACAAATGTTTGTGTTCCCTTACAAAACATTTTGGCTACATCTGATCCATCTTTGCAGAGCAGCAGCAGTGACCACAGCGTGAGTGGGCGGTCCCATTGCTGTGGTTGAAGCTATGGTTACCACGCTATATATGCTATGAAAAGACAAAAGAATGGTGAGCTGGCTCTCGGAAAGGAACAGACCCATAAATTCCGGCTCCCTTCAAAGAGCCATAATTCCCATCACTCTGTGTTACCGACGCACGGATTCAGAAATAGCTTGACCACAATGCTCAGCAACACGGCCACGTCCTCATGCATTAGAGGTCATTTCTTCAGTTATTTCGTGTGCGATCACAACACCATTCGTGCTTTTGGCGTGTCAATTCAGGCCTGGTCAAACTGACACACAACTTTCACCCAGGAGACCCGTGTTCGTGTCCCGTCTGAAACCAAATGTCTTGACTTGTTTTTTAAGTCACGTTTGTGATGTGGTTTTCATACTCATGTTCCTTCGTTTGCGTATGTATTTTACGTCCTTATTTTTAGCCGGAGCACAATGTTTTCTTTCCCTAACCCAGTGGGTTTTGTTTGCCTAAATATGAAGTCATTTCACAGCCTGCAAAAAGGCTGTTTTAGATCGTTATCCCCGTGGTGTGAAATGAGACGTGCAAAAGCTTAAAATGTGCATCGTGTTCTCAAAAGTGGCACGTTAGTTAGACACCATGAGGTCATGTTGAGAGGTGACCTTTTGGAGCTCGCTGCATCGGGGTTATTACTAGAGACCAAAAGTAGTATATCTGCTGTATTGACGGTTTCCCTATTCTCTTAATCTGTCATCATTAGGAATTAATCAGCTGTTGACCATTTCATTTCCATTTTTCTCCCATCTCTCTCTCCTCACTGATTGGGGCATGTTAAATGGCTTTTTTTGACACCCAAGCTGTCTTTCTTTACACATCGTGTTGTCTTTGCCGTTTTCTCCCCCCCTCTCCCTTCCTTTCCCCCTCTGTATATTTGTTTCATGTATTTTCCTTCTCCTCTCTTTCCCCATGCATGAAAATGTTAATGTTCTTTTAATGTCAAGAGCCCATCACCCCCACCCCCCACATCTTTCATATTGTTTCTGAAACATAAGTGGTATTTTAATGTCAGGTTTTCTCTCTCTCTCTCTCTCTACTCTTCAGGTATGTAAATGCACTTTTAATGTTAATTGTCTCTATGTGTCATTCTTCTAAATGCCCTTTTAATGTTTAATTGTTCTCTACCTCGGCCTGCTTTCCCTTCTCTCTTCCTCTGCTCTCTTCCAGCTCTCCTACCCTCCCTTCTCAAATCATCTGGACTCTTTCTCCAGTTTTCCTCTCCTCTCTACTTGCCCATCATTTATCACTTTTCCCTCACCCCTCTTTGTTCCCCACCTTCCCCTCAAATGCATCTTGTTTCCAATCCAATGGATTTCCTCCTCTTCCACGCATTCCTTTCCCTCCTCCCTCCCCTTCATATGTTGACTCATCCTTTTTATTCACTGTTCATTTCTGAACAGAAGAACTGCTCATTGTGCTGAAGGTTTGATTCCCAGCAGTTCAACCCACATGATACTGTGAGGTTCAGCTAATTATCAGCCCATTGTGAGGTTCCTCCACCTCATCATGACTCACGAGGGCAGGGAGACAAAACGCTGCAGAATGTGGAGTATTCATTTTGAATAAGGAATGTGTGTAAGTTTGTGAAGAAATGTGTGACTGGTTGTGGGCGTCGGGATGAGTCAAGCGTGTGGCTACATAACATGTGTGTGTCTTGTAAGATCACGTGGGAGAAGGTAGAAAAGATGACGTGAATGTTGAACTGAATGTGTATGTGTGTATGTTTGAATGACATTGTGAGGACACGTATCAGTTCCAGCACTTGGCGATGGGCCCTCACTAGGGATGGGTCTCGTTAGGACTTTATCGATACGAGTACTATTATCGACACTCTTATCGGTTCTTTTTGACTATTTTGTCAGAAAAAGACTACAATGAATTGAAAAAGGAATCAACATTGCTTTATTTCAATGCCAACAACATATGTGAATTTGAGAACCTTCCTGCAGGGAGGAGTATATTTGGAGTTGAGAGCCTTGTTCATCTCCCTACAGTAAAGAACTATCGTGTTGGCTGGAGTGGTAGTGGAACTAGCAGCTTCAAAATAACTTAGAACACTAACTCATAACACAGCTGCTCCCCTCATTAATAACTATGTATCAAACAACTCACTACACACCGACATACTTATTAGTTGGTACCTAAATTCCTTTGACTCCTCTGTCTCTCTCTTCCAGGCCTTTAACAACAAACTGGGTAACCCATGGTAACAGCCCTAGGACACTCGTCCATCTTCCCTGTAGCTGCTAGTGTGAAGGGAGATGGGCTGGGACCGGCAGTGGTACAGGGAGGGGAGGAGAGGGGAGGGGAGGGGGGATGGGCAGCCTCAGCACGACAATCTCAAAGTTACCAAAATAATTCATCTCTGCAGTGCCCTGGTGTGTGGATGCCGGCGTCCACAAGTGAAACAAGTTGCTCATTAACCCAAACTAAGATCTATAGCAAACAAATGCAGGTAACAAAATTATTAGCAACCTAAAATGCTATTAATGTGACGTAATGCTGTACATTGCATCACTATTCAGGAAACCCAACATTACACTGTGTAATGTTCCTAGGACAGGGCAGTGCGAGGTAACTTTAAAAAAAACAGGCAACATAGAGGGTTTAAAAGAAGATGACGCTTTATTCTTCCATCAAAGGGCAACTCAGGTACTTCCTTCAATCCAAAAATCACAAAAAAACAAGGCGTCCCAGAGGAGAAAGTGGTTCCAAAAACTCAACATAGCATGTCCCGGTTATAAGGTCTTCCTATTCTTCATCTTCTTACTGGTTTCCTGCGCGTAGTTGTCCGTTTCCAGTCCGCTAGTCCAGCTCCTTCCATCCATGTACCTCCCCTCTGCCCTTTTTGAAGCTCTCCAGCCCTGCCTCAAGTAGGGGGCTTAAGCACCTACAGCTGGGTGGGTGATGAGGCACTCTGGGAGATGTAGTGTGGGTGACGGCGGCCATTTTGGGATGTGGCCACCGATCATGTGTGGGAATGTAGCACCCCCTCAACTACACGGCAAAAACAACACAGCAAAATCCAGCCCTAAACAATGCAATAACATAAAGCACATTTCTGTGTCAGGGAACACTAGCCCAAAGGGCTGCAGCTTAAGCCCGTTTGTCAGAATGAAAGAGAAGATGGAACCGTTCCCGTTTCCTCAAGAAGGAACGTACTTCATTTGAGCCTCAGTTTTCGAGGAATAATCCTCAATGAAGTGTCCTCTGCATAGATTTAAGTGTGCGGATATCCATTCTACCAGTTTGAGGAATAATGATCTGAAAATAATTGAACATTCAAAAATGGTCTCTTCAGTGGGCCTGAATGCGAGGCCGCCACAAGTCAGGTGGTGTGAGGCCGGACAGGAAATTTGCGATGACATCAGTGTTTGGTTTTGATGACACAGTTGAGACAGCAGTTCAAACACTAAGAGTCCCAAGAAGAATCCACCACGAGCAAATGTTCTCAGTTTAATATCTGATACGTCCCCTACCCGGGGACCATATATTAAATTGATTTTTGGAATAGGGAGATGGAATAGGGAGATGGAATAGGGGCTTGCTCCGTCCACTCCACGCATCGACCTGGTATTGCAGTACCTCCAGGAACGGTGCACCCCCTAAATGTGTTCAAAATAAAATCTTAAAAATTAGCGTGTGTATGCTCATGGTTATAATCGATCGTCATACAGAGTGACAATGTTCTGTTCAAATGCTCCAACTATGTTATGTTATGGAAGTTGCTGTCAAAGACATTGAACTGGTGAGTGAGACAAGGATTTTTGTTCTGTAAATCTAGCCCGCACTGTGCACAGGAGCAACTAAATAAAAAGTAAAATAAAAGTGAATGTCAGGCTGCAGTAGCGATGGAGAGAACAGCGTACAAAGTCATGAGTAACAGAAGAGAGAGAGAGCGGACACTGGACTGATACAAGAATTAGTTCCAAATAATTAATTAAGTGAGGGATGATTCTTGCTCTCTTATCTTTCTCTCCGTGTTAAATGTAATGAGGTTGATAGACCAATATATCAGGCCAGTGTTGCCCTTTATCAGATACGACGCCTCACAGCCTCAAATAAACAGTCGAGAGTATCTGCAGGGCTGATAGTATTTCCTCTAATGCCAATCGCTGATTCTTGATCTAATGAAAGTCATGAACTATTCATATTTCCTTTGCAGCGCTTGTAAAGTGCTCAAAGATTAAAACTAAAATGACGCCACAAAATACAAGATGAAAATGACAATTGGCCCATTAAAAACATTTTAAAAAGCAATAGGAAAGAAGTATAAAAGGCAAAATAAGAACAAGTATGAAAGTAGCTTAGTTTTCAGTGATGACTTGAAAGATGACATCTTCTGTGCATCACGGATAATGTGATCAGTGACGGATATTAATAACTCCTTTGGAGAGTTGTGAAAGTTTTTAATAGGATTTGTTCCCACTGGAGTGAGCAAATGTCTGGGGTGAAACATTTGCTTCACCCTCATCCTCCAGCACTGTGTGTGTGTGTGTGTGTGTGTGTGTGTGTGTGTGTGTGTGTGTGTGTGTGCTCGTAAATATGACTTTGTTGGGCCCTGTGACAGGGAGCACACCAACAGTATGGGGTCAGCCTCCTTTGTCCCGTTTTTGACTTAAATAAGCTCAGCAGCCTCCCCTGATATGCCCGTTGCATTTTTAAGACAAGTCCAACAAGGTGACAAAATATGGAAAAGTGTGTGTAATTTATACTCTCTACTGCCTCATGTGTTGGAATGGTGCCAGTGCCGCGGATACACTTCCGGTGGTGTGTACCATTTTAGCCAATGAGAGGCCTCCCTTCTCAAAAGTCTCATTGAAAGGTTCTCGTGAGATCGCATGCCTCAGTCTACCAACCCAGAGCCGTGTGGAGACAGCTAACCCAGGAAGTGCTTCTCTAAGGTAGGTTTACTTGACTTAAGTATGACTTTGTTCATTTGATTTATTTCTTGCTCTGTACTCAGTTGTGTTGCAACTATAGCACAACATTCTCTCCTTTATTAAGATAGTACCACTTTATACAGATCGGCAAATCTATGTCCGGTTTTAGCTCCGAGAGTACACAAGCAAACAAACAGCACGTGAAGCGGACGATTATGTGAAGTTTCCCCAGGTAACGTTACTCTAACAGTGTAATACTTTGTGCCAAGTTCCTAGGTGTTTTGTTCAACTCTTGCCCAACTTGAAATGGCCCGACGCACGGGACAACTCTTTCCAACACAGCTCAATATTTATTTCTTCCTTATTTGTTAGTTGTTGACTGGTTGGTCCATCAGGTTGAAAACCTTCAAAACACAAAAAGCAAAAGTTATACAAAAATGTAAATAAACTTAAAACAATTTCAATCCAACAAATGAATGCAAACAGTATGCAGCACTGGCATTTCAAGAAAGCACATCAATACAAATTGAACAATCAAACAAAAAGCCAAACTCACATTCAGCAAACCGATATGCATGCTGGCTGTGTGCTGCTTGGTTACCACTGTACAATACATCAAACAATACATCCCACCATCAATGACTATAGAAGCACTCCCAATCCCAAACAATCATCACAACAGTCTTGTTACAGTACCAGTGGCTTCTTTGGTTGTACCATGAGTTGAATCCTTGCTTGCCTCTCTCTGCTGAGAGAGACCTTCCATTCGCAGGTGTTCCAACTTAAAGTAATGAGCAGCCTGCACTGGCCTGCTGGTGGTGCATTATGGGACTTACAGTATTTTAGGCAGTCAAGTGAGCTGATCTGATGAGGAACTGAAATAAAACTTGAAAAATGGCAAAATTGGAGAGTTCCACCGTTTTGTCTCAACACTGTATGAACCGTGAATACATTAAGAGGCTGTACACTCTTCTCATGCAGTTATTGAAGTTTAGTCTGTTATATTCCCTGCTATCACAAACATCTGCATTTAGAAAATGTGACTGTTTTGTTGTTTTGAGTTGCTTATTAAGTAATTGAATGTGCAGTGTGTAAGAATGGATGGTTCTTATAAAAAAAAAAAACAACTGAAGATTTATAGACTTTATTTTTTTAATTTGAATGGCAGAAACATCACTGGTGGTAAGCCAGTTTGTTTTGTAGAGAAGTTCTATTTCTACGTAAGATCTGAAACAAAGGGTTGAATAGTTGATGAATGTATGAAAGCAGGAACGATCTTTTAATCACACGTACTAGGCTTGTTTTTTAGCAGGAAAAGAGCTTTATCTGGAGCAGACATTTCTCATATCAGGTTATATCACATGTTATACAGTTCGAGTTGATAAGCAATGTATTTTAAATGGTTCTTATAAAAAAAAAAAAAAAAACTGAAGATGTATAGACTTAATGAAATTAGTTTTAAGTTGTACATATATGTATATATATATATATATATATATAAAATCTCTTTCTTATACCTTTTAGTATTGATGCATCCAGAGAACATGGATCCCTTGGAAGATTAGTCAATGACAACCACACATCTCCAAACTGCATCATGAAAAAGGTCGTAGTACACAACGGGTCACATTTGTGCATATTCGCTGTGAAGACGATAGAAGCAGCATCTGACATCGTGTACAATTATAGTGATTCAAAAGATGAGTCGGTTAGATAAGTATACTGATGCATTTGTTTAAGAATTTAAAGTATTCAAATTGGCTGACAAATTCAGCTAGTGTATCTATGGGTGTCCATGTGATCTCTCAGATCTATATTAGCTGATCTATATTAGTTCTTGCTTTTTATCTGAATTCCAGGTGACACACGATCAGGCTCCTGCTGTGGCAGTGGAGACAGAGACGTCTTTAGATCTGACTTCCCACGAGGAATCGGACACAAAGGAAGCTATAGCCCAGGTAAAGGAGTAGTGTACACACTGTTTTCACAAACTATTTCCGTTGACCTGTACACGATGTAGTTCTATTGTAAGATAGGAATGTGTTCACATTGCTTTTCTGATGCATGATAGACTTCAGATTGAGGGATCAGACTTAATCTGAAACACATATCTCTAGTCCTGCAGCCATGTAGCCAGTTAACCTCTCACACACACGCGTTTGTTTCTAGTCTATCCTATATGGGGCCCTGGCGTTTTAAATGACTTTACATAGTTTTAACAACATATTTCAGGATCTAACCTCAAGTTATTAAAGGTGTAATGTTATACTTTGTGAGCTGTTGAATGTTTAAAATGGGTATTTGTTATGTGAACCAGTGCAGCACTCATATGTTATTGAGAGACATGTTAGACCTCTAAAATAGTCAGTGCTATGCACTTGGCTTATTAAAGTAAATCAGACACATTTTTTACATTAACTTACTTTTGTAATTTGTGAAATTTGTAATTAGTACTGATTATTCTACGTTTCATTATTTTTAGGTGTTTACTGTCAGAGGGTTTCCCCTAGTGGATTATCCCGACACTGATGAAACCGATGAGGATTGTTCCAAAGACCATCCTCTGACTCGACACTGAAGTTTTTGGAAAGCTAAGGAGGACTGAAAACATCCAAGTAAACCTAAAATTCTTTGAATGCCATTAAAAGTGGTTAGGATAGTGGTCCAAAGATTCTTCCCCTGTGATTGTTTTTAATAGAATGGAAAACAAAATGTATAACCATACCTTTACATAATTCCCTTTTTGCAGATGGATGGAGTACCACATTTTTCTGATGCTCTGCATGATTCAAATGAGAGTATAGTGGACGAAACCAGTGATGAGCATTCTGTAAAAGACCATCCAACATGGCATTCAGATGACGTTGTTCCAAAGCTGAGAAGGACAAAAAGCATTCTGGTGTGCCTCTGACACTTTAAATACCAATAGCTAGTTTATAGGCCATTTCCTCCCAAACCTTTCCCCTGTATTTGATTTTAATAGATTGAGAAAAAAAATAGATGACGATACCCTGACATAACTCCCTTTTTGCAGATGGCTAGAGAACCAGATTTTTCCTCATGCTCTCTATGATTCAAGTGATGACAGTGCAGAGGGCCCGTCCACTTCTAAATCTGAAATGGCTTTACAAAGACCAGGGAGAAGCTGTTCTCGTCCTGGAAGTCTCTTTTTTTTTACTCCATGTTATCACTTAAAGAGAGCGTCACCAAACTCAGCACCACGTTCAGTAACTAGAATACCAGGAATGCATAAAGACAGCGCATGCATATAGAGGATAGACGATGTATGTCTGTTGCTCTTGTGAGCTGGTATAAGTACCAAGTATATTTCTTATTTTCAATATTTGTTCCCCAAATATTTAGTACCATAATGTCCTTTTCTGCCTTACTCTAAATTTGACACATTCAAATTGTTTTGAATTTATTTAGTCCCAAACAATATTTCTCTCTTATTTGTAAATTTACTTGGACTGAGTAGTCTGGAATTCACTCAGCCCCCTATAGCAGTGATTCTCAACTGGTGGGTCGCGGACCGGTTTTCACGGGCAAAAAAAAAATTGGATTAAAATAATTTTTTGATCCTGTGGTTTTATTTTGAAGGGGATTTTTTATGCAGAGGAGTGTCATCTATTTACTTTTTTGCCGGCTCTGGTTTTACTTGTTTTGCACTTGTCCCTCCAAGTTTTCAGCAGCATTGCTGCTACGTTTCAGCCACTCATTGTTTGAGTTTTTCAAGGCGGCGGTGATTGACAGGTGATGACAGGGGGCGTGTGCCAGGTTGGGTCAAACCATCCTGATATGGGGGAGACTTTTAGGAGGGTTTTTAGGATAATGAAATTGAATAGCCTACTGAATATAAAATTCAGCCAATGAACTTACACTTATATTTTATTGAAAATGTATTAAATCAATATTTTTAAAGGATTTTTGAATATATATATTTTTAAATCTTCACGTACCCCCGCCATTTTACAGCATAGAAGAACACCGTGACCCTCAAAATTAGTTTTCTAATCAAACATGGCGAAACGTAAGTACGACACCGACTACATAAGATATGGGGGGGTTTGGGGTCGCGGCTTGTCATTAAGGAGTGATGGTGGGTCCGACAGCCAACCACTGCCCTATAGAATGTACATCAGCCCAACATGCAGTAGACAGTTAAGAGTGCTGTCAGTATTGGTCTTACTTAACACAATGATTTGGAGGTTGTGTTATTAATTTAGATTTCTTTTCTTCTGAAGATTCACGTGAGTCTCATAGGATCAGATGACTCCAGTGTGGATAGCAAAGAGGAGTATATTCCAAATCCCAAGGAGGAAAGCACAGACTGTGATTGCAGCTTGGAATTATTGCTGGGAAGAAGAGATGCAAGTCTTCCAGTCAGCAGAAGCTTTACAACAAGTCATGACTCCACACAAATATTTCCTGATCGCAGAGCTGATGCAGATAAAGAGCAAATGACACAAACGTATACTAACAAGGAGGCGAGTGTTCCAACTTCCCTTGAAATAGAGGCATCTGTGTATGTCGATTCAGTTATGAAGGAGGTTGGTGCAAGAAGATATAACAAAAAACATCACTGCTTGTATTGTTGTGAATTAGGCCATAAAATGTCAAGACACTTGTCACGTAAACACACTGACAAGATTGTTGCAAAAGTGTTACGTTTTCCAAAGAACCCAAAAGAGAGGCGACTGCAGTTGGACTATATCCGAAATCGGGGGAACTTTCAACATAATACTGAAGTTTTGGAGAAACAGAAAGGCAAACTCATTCCATGCATGCAACCAAAGAAAAAGACTGAAGGAGAAGAGTTTATGCATTGTTTGTACTGCTACGGGTTGTTTATGAGAAGAGTGATGTGGCGACATTTTCAGCTCTGCAAATTCAAGCCTCAGGGTTTTACTTCTCATACTGGAAGTTCTTAAATGATATGAATCAGGATACAATTGCACTTGCTGTGAAGCAAGACCGCTGCATTCTTGATTATGAATACAGACTGTTCAAGAAGAATGAGAAGGTAATCAGCCAACACCAATCCATTCCACAGAAGCTGAGAGAGCTTGGTAGACTTGTACTGACCGCTACACAAGTTACACCTGTGAAGACGATCAAAGTCCTAAAACCAGAAATGTACAGTCATGTTGTCACTGCTGCAAGATGTCTAGCTGGATTCAGTGATGAAACTGGCAAATATCAACATCCATCTCTCGCTTGCAAAGTTGGACACTTGCATTCTTTAGCCATGTTCATTAAGACTGAAGGATGGAAGATGAAAGATAAAGAAGCCCAGGATGCTGAGGAATTTGCACAGCTATACCGAGAAAGTTGGAAATTTGACATAGCAAGCCAAGCGCTTACTCAACTTGACCAAGCCAAGTGGAATTCTCCTCAACTCCTACCATTCACGGAGGGTGTCCAAAATCTTCATTCTCATATTGTCTGAGAAACAGCAGCAACTCGTGAACGCCATGACGGAAGAGGTTTCACCCTCAAAATGGAAAGACCTTGCTAAAGTTACCCTGGCGCAAGTTATTCTCTTCAACCATCGGAGAGAAGGAGAGGTATCAAGAGACACAGAACTGTGTGGCCGGCTAAGATATAAAACCTTGTGTGAAAATGGACCTCACAAGTTGCGAATGCTAGAAACGGAGCCCCACAAAGTGACAAAGAAACTAACAAGGAAGAAAGATGCGTAGAACCACTGGAAAAGGTGGACCCCACATTTGGGTGAAATAAGTTTGGGCCCTACAAAGGAGGAGCATGAATGCGCCTCTAGAGTTTACACAGAGTACTGCAGTCCTCATGAGGTCGGTTGTTCTGGAAGTGTGCATCGCTGTTTGTTCACTCTCTTACGCAGTAGTAGTAATAAAGTTTGGGAATGCATTTTAAACTTTGTCTTTTTTGTCCAGAGATATGCATGAATAAATTGCTACATTTGTAAAAAAATAAATAAATACATATTAATATTTAGGCAAAATATGAAGTTTTAAGAATATCTCCAATGTACAAGATAAGAGTCCAAAAGGTGTGTGTTAATGTAACATATTGATTCACGTGTGTAGACCTTATGTTAATGTAACATGTAGGAGGGGCATCCTCTACTAGGCCTTTTGTTGATGGCACTGAAGCATACTAATGACTTTTCACTGTATTGAATATCATTTACTAAAGGAGAGCTCTTATGTTTACAGACAGATCAGTGGGGACAAATAAAAAAAAACCCGACTGAAGTTGGACGAAACAAAGACCCACATCCAGCCAAAGGTAATATTTTGAGTAAACGTGAAGATGATAGCAATTTATAAACCAAATATTTTTCTTGTAAAGAAAGCACACACTGTCCAGTGACATTGCTAGCCGTAATCATTTGCATGCCTTTTACTTTTTCTGTATCATTTTTATTTCCAATCACTTTCCATTATTTTGGCCATTCTGCATCGTGAGTATTCTTTAACGTTCGATACTCGAGGCATATTTTTATGCTATCGCTCTGTGTGTTTGTATCACAAGCACGCACTTGTTTTTTGTGTGCGCAGGTTTTGAGACTAATTAAACTGCATATTAAAGTAACATGGCATCATTATGTAAGGAAAAATAATTTCTCATGCTAAGAATCATCCAGTATATTAAATTCAGAATCATCTCTGTAAAGGTCTTATTTGTTGAGGTCAGTAGATCTTATTTTGTCCTAAATTCTGTCCCACATTCAGGAGGTTTCATCAATTTACAACTGATTGGGGAAAATGTCCTCTCCACTAAACGGACAATGCCCATACTCCACTTGTGTCATGTAATACTGAAACTAATGTTAGTGTCAGTAAACCTTGTCTTTGTTCATACTTTTGCAATCACCTTCTGTATTTCTGTTGCTAGTTCTATTTCTGCTGTTACGGATACTGTTGCTCCAAATACTTCTGTTACTGCAACTGCAGGTTGTTCTACTAGTTCGTTTAGTATTTTGAGTACTGCTACAGTCAAGACCTGTAGTCATCATAGCCTTATTACTTTCTGGTTTTTGAATAACATGAAATTACTGTCTCATTTGATTCAGGATCAAAGACTAAAAAGCTGAAGTGGACCAAAGACGAAGTCCAGGCTGTAGAAAACACCCTGATGGAAAACATCAACTCTGGGAGAGTGCCTGGCAAAGCCCAGTGTGTGGAGTGCATTCAGGCATCCCTGGACCTTAAAGGGAGGAGTTGGGAGGGCATCAAATACTATGTCAAAAATCGCATTGATGCGTTAAAGAGAAAGGCATTCATCCCTTGATTTAAAACAGCCTGTTATATATATTTATATATATATATATATAAATAAAACTGTTCAAAGTTTGAACATTTCTATTGACTAGAGTTTAATATACACAGATAATGAGTCATTATATAATTATAACATTTAATGGTGAATATACAAATGCAATATGAAATTAATTAACAAAATACAATACAGAAAACAACTATTTTAAAAAAAAATAACGCTCCTTAGTGTTTCTAAAAACATATCCTCCATTGCATATCTTTAACAGTGTCACCTGGTGGTGGTTTGTGTTATGACACAATAGGCCCCGCTGGGATAGAAAAAAAATGAAGCTTTCTAAATTTGGGAAACTTTGATACCTGAGTTAATATTTTAGTTCCCAGGACCCCCCAAAAATGTCTGTGATCAAAAGAATGCTGTTATTCAATTTAGAAAGTGGTGTCCCCACGCGACGAGGCCTCACGGGGCTGCGTGTGTGTGTGTGCGTGTGCGTGTGCGTGCGCGTGTGTGGTTATATATGAGTAGGATTTAAGACTGATTTCTACAGGGACGTGGAACCTGCCAGACCACAACACAATAATACATTTGACACACACACACAGGTTTGCAATCATCCAGTGTCAAAGTGAGATGTCAGGTGGTCATTCATCATGCCGACCAGTCTGTTGGCCACCCGACAACTAATCAGCTGAACCGGTCAGTCGGTTGAAGCAGCAGTAGTTGGTCCTCTGACCGCAAGAATCTGCAGCTGTTGCAAATTCTCATCGGCACCAGTTTGAAGCAAATATATTCGCAGGCCTGTATTTCTCTATTTAAGTGTGGTTCATTTATCCCAGCCCCGTATGTATAAGGCCTTTAGCTACAAATGCAATAAATGAATGCCATATGAGCGCTGTGTATTTTACGGTCAACCCAACAATGAACCAACTAACTGTGGCACGGTAAGTGAGTCTGTAATGACGAGTCTCCCCTATAACGTCGGTCACGTCGCTGAGCCTAATCAGGGTTTTGCACAGACGTGATTGGCGAGTGAGCTTGCGAAACACTAAATTTATTCTGATTTTAATCTCAGAGTAGCTGTGGTTGCTGTCCCATTGTGCAAATAAGCCTGATGTTGCACACAGACCAGAATTATGTGTATGTGTTTCCTTATGTGTAAATTAAACTAATAAAAAGATATGGTCCACTATTTGGGGCTGTATATTAATATCTGTTTTTGGACATCAATGTGAGTCATGGAGGTGAACTTTATTTAAATTTTCTTACAGACCTTTTTTCATGTTTTTTTTATTTCAATAAACCTTCATGTCCTTTTCTTGTGGTGCGTTCAGGAAAACCTTGAGAAGTATGTCGTTCGCACCATCCAACAGTTTCATGTTGGGAGGTGTAATGAGCACTAATGAGGCTTTACACGTATTTCTTTTTCTAGAAAAGAATTGTGAATTGAGTATGAGAATTTCTCCAGTTTCTAAATCTCGCAGAAAGGGCGGTCCTCACTCCCCACGTGAATTCTTTGTGGACCTCACTTCGGTGCATTTACAGTGTGTGTGTGTGTGTGTGTGTCATATTGTCATGTACAGTGCTAAAGAGTGTTAAAGAGATTAGTGGTGATTAAAAAAGAATTAGCACATATTGTGACTGTATTTCACACAAAACATAAAATAATGTTTATCTCATCGTGTGTGTGTGTGTGTGTGTGTGTTTGCACATGCTTGGGTTGATCCTTAGTCCACACACTGCCTTTGCTTGTGTGGTTAAATGTTTCTGTTTGTGTGTGTGTAGCAGCAGGTAATGGGAAGATAAACCTGCCATTAATTATTCAACCGCAGGAAAGAAACCAGGAAACAAGGACGCGAGCCAAGGCCAACTCCTCCTTCACCCCCTCCACTCTGCATCCATCTGTCTTTCAACTGCATCTCTGGGTTTTTTTCTCGTTGTTCCTCCTTGCTCATTTTTCATTATTCACTCTCATCCTCCACCCATCTCATCCCTTCCTTTCTCCTTGTTTCCTACGTTTAATCACTTCTCTTACTCGTCCTTTCTCTCTTTTATTTCTGCTTCATCCTTCTCCACTTTTTCATTTCAACTATCTTTATTCCCTTTTATTTTCTTCCCACTTTATTTTCTCTTCAATCATTAACTCTCTCACCCATCAGGCCTTCCTTATCTCGTGTCCTTATTCCTCCCTTCTCCAGTCACGTCCCATCTTCTTCCATCCTCCTCTTTCCATTTTTCATACCGTGCCCCGTCTCTCCCTCCATCCTCCCATCTTTTTGTCCTATCATTCCTCCCTTTACGTTCACCATTTTTCAGACACTTCCGGTCCCTTCTCTGTCTTTAACTTTTTTTTAAATGATCTAATCTTCTTAATCTCCCTCATTTACTCTGCCCTCTTTGCCCCTTCTCTTGTTTTCTTTCGTCTCCATCATCCATTCCCCTTCACTCCTCATCCTTTCTTCCTTTTCTTCCCCTCCATTTACTTTTGAATTAATTTCCTCGTCCTCCGGTCGTTTCCTACTTCTAGTTTTCCTCTCCACCAGCTCCCTTTGCCCATCTCATCTCCTCTCCTCCCTCTGCTTCAGCCGTTATGCCTGCAAACAGCCAGAAGTTTCATTATATTTGTCCCTACTTTCACAGTTGTGGAAGGTGCAGAATATCAATGAGCTTCCAGAAGAAGTTGCGGTAATCCGAAGCGTCAGCCGGCGGCCTGCAGAGAGGAAAATATTTTCTCCAGCTGCCTCTCGTGGAGCTCCGTGAACGAGGAATCCTGCAGATCGGATAATAATAAAATGTCACCGCAGCCTTGTCACGGAAAATAATGGGCTGGTTCTCTGCTGTTCTGCTCGTTTTTTTTCTACTAGGCTGACACCGATATAACGTACAAAGAGTAAGATAGGACAGGATTTTTTTTCTTTTTAAATGAGGCATTGCTGAGCACAGTTATGATGTCTGATTTCTTGTTTAAAGCTGTTACCAATGCACAGTCTGGGTATTACCTTACCTGGAATACTCACACTGAACGATGCAATTTGCTGATACTGCAAGAATCAATGCAACTACAATTTTCTCTGATTTCTGAGGATCAACATTCCGACATCTGCTTCAAAATGATGATAAACATTTTATTTTTCCTTATAATTATCACTGCTTGTAGCAGGTCACACCATGGCCACCTCACTCTGACCCTATCCCCTCACCTTGATGGTAACCCTGACTATAGCCGAAGGGGGCTTGCAAAACCCCGAACTGACCGTACGAAGGACTCACGAAAGGGAAAAGGTGGGGGTGTCATCTAAAGATAGTGGTTGGATTCAACGATTCTCTCTCAGGCATGCTCTCCACAGTTTGAGACTCTTAATTGTCAAATGCAGACCTTTCTACCTTCAGAGGGAAGGTATCTGGGCCGTGGTTTTCACCCCTGCCCTCTCCCTCCCCCCCACAAAGCAGGGGCAATGGAGATCAACAGTTAGCGGCACAGATCGTGGAAGTGAAGAACTCTAACCTGGATTCAGTGGTTAATATTTTATAACTTGAAATCACTGCCCAAATATAAGCGACAACTTAAAGTTGCCACCAGGCAGCAACCTCCGGTTCTGAAAAGTGAAGCTGATGCGGAAGTGTCTAAAAAGATAAATTATCTCTCATGACCAGCAGGGGGAGACTCCTCTGGTTTTAAAAAGAACTATACCACCAGACGTGGTATAGATCAAGTGAGAAAATGACTCTACTTCTCTCTTGATTTATTTCCTCAGTAAACATTGTAAACATGAGTTTATTTCTCAATCTCTAGTTTCAAGTCTTCTTCAACACAGCAAGATGTTCATTTAGTAAATTATGGTCCATTTAGAGTCAAACAGACCATTAGGGCGGGCTTACTGTGATGGACAGGTCGCTGCCGCTACCAGAGCCGTATAGGGCGTCTCTACGTCTCTCCTCCAAATATGGTAACTTCCGGTCATCGGAAGCAAAAAAGCCAAGATGGCAACGGCCAAATTGCCAAACTCGAGGCTTAATTTTGGCAGTCCACAAACCAATAGGTGACATCACGATGACTACGTCCACTTCTTATATACAGTCTATGATTGTCAGCGGTGATAAAACCATTGGACCATTGCTACTGAGTCATCTCCAACGCCTACCACTCGGTTGCATTGGCCCCTTTGGGTGAGTCACACCACGATACCGTCCTCCTCTTCCCCAGGTACTGTCAAGAGCTGAAATCTATCAAACCAACTCAAAGGACTGTGAAACAATGGTCAAGTCAAGCACGAGAAAGCTTAAAGGACTGTTTTTATACCACAGACTGGACATTTTTTAAGGGTAGCTGTCTTGATTTAGTTTAAACACTAATATCGTGACCTCATATATCCATTTTTCTGAAAGTATAAGCATCCCCTTCAAGACTTTGATAGTCTACAGTAACTGCAAGCCATGGTTTAGCGGGGAAATCAATATGCTGTACTTGGAGAGAAAGAGGGCATGTCCGAGCGGGGACATAGATCAATACAAAACAGCAGAGTGGAAGTTTGAAAGGGCAGTAAAGAAGGCAAAAAGGCAATTATAGAGCCAAGCTGGAAACCAAACTTAGTGTTCATTAGAGTAGGAGTCTTACAAAGCTGATTACTTTCTTATTACTTTCCTATTTCTTATTATTTAGAAACAAGAAAAATAATTCAACACTGTCCAGACCAGCCGATACTCTATCCAGCTCGATATAAATGGTTGTGGTTTGGTAAAAACTTACAATGGAAAGTGGCCACAAATCTTGAGAGGTATTGAAGCGCACCTGCTTCTCATGAGCTCAGCCAACCACTCCCGGGCCAGATTGTTCTCCCCCCGGGATATTGACATGCTAAGGCCAAACTCAGTATCATTAATTCTTGGTTTTTGCGCCCTCGTGTTCGAACCAAATTTTTTTTCTTTGCCTCAGGATCACCGTTCTCCTGCCTTCCAGCTACGCTTTCCAGGCTTCCCCCCCATTATCTGCCCACGCCAGCTTCATCTCTGCTGTCTACATTCCTCCCCGCGGACCCCCATTCTTTATCATCAGTTCCATATCCTCATCCTTTGTGGCAATAAAAGACTCTTTTTACTCCGCCAACCCGTCTGTGCCCTGTTCTTTGGTCCGACTCGTGTTCATAACTAGTCTCACTTATCATACGGCAAAAACATGCCTCTCATGCCTCGAGCTCATCCAAAGCTCTGCAGCAACGATTTTGACTCGGACGAGGAAACATGTCCACATTTCACCGATCCTGGCTTACACTGACTACCTGTTTCTTTTAGAATGGATTTTAAGATATAGTTCATTAGGTACAAAGCCATGAGAGGACTCACCCCAAGTTATCCTTCTGATATCTTATTGCCCTGTATCCCTTCCCAAACCCTGAGACCCTGCGATGCAGTAATTTCTTGTTGTACCAAGGACCAGATTCTTCCTTAAAGGCGATGGAGCCTACCTGAGGAGATCAGGGCTGCAACCTCTCTCATCTTTTAAATCACTTTTCATAAGCCACTTTCTTAGAATTACTTTTTTGTGATTTTATTTGTTAACCACATTACAGTCCGTTTTTAAGTGTTTACGTTTGGATTTTAATTTATTTAAGGTGAAATGTTTGCTGTCTTGTTACTGAGACACCCAACCCCTTCCGCACAAGGTGAGTGGTTGAGACCTTTATTCGCGTTGTGAAAGCTCCGAAAATACGACAGTCATTTTTTTCTGTGTAATTCTTGCGTTCTATGTGGGTTCCTAAGTTCTCGTAGGACAAAAATGCCCGTATTGCATATGGCCTTGAATGAGGCCTTGTTGGATGATCGAACAGCATCTGAACCCCGTCCTACCCTCGTCAGATGTTTAGATGTTGGTATTGGGAGGGCTGCCTCTGACTCTGTAAATAAAGGAAATGATAACAGCAATAAAACAACCTGAATTTTAAAGTCGTGTAGTCTGGAGGGAGCGTGCTCCTGCACAGATGGACTCTATTGTGTGTTGCTGCTTTGCCAAATCTCAGCAATGAAGTCGGTGAGCATCACACTATCATTTCTGAAAGGAATGATGGCCAAAACACCTCTCATCTATTGGAGTGCAAAATGGTCTTTGTAGAGAGACGTGCTTATGTGTAAATAAAAAAAAATAACTAACTCACATCTCTGTTCATCCATGTAGAGATCACATTCTTCCTTCTCACTCCGACTACACACAATCCCTTGTGTTTGGGATGTGAAAGCTCGCTGTTTGACAGGCGGTGGCTGCTTCACTGCCACGTTTTATTTGCTCACTTGATAAAAAGAAGAGGCGCCCGCGGTCTTTCAGAGCTGGCATGTTTCAGACATCAGCACAAGTATAGGGTATCAAGATATGCATGTAGAAATTACTGTTTCTGTCCGTCTAAAAAATATATTTATTTCCATCACATCCTCTTAATGTACTGGTTTGGAGAAAAATAAAGCAGTCTTCTTTTACATACTAAACTACTGTGTGTGTTTATGGCTGCAGAAACATTTTCGCAACAAATTAATCTAAATAATTAAATAACATTTTGAGGAAACACAATGCCTTTGCACAGTGACCTACATTCCTTCTGCCTCAACCTGTGTATGTAATCAGCATGTTAGCGTTCCCATCGTCATGCCAGAATGCAAAGACCGCTGAACTTGACACTGAAGCCCAGTGAAGCGCATCTTATGATTTTAATTAACAGTAAATCAATGAGCCTGTCAGAAGAGAAAATGTAGTCTGAGCAAATATTTAGCCTGTGTGAAATGAAGCAGTCCTTCTCATATTTTAGCTATTTTTGTCAATGAAGATTGTGTGTGTGTGTGTGTGTGTGTGTTTGGAGTAATGGGAGCAGAAGGGGCTGACAAGTGAATGTCCAAATTGAAACTGAAATTTCAATTACTCACATTTAAAGCCATTATCATTAATTTAACGTATGAGTTAACTCAGCTCAAATCTATTTTATTTTGTTTTTATTTAACCTTTAATCCCATTGAGGTTTTGAATCTTATTTACAAGTGACCAGGACCGATCAAGATGGCTGCACACACTGCTCACATAAGCCAACGTGTCCTCGTACAGCGGTTCGTATGATATCTTTCGAAAAGGTTACTCTTATTTTCCTACAAATGCTCGTGCCAAATATTTGCTCGTTACAGGGGTTACGAGGGATATCTAAGATTTTTTTGCGCTGTATTTTGTCGTAGGTATAGCTACGGATGAGACCAGCCTGCAACACTTAAAAATCACAATTCACAAAACAAAACAGCCAACACAGTTTAAGACAACACAAAAGATAAAAGAAAATTGCATTAACCAAGGAAATGTCATTTAGTGTCAGAGCAAACACACATAGTACTCATTACACATTATATAAATAGTATTTATATAATTAATACATTATATATACACAATATTTCTCCAATTGTCTTATTTTAGTTAATTTAGTTATTTCTCTGGTATCTTATGCTTTGTGTGTTTCGCACACCCTTTTGACTTCATTGGGTGTCTGTAAAGGACACATTGGATGGAGCATGATTCATCTCCAGTGATTGTGTTCAGTACCTAAGCAGGAAGCAGTGTGTGCCTTATGTTGAGAACAGTAACACGCAGTCCCTTTCACACATGCAGTCCATCCCTGAAGTGTTCAGGAACATTTCCAGCATGGGGCTCATGTGTGAATGGAAGCAGGGTCCGATATTTATTACATAACAAGAACTTTGACATTGGCCAAGAACGGCTCCTCGGCATGTTCCTGAAAATAATAAGAGACGTCTTCCGCCGCGTACATGTTCATCCGGCCTTGCCTCTTCTTCTTCTTCTGTTGTGTTTTATGGCCATTGGCACCCACAAGTGTTGCATGACCACCATCGGCTGGTCTGTCCCAGTCCCATCTAGTCCAGCTCGGCCGTGGCCTGCGTGAAAAGGTTCACCGTGGATAAATCACTTGCAGTTAGCGTTAAACCACAACGTTTTAGTTGCCATAACCATACCATTATGCTCATCTTAACCATGTTGTAGTTTGCATATGCAAATATTGTAGGGAAGTCATTTGGGAGTGGACGTTAAAAATAGTTTCACATGATAATTATATATCTGATACTGTGCTTGATTTACCTGATAGTGAAATTAAATTGTGTATTTATTCTTTTCATCCTCATCCTCTCCTAATCCCTCACGGCCCGCTGCAGGCTTTTCAGTCCGTCATGAAGACGATGATGGTGTCAGTATATTCTGCTTTTCTGTTGTGTCTTTGTGAGACACTTGTGTTATTGAACAATGTCCATCATGGTTATCGCTCCGTGGCTCCAACTTTCTGTCCTCTAGCAGGAGAAAAAAACGCAGCAATAGTTGTCTGGCCCTTGGAAACGGTCTCTGTACATTCTCCTTTCTGCCTCTTTTATTACTCCCCGTCTCTCTCTCCATCACTCCACCCCTCTGAGCAGTGCAGTATGAAGATGAGTCCCTGTGTAATAAATGTCAGTCATTTGGTCCATTAAAGAACTCATGAGGCCTGCAGACTCTGCTCTATTTCTGACTCTTCTCGCTTTCTTTCTTCCTTTCTATTTCTTTACTTTCTTTCTCTCATTTGTCTTTCATTTCTGGCCCTCCTTGTTGAAAAAAATGATTCCTCATCCCTCCTGCTGCCATTATCTGCAACTGTACTTCCATCCTTGCCTCTCTCTTGCTCTCTTACCTCTCAAAGTACTAACATCTCTCTCTCTCTCTCTCTCTCTCTCTCTCGCTCAGCATGGAAGCTCTTAATAAGCTCAATTCAGAAAAACTTCACAGCTCGGAGGAGGAAACAGGAATTAAATATCTCCTCCACACACTTTACTCAAACACACAACGTGCGCAGCCTCACACACAAAATGCAAATGCGGGAGCTTATTAAGCCCAATTGTTTTTTATGTTCTGCTAATCCTCTCAGAAAGATGCTTGAGATCCTCAAAGTCTGTTCTTGACCAGGTTCCACCCCCTCCAAATTATACACACACACACACACACACAGCAAAAAACAGGCTGGCAGTTGGCCATTTTGTCCTGGAGAACCACTCCATGTTAAATCTGATGTTTTTGCAAGAGGTTTGGTTCATAACAGTATCCCGTGGCTGGCTGCAGACTTTAAAATTTGCACGGAAGAAGACAATCATTCATGCTGACCTCAGTTACTTTCTTCTTTAAATGAAATGCTAACAGACTAGGAGCCAAGGGCGACAACAGCACTTGCTGCAGCCAAACGGTCAGAGCTACCATGGAGCCCACACTGTCACTAACAGCAATAAAAGACTGAAGGGTCTACAGTATGCATTTGAAGCATAGATCCAGGATGTCAAACTGATTCAGCAGTGAAAACAGGTTAAAAGGGCAAAGACAGAAGCTAAAAATACAGATCAGTGTCAAAGTGAATCACCACATCACCTGGCGACCGAGACGCAAGACAATGAAATTAAGCGACAACACTGTTCCTGTCAAGCCGGGAAGGTCTGTATTCACTGTTAAGATCATTAAAAAGCAAAAGCAGCATGTGTATACATTCACTATACCACTAGTAGCGAGCGTAGGATAGACGTGCCAACGTACTCTGCTAATGTTAGCTCCACAGGTTTTTCCACAGAGAAACAAAGCGTTCAAGAAACAGTTATCTCTTTCCAACCCCTCCGGGTAACGAGCATGACAAAAACTGCCTAAAAAATGAAGAAAATCTGAAACATTTGCATGAAAGTCTGTCGAGCAGAGTCGGATAGTTAGTCATATATGTCATAATTGGACAAAGTCTGCGTGTGAGGGGCGGGTCTTAGCAAAGGGTTGATAACGTGTGAAAGAATAAAAACATGCTGGCCGCTGCTACGTGTATAAAAGCTGAGGAAAGGATTCCACCAATCCGCTGCCTCAGCGCAACACTGTGATGGACTGTGTTTGATCAAAACTCTAGTTTTATTGACAGTTCACAGATGTTCATTTTAAAACAGCTACTGACTTCATCCATCTTTTCATGACACTCACATACAGACAAACAGGAAAAAAAAGTTGAGTGACAAAGAGTGACAAGCATAAATAACAGAATGACAAAATCAATTTCTCATTACATGGGAGACAGCTTAGAAATAACACAACGCTAAGCTTCCCCCAAAAACTCCTGATGTGGTTGTGTACACACTGTGGGCTTTACTCAAATCCCTGTTTAAACCTCTGCTCTCCCTGGGAATTAAGAAATTAATAAACTTTACTACTGAGGTGGTAAATAGAATACAGACTTAATGCCAATACCATCAAGGTTGAGCAAGAATTCAATAAAGCAGCAGTTTACCTCAAATTCAGAGTCCGAAGAAAGAGAGGAGGTAAAGACTAAATAGTCACACTGAGGACTGAACAGTGACCGTGGAGAAATGATACGTGTTGTTTTGTTGTGAAGGGAAGTTTGGGGTTGATCACTCACTGGTATATTTGTCTTTTAGCGGTGATAAAGTCAATTTTAATCAGAAGGGGGAGGGCTGCACTGTAAAATCGAATTAGTAAACCGTCTTTAAAAAAGCATGCAAACCAATTGCCTTAAAAAATCTTAAAAGTAAAGTTGAATATGTATTGTATGTTGCACTAACACATGTATACATAACACACTTATTTAGTGTAGTATACATACACTTGAGTTTAAGTAACTAAAATTAAGTTAGTAAGGAGTACTTAATACTTTACTCAAGATGTACTTTTGACTTTGACTTGACAAGTTAAATATACTTTGTGTATTCCAAACACATTTATTTAAGTTGGACTAACTAATATTAGATGTTCTGTAACTAAAAATGTATCAGTATTATTTACTTGAACCGCAATGTCATTTACTTGTTAAAACCATGCAAATCGATTGCCTTAAAATGACCCAAGTTCATGTTACTCTCATCATTTACGTGCTTCAAACATCCTATATACAATAATGAAAAACATGTTATATTCTCTTCAAACTATCATATTTCCAGTTCCAAATAATAAATCAAAGTAGAGACAAAGGTCAATTATATGATTTATTTTTTATTTTTCTTCCTTCCTGACATTGCTCCTTTTAAAAATTGTGATTGCAACAACAAACCAGTTTTGTCACGACTGGGGTCCCAAAAAGGGCAACAAGGGAACAGACCCAAATGCCGTCAAGAGACTATAAAGCCGAGGAAAGGTGCAAAAAGTAACTTTATTCATCCAAGTCAGCGGGGAACACAGGCACGGAGAACAGACGAGGAAAAACAGACAAACCCACAAGGAGGTACGATACAAACAGGGTTTAAATACACAGGGAAGTGCAGGTGATCAGACACAGGAGGATTCAATATAGGAACGGGCAGACAATCACGAGGACAGGAAGTGAAGTGACAAGAGGAAACAAGTCAGGGAACCTTCAAAATAAAACAGGAAATCCACACTTAACAAAACCCACTACTACTGAACTTCCTGTATCAGACCCAAGACAAAATTGATTAATCTAATCTGATCATTGAGGTGCTTCTTTTAAACAGTTGAGGTAGCAGTATAGGAGGAGCTTCAGTGTAGCAGTTTTTGGTAATACATTTTGAAAAAGAGCCACAAAGTGCTGAAAACAGGATTGGTCTGCAAAAGTTGGCATTGGTTTATATAACTACAGCTCAAAAGGTCACAAAGCACACTTTACTTGTAAGAGCCAATTTCAATTTGCAGGACAATATTTAGTTCCATTTACATGTTGAACTTTAATCAGATGTGTGTCTAACTTAAATGTTACAAAGCTGTCATATCATTTGTTATTGTAATATATACACGCAAGTTACGGACTGACGTCACACGGATGACACTTTACGACAGGTATTTGCGGCGTTAGTAGTATCTGGAGCAGAGTGGGGCCGCAGTTTTATGTGGATTATTTTATGGAACTAAATTGTGGATTAACCTGTGTCGAGACAAACGGCGATACTTTTAGGAAGAAGGGAAGTTGTTGTCACCAACTTGTACGAAGAACATTGGATAAATAAAACACGTTTTGCTTTCACTTACGAACGGAGTCGGTGTGAGCTATGTGCATAGGACCAGAAACACGTGTCAACTTAACGTTTACGCTCTGCTACAACTTTCGGACGCTACATTACTGTTTAAAATCATATTGTGATGGTATAAAAAATAAGCCCAAGCATTACTGATTTTTTCGACCCATACCAACAATTAGAACAAAAACAAATCCAATAACAACATACTGCCTGATATGATTTTGGTTAGAATATTTTTTTTTGTAAAAGGTATAATTTGGTAATAAAATGACTCTGGCAATGGATCTCACTCTTGTATTTTGAACATACACGGGCAGCCTCTAGACCAGGGGTGGGCAACTATTTTTGATAAGCTGCGAGTGGTAAGAGTGAATGTCATGATCAGTGGTGGAATGTAACCAAATATAATTACTTAAGTACTGTACTTAAGTACAAATTCAAGGTACTTTACTTGAGTATTTACATTTTATTCAACTTCGTACTTCCACTCCGTTACATCTCAAAGGGGAATATTGTACTTTTTAACTCCACTACATTTGTCTGACAGCTTTAGTTATGAGTTACTTTGCACATTACAATTTTAAAGAACCAATTTTTCAAACCCATCCTAACTTCCCAAACTGAAAAACAGTGTATAAAGGAGTTAAAATAATCTCCACCTTAAACATCTGCAGAAGGAATAACGATCCAAACAAATATACATATTAAATATCCATATATACTAAAACACTGACTGGGATCAAGTTTCTGCAATAAAATTTTGTAATCCAATTACTTAATTTTCTGTTTTCCAGTCTGTGTTGGGCTCGAACGAAGCTCTGAAGTCCGGCTGAATGTCTGAGGTGGATATGTGAAGGAGAGCTGACAGGTGATCATCAGTGAGAGAGGATCTGTATCTGGCTTGGTTAAACTTTATCACGGAGAACGTTTGTTTACATATGGAGGTAGATCCAAAGAGAAACAAAAACTTCTGAACCAAAAATTTGCCTTTTTGTGTTACTCCGCATGTTTCGTCTCGTAATGGCGATTCACATTGTAATCCTTAAACACTGAGACCTGTTCTCCACAAACTAAGCACATGGCTTTACCTTCGACTTCAGTAAATAAATACTTAGAAGTCCATGTTTTGTAAAAAAAAAAAAGAAAAACTCTACACTCTCTGTATCAATCTCTTGATAATTTTTTGAGGGCTGACAGCTAACTCACATCTCCTGTAAACTCAGTTCAACACATCGCAGTGACGCTGCTGATCGCACACACTCACCAACGTATGTAAATTGAGAAAAAAACAGCAGCAGTCGCCTTCAAAATAAAAGCAATGCAGGTGTATAATGTGCATGATGTACACTTCTTTACGTTTTATTCCTAATTTCCCATTGACCTCCCGCGGGCCAGTCAGCGACAGCCAAAGGGCCGGGTATGGCCCACGGGCCGTACAATGCCCAGGTCTGCTCTAGACGCAACCTGCTGATGAACCCATGGGCTGACAATTTGAAAGGAGTGCCTTAATTTAGTTAACATAACAATAAAAAGCTGAATCCAATGTGATCAACAATTGAGATCTAATGCCAAACGTCAACACTCATACGGTTATTTACGTTCTAACTCAACAGGAGATTTTTATGAGTTTGCAGTTTTGGTGGGAGTTTGTCTTGTCCCAAGCCAAGCATCACTCTTTGAATGAAATTAAAAGTGTTTTTCATGGCTTTAGGGTAGTCCAAGTGTTGCTGTCACATCTGGTTTCTAGAAGTGGATAATTACCAAAAAAAGTTCAACGTTATGCAACATTCAAATCTGACAGTACAAATATGTTTGTCAATGTGACATCAAGACTAGTGTCACTAGAAAGTTTGTTGTAGCATTGTAAATGCTGATTATAACTCCTTAAGCTGAAATATCCTCTAAACTATAGGCTACTGGCATCTTACCTTTGTGAAATAAACATCTGATTTTGTTTAATTAAACGTAGCTGTCTCATGCTTCCTGAGGAGTTAAAACAGGTCAAAGAAGCTAGCTAAGACCACCAATATCCCTTGTCTAACGTTACCATAAAATGCAGATTGAAATCATTTCTCCTTCATTATCTTTTACAGGCAGCTTAATGTAGCTGACAGCTTGAGAGGGGCATATGAAGGTCAAATTAATTGGTGCATTCTATGAGGCTAAAGATCGGTGTGCAAACTGCAGCTTCAATGGGGACTTTCACCACTGGAATGAATTCACGTTGCATGCAGCCGATGGCTACTCGCGTCCATGTGACAAACTATAGCAGTGTGTTGGAAAGACTTTCTGCTACAACGGCACTCGTCATTAAATACACAGAAGTAGCAAAGATACACCGGCATGTAAACACCCTAACTTTTACTTTAACACCTGTGACTTTGTTTCCTTCAACCACGCTTTGCATGCCAAATAAAAATATGTAGGCTAATGTCATACACCCAAATGTCATACAGCCAAAAATGTAAAATAATATAACTTCACCGCTAACAGTGACTTTAGTGACAAGTTAACTTACTGTTACTGCAGCCTCCTGCAAACCTTCAAAGCAGTTCTCCAGGGAAACCGTTTTTGGCTTTTCAAACAATGTTTGAAACGGGAAACAAACATTACGGTAAAATATGTCTCTTAATTGTCCACCTAAACCGGGTGCTAACCGCACGTTTCAACAAAACCTTGTTAAATAAAAGTTGCTTCTGCAGAAAGCACGGTTCATGCTGCATTCACTTGTAACTCGCTAAGTCAGCTAACGGTTAGCAAACTCATGCTGGCTAACGTTGGCAGCAGTCAGAAACAGTTAACATTTTCCACAGTTATTGTTTGCTTGATAACTTAGCTTAATATTCTCAAAAAGACAAAATGAGACTTCCCAAAAAAACGAAATCCAAGCAGTCTCTTTCTTGCCTCAGCTTCTGAGTCAGCACAATCTTAACTCAAACCAATAAGTACATTTTTTTTCCCCACCAGCAATTAACTGTTACTTTGTAAAAACTAGTAAGAAGTGATATTTTTGATAGCCGAGTTTACAGTGTGGTGGAGCTATAGTGGGAATGGGCGTGTACTGCTCTCTCTCTCTCAGAAAAAAACTCTTAAAAGCTTAACGCTGCTTTAAAATCAACATCTTTATAAGAACAATGGATAAAATCACCACATGTAAAGGTAAAGGTGTCTGTCATAGTGACGAATCCAACCATGAAGTTCCCATCAGCTCCATTGAGCTCAAAGCTGAGTGAATGTTGGACATACATGTGTACAGCAACAAGGAAGTGCACATTGCACTCTTTCCCCTGTTTATTTCAACTCATTTCCATGATCATCAGAACAGGAAAAATATTCACTGCCGATTGGCAGCGTTGGGGATTTAAGCCAGAAGCTTTTTATTTCCTTGCTAAGATCTCTGATGAATGTGCTCCCTGGCATGTTGTCAAAGAGGAACACCAAACCATAAGAGCGATATGCGGTAGCCCAGCTGGTTTGGGCTACGTCTCGTCTTCAAGAAACAAAATGTTATATGGAAAAAAAACGTTTTTTTGTTTTTTTTTAACGTAGTCAGGGATGATTTACTCAATACTACCTTAATTTACATTCAGAAAGTTACAAATAGTCCTAATTTGGGGTTGAATGCTTCCCAGGTAGTGGTGTAACGGATCATTGTCGATCCGTGATCCGTACGGATCCCCCCCCTCATGGATCGACACGCATGTGAACCTCGGATTAATTACACAGTCTAAAGTTAACCACCACAGTGTGAAATAAAGTTTTACTGGTGATCGTTATCCACCAATATTCAGTAAAATATGCGATCAGGATATTTGCATCTATGCTTTTCTAGTCGCCGATCTGATGATATTACATTGTTAACAACCAATCTGTTTAAATTGACAGGACGGCGGCAGCATTGCTAACAGCAAAGGTTCCATTCACTTACATTATGATGCATTCAGGCTTTTTTAGTGAAAATGAGCATTGGGCGAAGGTAAATTATAACGTTATAATGTTTTCAAAGATAATCTAGTAAAATGTAGTGTTGGTGAGAAACTTTAAATAAATCCAGTCATTAGAAGGAGATGTTTTCATAGCAACATAAATAGATTTTAGAGATGAATTATGAGCCGTTTAACTTCCTAACACTAGCTCTAAGAGGCTTGTAATACAGCATTAAAACTGCTAATGACAAGATTTGTTTTAAGCCATAAAAATTACAATCTTTTATTTCCTTATCATTTTACTTGGGTGTTTTTATGAAGAAAGAAAATTACACATTAATTACTGTAACAAAGTAAAATGATAACATTTAGTATTTTTGATGTTTACACTGACTTCAGAGCAGTTGAAATAATTTTTGGGAGGAGGCAAAAAATAAATAGTCTGGAACCTTGTAGACCAGCTGTATAATCAAACAACAAAGGGATCTGTATCAGGGATCTCTAAAAGTTATGTTTGCTCCCTTTTTTCTTTTGTGCCGATCTGATCCGTGACTTTTATGATCCGTTGCAGCACTATTCCTAGGTGACCTCCACACTAATGAGGACGTGGAGGGTTTTTCTGTTTCACACAGCAACCATCGATTTAGCGATTTGGTCGAAATGAGAAGGGCTCTTTGTTGTCTAGGTTACATATTTCAGTGATTACACCCTAACATGAAGTTACAACCTGCCTCACACTGAAATTAAGTCATTTAGCCATTCTATAGCACCGTTACAAAGCTTGGTGGGAGGTTTGGGTGCCAGGCAGCCCGTTTCAGTTCTACAGGCATTGCTCTGACAGGGTGCCTGAGTTCTCAGATACTTCACTGCAGGTTTATAATGAAGCCCTCCTCCCCTCTCCGAGGAATTCACTTGATACAATCTCACATTATGCCGAGTACTAGAGTACACAGCCAGAGCACCCTTTTCAGAACAGGCATCCGAGAATACTAATACATGCAAGTATAATTCAGAATAAATGAATGAAGAGTGGACATGACAGGACAATACAGGCAGAAACAACAGTCCAATGAAAACGGAAAGGATTCAGAACCCACGAGGCCGGAAATAATATCGAGGGATGAGTGAGATTAATTTGATTTCCTCCTTTCATCTTGTTCTGATATGCTGGATGGATAAGTGGGCACCAGGGCTTTAATCTTCATGTGAAGAAATGGTGTTCATCTTCAGTTCAAAGTGGAACGCATATTGGTCACGTAACGCTGCATCCAGCCCAGTCACATGGCAAGTCGGGAAATAGTAACAAAATGCTAACTATTGGTTTGGAGTACATGGACATGGGTTATTTTACATTTTTTATGTCGCTCAGGAATGAAACAAAATCGATGAATAGCCAATTAGGATCCTTTCTTTGTGTTGGACACACAAATGAAATGCAACAGTGGGAACCAGACGATGTAACATTAAACGTGGAAAAAGACCACTTATGGTGAGCAGGAGGGGAGGTGAATGGGTCCGGTGTTTGACACCGCGTGTCCCAAAGTGTTATTTTGTTGCTTAAACCTAACTGTACCTAGTTATTTTAAGCCATACCGATGTTTTTCTTGAACCTACCCAAGTGGTTTTGTTGCCTAAAAACCAACTTTCGTTGTAATGTGTCCCTGTGCACAAAACCAAAAGATTGTATTTTGTGACTTTTTCCACGGACTGCCGTGACACTGTATTGGAACATCACATCACCTGTTATGCATCTCTGACACAGCAGACGTACTGAGGAAGCTTATTCATGATATGTGACGTGACCCCCAAGGAGCAGAATGCCTAACTTATTCACTTCTTAAAAGTTGCTTTCATGAACTCTGTGACTTAAACTGTAACTTAGAACCTTTAGTGGCCTTAAGGAGATTTCCTAGTGGTGAAATTAGATAATTTTCGGATAATTAGGGTAAAGAAAAGAGTCTGAACTATGGATGAGACGCGTTCAGGCGTCTGGCGACATTTACTGCTTTTCCACCAAGAAGTTTGTGGACATTTTGGTCCCAGGACTACTTTTCAAGGAACTAAAAGATTCCTTCAGTCAACGCTGGTCTGAAGACCAGCAAAGATTAGGCAAATCCGTCGGCTGACATAAGAAAAAGCAACATGACATGGGACGGGGGCTGCTTGTGGTCGCAGGGTAGACACACTCTGCAGCTTGCGGTCCAGTGTGTCCACCCATTCTATCTAAAAGCAGTAAACCTTTTTTTGTCTCGACATTTATTGCTGCATTGTATTTACTGATGCATGCTGGCTGTAATGAATAAAAAGCAGAGGAGGAAAATTAAACTAAGAGTGTCTGTCTACGCAGTAAATTATCTGTTGAGTGTTTGATGGTTATTTATTTGTGCTTTAGAACGTAAAAGGCAAACAATCAAAAATTATGTTGTTTTTTTTCTCACAGCACAGCTGAGCTATCCTCCTCTACCGCTCGCCCGCTCTCTCTTTTTTGAGGCTTTTTATTGCCTTTAACATGCAGCTTGGAGAAATGGCTGGATATAGAGCGAGAGAGAGAGAGAGAAATGTAGCAAAGGGCCATGGGCTGGAAGTGAACCGAGGGCGCTGCCAAAGAAGCTAGAGGTTGCCCCCTCTCACTTTCTTTTCTTTCTGATTTTTTTATTATTTTTTTTTTTAAACGAGTCAGGAAGTTTGAGAAAACTAAGCTTATATAGCGCTCATAGTGATAGCTATTATGTATTACAATGTGTTAAATACTGTAAGGTTAAGATAAATAATACCACTGAATGTATTAGGCAATTATATAAAATAGAATGATTTGAATGTATTAAGTCAGACAGCGAATCTGATCAAGATAAGAGGGCATGAAGCAGGTATGTGAAATCCCCACACACGGAAGATGCAGATTGAAACAAGACCCCACACATCAGTAAGGAATTTGTGAAACAAGGACTTTACCAATTGGAAGACTGGATCCTTTGGTCAAGACGGGGGTTTGAAGGAACAGAGAGCAATAAAACTGAACAGAAGATAGAGGAGGGGAGTTTTTTACGGACTGTCCGGCAGGCCAGACTACCACTGGCCTGCCGGGATTGGATGTATTAAGGACGCTATTCCATGGAATATATTTGCATGTTTTATAGTGTGATTCAACTTGTGATTATGTTTGCTTTACCTTTTTATATAAAACCTTTTTGCTATAACTGGAACCATGGATTTGGCTTCAAATCTGTCTTCAGAGCACAGAGAGGGCCAGCCTGCAGAAGCTCTCTCTCCTTAACAGAAGCCAAAAGCAAAGCCTAACTTTACTTTTAATGTTATCAAACAAAGAGAGAAATGTTCTCCCCTCGTCCTATAATAATCCTAAATCGATACTAGACTAGCTCGATACACAAGTTGAACCAGCTGTGTGTGTTTGCCCAATCGGCAAAGTTTATCCTTGCAAAACACACAATTTAGACCCTGGTCCATGCAATGAGTTCCTCAAACGGTCTATTAAGGGCCTTTCATATGCACAGCCGTAGCCTATTCCATTTGTTTCCATTCAGTCATTCTCAGGTTTACAGAAAGTACTACCCCTCTGCCACGGCCTTATTGGGGGGTAAAATGTCACAGAACATAATTTAGACCCTGAATTGTGTAGTTAAAATGCAAACAATGTGAAAGTTCCTGTAAAGGGGCTAATCCAGTGGTTCCCAAACTGGAGGGCACTATATCATATGGTTGCACCTAAGAAATAAAAATAAATCAAGCGGAACCGACATGACATGCACTGTGTTCCAACCACGCCCCCCAGAGAGGCTCACGTTGCAGACCGACTAGCTGCAAACCCAGAGAGACACACAGCGACACAAAGAAAGCTAGAAAGACACAGAGCAACACAGAAAGAGAAAAATATAAGAGATAAGAAGGAAGCGATGTACCAAGATGGACAGATTTGTGACTGGTATGAATCGCAAATCAGATAGCAAGTCTGTTACAGCTCTAACAGGCAACACGACCACCACAACAACGGCACCAAAAAAAGGTTTAAAGCAAGAAAATATAACGAGGCATATCTGTCCCTGGGCTTTACAAGCACTATGGTCGGCCAAGAAGAGAGACCCCAGTGTGTTGTGTGTCTTTTTCTTTTTCTGCAGTTGCTGCAATGAAGACCAAGTACAGATCAAAGTTGAACATTGAAAATGAACTGAGAGTGGCTCTCTAACCAGCAAGCCCACACCAGTCACTGATTTGATATGTAGGAATAGGAATGTACTTATGAATAGGAATATTGTGAATATAAAAATATGATCCATGCTGAAAAATCTTGAGTAGCTTGCACATCTTGTTTATAATTCAATTTTAAAGAACCATTATCAGGTCAATACAATATTTTGCCACAAATCAGCAGTCGATAGTACGCAGCAGTGTGTGTACCGGTGGTTCCGTTAGCTGATCGCGGTTAGCCAAACATAACATCTTAAATATTAAGTGAGCCTCAAATCGGCCGCCGATAGTATGCAGCAGTGTGTGTACCGGTAGTTCCGTTAGCTGATCGCGGCTAGCCAAACATACCGTATTCAACATTAAAAGTGAGCCACAAATCAGCCGCCAAGATGTATGCAGCAGTGTGTGTGTGTACCGGTAGTTCCGTTAGCTCAGTGGTTCCCAAACTTGAGTTATTTTTATTTACAAATGAATATGTCAGAAAGCAATTTACATGTAGGAATATGAATGTACCTTTGCATAGGAATGTGATATATGCAGAGAAAGCACTGAGTAACTTGCACATCTTGTCTTTGATCAGTCATTTTTTTATATGTAGAATTTTTTATTTTCTAATTTTACCTGAAAATATATTCAAGAATGTAATGCTAATTACATTATATTCTGTTTGAAAGCAATCTAAAGTCCAATCTTTTGGGAAATTGATTTTATTGCTATTTTTTATCTTCAGGAAAACAAACTGAAGTGGAATTGTGAAATGATATGTACTTATTTTGGAAAGAAAAACAAATATTTTATGGAGTTTATATATTATAATGCAATTAATTAAAAACAAAGAAGGTACGACCCATTTGTGGTGGGTGGGGTCGGCTTACAATGTGCCTATATCATCAAAGGGGGTCTTGACAGAAAAAGTTTGAGAACCACTGGGCTAATCCATTTCATTCCATTCAGTCCCTCTCAGGTTTTTGGATGGTCCTACGGTATTTATGTGTCTGTGCGTGTAAACCTCAGATTTAAGAGACCCAAAATATGTTAGCTGGAACACTGTCATGTGATCACCTTATCCAAGCGTCTGATAATTGTCTGCTTTCTCTACAGGTACGTCCTCAACGTGAATCACATCTAGCGACTTGCCTTTCAGTTACAAACAGTAGATCTACACATCTGTGCATCCAACACCTTCTCACTCCTAACTCGTCAAATACAGCAGCTTGGTGAGTGGCCCTATGCGTCTTTTACAACCTATTCAGTTACCCCAAAAGATAAGTATGAAAAAAGATCTCTTTCAAGGGCTCCGCTGTAATTCCCCACTCTGCATGCACACAGACAACAACAACAACAACAACAACAAAAAAAGCCAGATTGAGCCAATTTGTCAAGAATAGCCAACAATGTAACTGGGAATTAGGTTCGTAAATGTGTTTGAGTGTTACCGCACAGGGCACAGAGAGAATAGGACATTAGACCGCAGGGAGTTAAAGAGACTTACTGTACGCCACAGGGACTGGGAAGATAGGGCCAGACCACACAGGGAGTGACTGATGAGGGTCTTAAACTAGCAGAGGAATAGCAGAAAAGCTTCTCCCTAACTGGCTCTTTGTTGCATAGGTTAAAGTTTGACACATTAGAGTCTGGTCCGTGCACAGGAGTTGAGTGATTGCTGCTGTACTCTGCAGGGGATGAGAGCACAGCGCTGCACAGTGGGGAGATTAGCCTTTAGTGAGCAGGCCCAGAGCGCGTTTGATAAGTTTCTTTCCTCTGGTTGTTACATTTTTCTATTCCCCTAAAGGGAATTAAAGGAACATATCTAGTAGGCTAACTGCAGCTACTGTTCTCTGATTCTTAATTGGAAGTTCTGCATTTCAAGTGCCACTGAGGCTGCCTTAATTATTGCTCATGTCTTATCAGATTTATCCAAAACACTGCTGGTGTTCCAGAAGCAAAAACTAGGCTGGGTATCAGGCACAACCTCCAGTTCTTAAAACTTGCATTCTCTCTACTGGCCAGCAGGGGGGACTCCTCCGGTTGCTAAAAGAAGTCTGGTTGTATAGAATTCTATGAGAAAATGACTCTACTTCTCTCTTGATTTATTCCCTCAGTAAACATTGTAAACATGAGTTTATGGTCTCAATATCTAGTTTCAAGTCTTCTTCAATACAGCATGATGTTCATTTAGTAAATTATGGTCTGAAGGATATTATAAACAAACTTATAACCCGGCTCATTAATCTTACTATTAATAAAATGCATTCAGTGTAATACCAGTGTAACGCTATGATTTTGAAACTATGTAATTAATAAAGAAATGCATTCAGTATAATACTCCATTGTACCGCTATGATTTTGAAACTATGTAATTAATAAAGAAATGCATTCAGTATAATACTCCATTGTACCGCTATGATTTTGAAACTATGTAATTAATAAAGAAATGCATTCAGTATAATACTCCATTGTACCGCTATGATTTTGAAACTATGTAATTAATAAAGAAATGCATTCAGTATAATACTCCATTGTACCGCTATGATTTTGAAACTATGTAATTAATAAAGAAATGCATTCAGTATAATACTCCATTGTACCGCTATGATTTTGAAACTATGTAATTAATAAAGAAATGCATTCAGTATAATACTCCATTGTACCGCTATGATTTTGAAACTATGTAATTAATAAAGAAATGCATTCAGTATAATACTCCATTGTGCCACCAGGAATTTAAAACTATGTAATCAATAAAGAAATGCATGCAGTGTAATACTTGATGTTACCGCCACGTTCATTGGCGGAGAGACATTCGAAATGACGAGTTACATTGAACGCACCATTCAGTGTAATACCTCATTGCACCGCCTTATTTAGTGAAAGACACTCAAATGAACTGGTTACCTTGAATGCACCAGGAGACGTCACACTTGGACACTGCCTTCCGCACCAACTGTAATCCTATCATCAAGAAGAGCTCCGCTTATGGGAAAAAACTACACACCAATAGATATCGCTTGCTTTTTAAGCCAATAGGATGAATTCACACCTTTTCTGTTTTCCATATATACCTGTGCTCGTACTCTGCTCGGGATTCGTGGGCGAGATCACAGACAGATAACTACGCAGTAGACTGTGGACTGGTCGAACCGGCGAATCCTCAGCTGAGATTTGTACTCTATCACAAAGCCTTTTACTTTATTAAATACTCATAACTTTTGATCCAAGACGTCCTTTGTTTCCTCCAGAGTTTCTTCAAAGAACACAACAGGTCCATTTAGAGTCAAACAGATCATAAAGCAGAGTATGCTTTAGGGCGGGCTTACTGTGATTGACAGGTTGCTACTTTCCAAATATTGTAACTTCTGTTCATTGGTCGCGAAAAAAACAATGGCGCAGCCATATTTCAAGACGGCGATGGCCAACTCTGTTGCTCTACAGAACTTTAATATCCGTGTTTAGCTCATAGTTATGGTTGGCTCTGAGCTAAAGGTTAACATGCTTACTGTGACAATGCCGACACGTTAATGTTAAGCAGGAGTAAGTACCATTTACCAAGTACAGCTGAGCGTTATCACTACTTATTTAAATGTTGACTGTGCAACGTCTGTTACCAAATTGCATGGCAATCCATCCAATAGTTGTTACATTTTACACAGAACAACAAATGTAAACCAAAGGGTGGCGCTAGAGGAAGAGTCATTAGGGTCCATTGTTTGAGAAAGGTGAATATCTCTACAAAATGTTTCATATAGTTGCTATTTCTGAAAACTAAAGTGGCAGACCAGCTGACAGAGGGACTCTGCTATCCAACGTAAAAGAAAACCGTAAAATTACAAGCCACCATCAAACTATTTAGGTAGAGGCAACAAAATCACTGAAGCCGGGATCAGACTGGTCACAGTCACGGCCGTGACTGTTTTTCCCTCTTCCTGTCTGTTCCATCTTTTGTCCGTCTCCCTGTGCTGGCATGAAAAGTAAAGCACATTGTGAGTCATTACTGAAGTTATGAGTCATTTTAAGAGTCCCTCCCCTCTCAAACTGCCATTACGACTACATTTTGAAGTCCCCAATTGTCCTAACCCGATTGGCAGTAATTGTCCGGCTGCCATTTGGTACAATTTCCCATCTAAATGTAGTCAAAATGACTAAATACCTAACCAGCCATTTTGTGTGAATAAGCAGGACAGTGATTGACATTAGCAAGAAGCGATTTACTTAACAAAATATGTGAACATTAACAGTTATACAATAATCAAATTTAACCACACCAATATTACTAATAACAATCAAAAAGTTATATACACTCTTTTAAAAAAAACAAAAAAAAACATTGTGCATAATATAAAAACCTTTACAGTGAACCGTAAAGGAGAACATAAAAATCCCCTAAAATACTGTTAAACATATAAAGTGATCAAACAAAAGAACAATGTATTTATTTAAACGATAAGTTATTAATCTATTAAAAAGTGAGAGTGTAGAAATGTCTGTGTCCTCTTCATTTTGTTATTTAGGCGAGCGCTTGCTGCCCTCGTGCATCGCTGCCTCGCCTTCTGACTTCTGCAGTGGGCTGAGCTTCAACATCAGTTTTCTGATCTGAGTTACTTTCTGTTGAAGAAGCACAAACAAAAACACTGAGTATCAATTGAAGTTTGTTTTCACACACTTTAAAGAACATATCTTTATCTACACGTTCCACACCCCTGGTGAACTCTTCCTTCTTTCATTTCCTTCTCTAAGCAGGAGCTGCCCGACTCCTGGTAGGGCACGTCAGAGTCTTCCTCTGGATCGTCCTCTTCCACCCTCCTATTTGATTTTCTTTTTCCAGGGGGGGAGACGGAGGGTGAGGTAGATCTGCCGGCGGAGGATGGGGCGGGTGTGGTGTTGGAGGCAATTACGGCCTCAAACTGCTTACTTAAGTCCTTTTGTCTGGACAGTGTCCAGCATTAGGGAATAAAATTAGTCCGCTGTGGATGTGTTGTGGCACATGAACGTAGCAATTTGTTTTCAAACTTTAGCATCGTGGTGTTTTTTTGCCTGGAAACAGTAAAAAAAAAAAGGAGGCCCACAAAATGTTTGTACTTGTTAGTAAATCCAGCTAAGTGTTATTGTAATAAACATTGTAATAAAGCATCACGGGGAGAGTGACTGAAAAAAGAAACTTGCATGGCCAGACACAGCCGTCTTGATACCGGTGGTATCTCGCCAGCGACTGTACTCGCTCACCATATGTCGCCCTCATGCAACTTAGCTTTATGCTACATAGGCTTGCGATAGCTCAAACGAAAGCAAACAACCCAGGGATTCCTCACACATCCCTATAAACCTCAGCAAGCTATGAGCCAACAAATACCAGCCTCAGACAATGTTGTATCCAGCGAGTTATGAAAAAATTATCATACCTGACGATGAAACGCTGTAGAAAGCTTTGTTGAAAAAATGTAGAAAGTGCCCCAAATGGCAGAGGGACAATTGGCCTATACAAATGTAGTCGAAATGGCAGTTTTGGGGTTATAAAGAAACTGCTTCACACCAGTGAGTCCATAGGTCGAGATTATAGTACAGTCCAAATATCAGCTTCTTAGCCCATTGTGTTTGTGGAGATTTTGTCGGCCAAATGTACTCACCCCCGTGGCAAAAAAAATCCCATTTGTTCCAAACAATATCTGCAGTATCCGTTCCTTGTGCTTCTTTGCCTGATAATTCAAATAATTGAAGTTGCTCCAATCATTTTCGGTAGCTTTGAGTGTTGCATATTCACATGGACGCGTTTAATCCGAGACCACCGCGATGAAGGATCTTTTATTGACTTAGCATTAGCCTTGTTTTCGTGCCACCACCATGTAATACTGTTTTGGGGTCGTGGTTATTTTCATGCATTTCTGTTAGATCAAGCTGCTGCCATCCATTGTGAAAAAAACCCTCTATGGTCAGCAAGGAGAAATTAACAATATTCTCTCCCACTGTGTACAAATGGAGCTATCACTTCCTTGCAGCTTAATGGAAACTATTAAAGGCTTGTTTGACTGTGAGCCCTCAGACCACAGGGCCCCACGGCACAATGAACCACCCACCTCAACGCACTACGTTTAGACCTTTTTAGCACCAAAACCCATTTAAGACCACAGCGTTGTTGTTTTTTCATATGCTGAACCCGTTTTTAAACCACATGCTCCCCAGGTTTCCTCAGCCACTCATTCATGTCCACGAGCTGTTCAAAAAAACATTTAAAACCACACGCCTCCTTTTCCTTTATATATTTATATCAGCTGTTAAACTGATTTACATATCAAGTGGTCTGAACGAAGCAATCTAATTGGTCAAAGACTCATTCCACCCATGCTGATAACCCCTCTTAAGCATTCACAGCTAAGGTTATTGTTCTTTATGTTTCCTCTTGTGCTAAGTAATGAGCTTATTAGCAGTTTTTCCTGCTGTTTATTATTCATGTTCACTCCCTCAAGGAAAGTCAGTCCACACGTATTGATGGCTGTTGAATAAAAGCCCCACAATCCCATAAGTTAATCTAAACACTGAGAACAATAAACCCATTTAAAATAGTTTTAGCCTGCTGTTTCTGTGAAATAAAGAGTAGCACTACGCTCTGTTTTCTGATTTTCATGGACAGGATTTAAAGGCCGGGGGGGAGCAGTATCGCGACTCTGCTCTTTGCAGATGATGTTTCTGTTGGCTCCAACAGACCGTGAACCTCAACAGGCACTGAGAGTCTGAGGCCATGGTTCTCTGCCGGAAAACGATAGCTTGCACCCTCCGTGTTTGCGAGGAGGTCAATTATCTCTTGTCTTGGTCACGACTGACAGTAAACTGTAGTGTGAGACGGACAGGAGGTTCGATGCTGGAGAGGGAGAGATGTCTGGAATACCGTGCTAAGCCGACTGCCCCCAGGACCCGGCCCTGAATAAGCGGAAGATGATGGATGGATAACCCTATTTTCTGAATTGATGGAAACATTTATTGAGAAAATAGCCACAATTTAAGTGAGTCTGGACATTGTTTTGGAGTGCTAGCCTAGTTTCTATTCTCAGTCCAACTAGGAACATTTGTGAAGTGTTTTTAGTGTCTCTAAACACCGAGAAGGCAGAAAGTACCTTGTATCGGTCCTTGTTCATGTGGCACAGACAGAGCCCAAAGCACTGCAGGTAAATTATGAATGTTGCAAAAAAAACATGTTGCATGCATACCACAAGAATTGAGCTGTTGCTGCATATCCTGGCCAGTACGAGAGTAAAGCACACTTTGTGCTGCAGCATTGTGTATGTGTTTAGGTATTTGCGATGGTTGAACCTGTATTTGTCTGTTAAATAAACTGTCCGGCTGTCTTGGCCATGATACTTCAGGGATTCTTGTGCAAACCCCCCTTGTGACACAGTACAAAAAAGGGTTGACGAACTAAAGGCACCAACATCACATCAAAGACCAATCTGGAATCTCCCCGCAGCTGCAATCTGAGGAGCCCCATGACGGTTATAAAAGGCCCCTTTTACTTATTAAAGTTTGGAAGGACAGTGTTACATCAGAGCAATGAAAAAAGTATTTCAAGGGTTTCTTGCCATGCATAATTTAAGTGAAACTGTGTTTCAATAATTCAGCATTAAACAGCTCATGTGGCATCTCGGGCACTGAATCCATGGGATTGGTGGCCTGATGTTTCCCTTTTTGCATCCAAAATCCAGCTGAGAAGGACTTCCTGTGAAATACCACCGGCCTTTACAAGAACTGTGTCCCGTGTAATGCATTAGACTTCGCCCCGGTCTGCGCCGGGTTCAACATGTCTGCTGGTCAGCGAACTAATGGGGAAACCGTGTCTGCATAGGCTCAGTGCTGCCGGTGTTCAGGCCTCCATTACTGTGGGGGTCATCGGGAACATGTTGGAGCAGCTCGGAGGTGCATCTGTGTGGACCGCGGTCTCTTAGCTGACTCATACAGCGAAGGCCATTTGGTCTGTCTGCCTCTGTCTCTTTTCATATCTGTCTCTTTTTATATCCGTCTCTTTTTATATCCATCTCTTAAAGGCAGACAGACACCGGCGTGTTTCAAATAATGAGTCACGTGAAATGAGACACACACACGAGGCGGTTAAAGTAGAATGGCTGCGATTTGCCTACTCCAAATGAGAATATGATAAAGTGGTCGCCTTTGCCGGGGCGTACCCGTGCACGGTTGAGGGGGAAATCGAACAGTGGCTGAGCTTACACGTCAACCATTGATGGCATGCGTCGTTGCACAGAAGAGCAGACGCAACACGCCGCTGGTATGTGTTGTGCTATCCTTTCAGCTCAACATGATATAATTAAATTACATTAAAACGGCTGTGTTGAAGGTGTGTCCACCTGTAAAGATGTACACACCTTTTTTGTTTTACTCTGTCATTTATTTTGGTTATTCATTTATCTTCTATTTACGTATACTTTAATTGGCATTAGTATCAATTTATTCTTACCTTTTTTATTTATTTATTTTGTTCTTGCTTCCCTCCTCCTCTCTTGCTCCATTTTAAGTTTAACTTCAGTAGTGTGGTTAGGCAGAGTGTTTAATGAATAGCCCCCGGACTTTTCAGACCCTTTTTAGCGACATGATGCTCAGAGTAATCTCCTCCCTCTCCTCCATCTCCTCCCTCTCCTCCCTCTCCGCCCTCTCCTCCCTCTCCTCCCTCTCCGCCCTCTCCTCCGTCACCGTGCAGACGCAGGCAGGAGTGAGTTACCACGGTCTTAAAATGAGCCAACGGACAAAAACGCCCCGTAACATTAACAGCTTGTCAAAATGAATGTGTGTGTGTGTGTGTGTGTGTGTGTGTGTGTGTGTGTGTGTGTGTGTGTGTGTGTGTGTGTGCTACAAATTACAGCTGGAAGTTTGTCAGATAGCGTTTGGTGGAAGTCGCCACAGCGAAGCCCCTTGTAGCAGCAGTCTGCTCAGGGGCTACGTGGGACTGGAGGTGGAACAAACACAGGACTGTCATCCAAGAGACCGGCGTTCCTGTCCAGAGCAAAACTGGACGACAACAACAACGATTTGTCACCTGACTTGCTAGAGTCGTTAGTCACGTGACTCGTTAGTCACTGTAGTCAGCCAAGATAACGTCACGCCAGGCTCTTTTCCTAAACCTAACGAAGTGTTTGGTTTTTTGCCTAAATCGTCCTGTGAAGATAGAAGTTTATTTTGAAAGGAGACTGCGTAACAAGCGTATACCGACACGTCGTCCAGAAAGCTAGCGCCACAGGGGGCTAGTGCGCCGATCTCCAACGCCGGGATTTGAGGAGTAACTAGTAAGATGTGCACTTTAGATTTGGGGTCGATTTTGTTACGTCATTTTTCGAAAGTCTCTCTGAATTTCTGTTTGCAAACTAAAGAACTGAGGGATCCCTTTTCATTAGTTTTTACCGAATGTTTGAGGACAAATTGTTAGGTCTATGCTGACGTATGAAAACAGAACTTATTTTGTGCAATTGTACGTTCTTGAAATTGAAAAATCCAACCCATATCACCCACCCCTACTGCAAACTACTTGGCTGTATTATGTAAAAAGGGGCGTGTTTAAGCCATTGTTCAGTGGTGTCCATGTTGGCTGGCTGCAGGAGTCGTGCTCATTATGGGCTGTTTCTTGACTTTAAACATTTTCCTTCCTTTCTTCGCCCTCATCAACCCCAATAATAGAAAATCTTCTCATTTTCTCTTTAAAAACATCGAAGAACATTTAATTTCTAAAAATAAGACAATAAAAAAATTAGAGAGGGAGAGCAGATCTTTCCTAGAACACTACAATTACTTTGACAAGTCAGTCAAAACGCTTTGCTATTTATATAAGCAGCACTGGCTGTGGTTAAAACCCCCCAATGTTCTCTCACACTCTCCCTCAAACCTCTCACTGTGTGTGTGTGTGTGTGTGTGTGTGTGTGTGTTTCTGAGGTCTTTAGTAGTTCTTGTTCCTGCAATAAAGTGTATGAAATTCTAAATAATTCTGTACCTCTCTCCATCTCTCTCGCCACACGTCTTCCCCCTGGCAGTTTGATGTCATGACCCAACATATAATTATATGTAAGGATGGAGAGGTCAGCACACACACACACACACAGTGTGGGTGACGGGAGGAAATACTGATGAGATTTAAAATGACATGGGGTGCGTCCCAAGTCTCTTAACTGCATCTCCGTTTCCCTCACTTGCGTCTTTTCCTTGCGTCTTAGTCCCGCCCACCAGGGATGCGTGGAGAGATGCAAGGAAACCATGCGAGGAGAGAGGAAACGAGGAAATATGCTTTAAGAGAAATGAGACGTCCTTTCCTCGAAAGCGACGTCTGTTTCTGATGAAGGAGGATCAGCTGATCACATCTGGATCAGCTGTCAGTCACTTTAACAGCTGGAGAGACTTTTGACAGCCCTCATTCTTTTATTTCACTTCAGTTACAGAAGCTTTGATAAAAGGTTAAACTGGACGAGCTCTGCAGTCTGAGTCATGTTTTTAATTATCATCTTTTCAATCAACATAACAATTTTTAAACACTTCTAGGTCACACTAAGTTTCATAAACTATTGTCTGCATATTCTTATGATCAGATTATAATCTGTATATAAACCACCAACAACAAAGAGGGATATGAAACATTGTTAGTGGGAGAACATATTTAATTCAGCATGTTTGAAACTGAACAATGAGACAGTTTAGTAGCTTTGTACTCTGTCTCAATCCCTTGGTTTCACTTTTATATTCATTCTTTCATTTGTATTGCAACCTTGTTAATAAAGTAATACTATGCACTGGGTTGTTTATGTCGTTATGACACAACACTGTAACAACACACGGACGAAGAAATCTAAGATGCTCTTCTTTGTAGTCCATCTCCTGAACATTGTAGTTTCACCGCTGCAGACTGATGTCACTAACATGCGTCTCCCGTTACATCATAACTACGTAGCTTAGTGAAAGTGGAGTCGGATTCCCTAAACACCGCGGTTGTCTTTTCCTAACTCCTCATGAATTCTCCTAACCATCTTTCCTTGACCCTCTGACGTTTTCCACAGAGGTCAAGGAAAAGTGGTTAGGGTTAGACGTTAGGAGGTAAGTTTTTGGACTATTCAAATCCAGCCCTTATTTCTGCTCTGAGGAGCGAGGAAGCGCGAGAGCAGGCTTCTAGGAAGTGTTTTAACGCTGGACACGCCCCCTCACTGTTCATCAGTTATTTGATCATTTGATCATGTTCATTTCCGAGTTATGACAACGGTTATTTACATGATCTGCGTTTCTCGGTCACGATCGTTCGTTCTCGTAAACGGCCGAATGGTGCGTCACTTTAAATGTTGCCGCCGCAAGGAATTGTGGGTCAGAATTCTCTCCTTTCCTTTCATAAAGGAAGGTCCAGTGGTTCCTATGCTAAAGGAGCTAAGTAAGGAAGCATTGAAGCTCCTTTCCATTGCATTTAGAGAATTCAAACAGCTCTTATCATGGCGGCCACTTAAATACTTCCGGGTCATTTCACTCAGTGAGGAACCTTCCTAAGCAAGAAGGAGTATTCAAACGCAGCCGAAGAGCTTTGGGACGGCCATCAATATGGCGGCGCAGAACAACTTCCGGTTCAAGCGAGGAAACGACAATTAAGAGACTTGGGATGCACCCATGGAGGCGGAGAGAGAGAGAGGTCAGGGTATGAGGGGGGAGGATCTACGTAACCTCAGAGTGATGGAATAAAAACGTTTGCGTACACTTGGACAGATCTGCCGAGCAGCGAAAACGAGACTGGACACGAAGGTGTCCAGCAGAGGCCAACAGCGAGCGGTGTGTTCAGGCACTCCGCGTAACATCCAATGTTCTCACGTTCATCTCCAAGCAGTTAGCTGATTATATAGCAGACAGTTTTATGCTGTGTGCAACGTCTGTGTATTGCCATAGCGACCTTTTAAATCTACAGTCCGTCAATCATCTGCAATATCAATCGATTTTTTTATATTTATTTGCATCATTGAAAGCACCATAACCCATAATACCTTGTTGTCCAGAGAAACACGGGAACAATCACAAATTAATTCTATTTCCATTAGAGGTGCATCATGGAGAATAAGTAGGACGTGATTTAGATTTAGAAGATCAGACTCCAGGGTTCATCTCCAAAAATGATTAAAAAAAAAAGTTCTAGATTAAAGTAAACTGTCATGAATCCTGTCCTACTTTCCCTGCCCTCCCTCACCTCGTTCACGTCAGCCGTCCACCTCTCTTTGACCTCACTTCTCCTTCACTTTTCATTTCTCTCCTCGCTCCTCCCACCCTCCCCCTCATCCTCTTACATCACCCTCTCTCTCCTCCCGTCGTTTTACATGTAAAATCCCAAAAGTCCCCTGTCGACTCTTCGGCCTCCATTTCCTCGCACCTCCTCCTTTTTCATCACCCTCCTCTCCTTTAAAAAATAAAATAAAAAGTATTTACAGCTCTCATCTCATCTTCTCAGTCAAATTGGCTCATCCCTTCTTTTCCTCTTGGTTGATAATGCCGCCCTCCTCCCAACAGTCCTAGGCCCTTAATCTTTATCGCTCTGTCCTTTCCTTGCTTTCTTTGATATCTCTCTCTCTCTCTCTCTCTCTCTCTCTCTCTCTCTCTCTCTCTCTCTCTGTCCCTGCTCATTCTCTCTCCCAGGCCTTCCTTGCTTCCCTTTTTAATTTAATCTTTCTCTCCCCCTCTGTGACAAAATGATTAACACGTTGAGTGAACACATTTCATGTGAATGTCTCTCACTTGCTCTTTCTGGCAGGGAAATCGTCGAGGTGTTGTTTGGGGGGGGGGGGTTCGCCCAGGTACAAGCTGCCTGTTGCAGCCAGCTGACTTCCAGTGAATGCTGGTGGTTGGGCGGTAGATGGAAACAAGACAGCACAGCGGAGGCCTGTTTGACAACAGATCAACAGGTCAGCATCATACATGGAGACGGCGGCACAATCCTCGAACGGTTGGCGACGCATTCTCCTACAGTGCTCTCCGACTCTATCGCACAATAACTCAACGAAGAATGTACGCTACCGATGCGCCTGTCGTTACTAAGCAACCAAAACATGCGAGCTGTGATGAAGTTACTGTAATTTAGCAGTAGGCCTCACTGACTAAACTGAACTAAAGGTAAATTAATTTCCAGCAACCGTAAATCCCTCACAGTAGCTTTACTGCTCCACTTGTCATCTTCAGTTTGTCTGACCTTTGACCCGGATGCCGTGACCTCCTTTGACGGCAAAAGGGGGGGGGGGGGTCTGTATGAGGACAGGGCAGCCATCAATGGCTCCCACACACCTGGGGAACACTGGGATGTTGGCCAGCTGGGCAAATGCGTGGCCAAACCCCATCCAGTGCTCCAGCGGTGGGCAGTTTGATGACCTCATCCACAGTGTGCACCTGTCTGCAGACTTTGGAACATTGAAGGCCGGGACACCACACTGTACGATAAGCCATGTGTGTAAACCAGTAAATGACAATCAGTAAGTGACAATCAGTAAATGCACCTCATGGGACCAGCCCTGTGTGTTCTTTGATGGCAGAATCTTCAGAAGGGCCTCCATGGACTGGCGCCCCAGCCTGTAGTCCACCATGAGGTTTTTCTGACCATCAAAGAACACAGCAAGGACCGGCACATGAGGGTTTAGCTGTGCATTTACTGACTCTGTGTCCAACTCCATCTACAGAATCAAAGAAATAGTTACTTCCCACACCTAGCTTTTCTAAACTGTGATACCAAGATATTTTACATTTGATTATTCTTATTTGTGCAACCACTCACTGTAAGTGTGTATGATGCTTACCTCCATTAAATACACAATGGCACGCTGCAGATGCGCTCTCCTGTGCCTTGAACGGTCCTGCTCTTGCTGGCATGGTGTAAATTCCATGTGCACACAGCACAGGGTTGATCGACATCTTGTGTTTCTTGTAAAATAAAAATAATTTGTCTGATACTTATATAACCCTGGTACCTTTTTCTTTCATTGACATCATGAGTTACAGCTGGTAGTTTAACTCATTGAATGTAGGACATCATTAGATGAGAGTGTGAACTGTATTGCAGTTGAAGGGTTAATTAGCATGGCCACATATGGAGGACTTGTTAGTACTGCTTTTCCTAAAGCATTTGTCTGCATCCAGGAAATAATAATCTGTTTTCTTGGATAGTTAATGTCACTATTTTTTAAATCATGTATTTTTTATTTGCCCAATAATAACCTGGTGTTGGTTTATTCATTTTCAGTTTGTGCTAATTAACTCTTCATCTATACACTTTATTTCGTTCTGCAATACATTAACAGTAACTGTTGGCAGGTGGGGACTATTGTTTGTGTTAATGTAGCGAGGGGCTTTTCAGGGCTTTCTGCTAGAAATCTCCCCAACAAACCTACTTGGTCAGGTTTAAAACAATATCATGCTTTGAACTGGAATAAGACCCTTTCTGTCAGAAAGCCCTGAAGGGATACTTCTCCCGTGTGTGTGTCAGCAGCTCCAGCTGATCCTCCGTCATCAGAAACAGACGTCGCTTCATGTGGCGCTTTAGAGGAAAGGACATCTCATTTCTCTTAAAACATATTTCCTCGTTTCCTCTCTCCTCGCGTCTCTCAATGCATCCCTGGTGGCAGGGACTAGGACACAAGGAAAATACGCAAGTGGAGATGCAGTTAAGAGACTTGGGATGTATCCCATAGTGTTGTAAGGAGCGGCAAAAAGTCCAGACCCATGCTCACCCTGTCTCCCCACCACACAGCCGGCCAATCACAGCGAGCAGTGGGTGGGCATGGTAGATAGTGTAGGAAGACACAGAAATGATGGGACCATAGCCTGTGTTAAAAAAAAAAAAAAAAGTGGACGTAGTCATCGTGTCGTCACCCCATTGGTTTGTGGACTGCCGATGGAACCAATGAACAGAAGTTACCATGTTTGGAATGCGAAGGAGTGATGTAGAGATGCCAGATACAGCTCTGGTAGCGACAGGTCGTCAATCACAGTAAGTCCGCCATAAAGCATCCCCTGCTTTATGGTCTGTTTTACTATAAATAGACCATAATTTACTAAATGAACATCATGCTGTATTGAAGAAGACTTGAAACTAGAGATAGAGACATAAACTCATGTTTACAATGTTTACTGAGGGAATAAATCAAGAGAGAAGTAGAGTCATTTTCTATAGACTTCTATACAATAGACTTATTTTTGCAACCAGAGAAGTCCCCCCCCCCCCGCCCCCCGATCATGACCACCCCTTACTTTAATGTCAGAAATGTGTGGTTCAGTTCTTCTCTCCCTTTCCTCCAGTTTTCAATATTACCGGCCGACTCCCCTCTTGCTCTTCTCTTCTCCCTTTCTTAAAAGCACCGCTCCCCCTTCTGTTGTCGTTTTCTCTTCTCCTCCACTCCCCGAGGCCATCTCGCTATCCTCCCTCTCTCTCTCTCTCTCTCTCTCTCTCTCTCTCTGGTTTACTGTTGCAGTGATAGCCAGTGTCAGTGCTGTGTTACAGTGTCTGGGTGCTGTCGATAGCTTATCTTGGGAAGGCTTACACCCCCGGCAGCACAGACACCGAGCACACACACACGCACACACACTCTCGAAACAAACACACAGGCTTGAGTACATTTGCGTGCACAGTGCCGGAGACCTTACACAATGAACACACACATGCGCTGTGGAGAGAAAAGCATTCCCTCGCTGCTCTGTAATCGTCTTCATTCACACCACTGATTTGAAATATTCACAGGATACGACCGAAAGGGGCCAAACGGAACAAGCCTGTGTTAAATCGACGCGGCCCACACCCTCGAGTCTCAACACTGTATACGTGGACATATTGACATCTTTCAGTTTGTCCTCAAACCCAAGTATTTTTTTTATACGTACATACAAGAAAATAATACAGAGATACAGACTTTTGACTTGTATACAGTTTGTGATTCTACCGACTCACTAATAGCAAACATCTGGAAAGTCAACTTGCTTGGGTTGCATTGGTGGTCTTTGAAAAACATCAAAATCACTCTTAACTGAATGGGGTTGGCTCATGCGTCCTCACATTACCTCAATGTAATTTTCTGTAACATGATAACCGCTGGTTGTAACTATTGTCTGTTAAAATGATTCTTTCATTGGATGTGAATTTCCTTTCTTGATCTTTTTCTGACCGTGTACTGACTCCAGGTCTATGACCTTTGACCCAGTGGATGCTGTACGTGGTTTTGGTCTGGTGTTGACAGACCACCGATGCGGTCGGGTTTCTGGTGTTCACGCAGTCATGAATGTGATGTCATGATGATGTCATACACCCCCTCCGACCTTCTTCTCAGCAGGGCCCTGTCTTTAGCTTGAGTTGTTGAATGGTTTGTGGTAAGTGTGGGCTTCTTGTGACCCGAAGCCTCTGGCTGCGTGTTCTGACAGTCCAGCCGCATAAAGGAGTCCTCCCTTCGGTGGTCCCGGTTGTCAAGAAGTCGGCCGTGTTCGTCATGCTCTTTCAAGAACAAATCTATGCACAAACAAACATACTCCTATTTTACTGGGAAGGTAATCTCTATAAACAGATTCTGCGTATGAATGCAGGCAACAGGACGAGTATCAGATACATTCTGGTTTCTGTTTGTAGTCAGAGTAGTATTGACCAACCACATTTGAGCGGCCTTTGGTTGCATGCAGGTAAACGGTCCGTTCGGAGAGTGTAGGCTGAAATAATGCAATCTCTGAACCATTGTCTGATGGAGATTCAGCTTTTTAGTAACTTAAAATTAGGTTGTAAACTGGCCACTTGTGAAACAATTCGCTTGCTGACGTTGTCTCTGAACAACAACTCCAGTCTCGAGTTGCTAATCGAATGCTTAACAATGGCCGGCGTACAGAGGAGGAAGTCTTGTCCTGGATATCCGACAGCTGATGGGTTCCGACATTGCTTGGAAGGTAACTAATCGGCTGGGCAGAGTCCGTCGCAATGAAAAAATATGGCAACTTACTGTGCTTTACAACTTCAACCGTATCCATCCTGGGAGAGGAATCCATCCTCAATTGTTCTCCCTGAGGTTTCTTTTCTTAAGGTTTTTTGGGGGAGTTTTTCCTTTTTCCAATGAGAGTCTATGGACAGAAGAAGTCGTATGTTGTACAGATTGTGAAACATTCTAAGGCAAATTTGTGATTTTGGGCTATTCAAATAAATTTAAATGAGTAAAAAAAAAAAGTTTACCATGACACTTTAAGTATAAGTCTGAGTTATACAAACATGCAAAAGCTATTTAACTGGTAACAAAACCAAAGTAGTCTCCATCATCTTTCAGATGTTGGACATTTTTCTTAAAGAATGCTTTCAAATTAAAGCCATCGAAACTTATTTCCTTGCTTTCTTCATCCAATAAATACCAATCAAATGCTGTCAGTCGCTTTCTTTCATGACTGGTCATTTCTTTATTGACCTAGAAGAGGATGTTATGAAAAAGTAATAAAAAAGTGACAGACAGCCCGCTGACCACGTTCTCCATTATTGCCTCTCGGAGGACGCCGTGCAGACTTCAGATTAGACCGATTTAGAGAAATTGTTGCGGTTACTTTAGTTGCAGGAACAATTGCATTGTCGCTGTAACAATTAACAGAACACAACAAAGTACGAATTTAATAGGATTGGAGTGGAAATGTAAACCTGTAAATTGTTAATAGAAATCCGATGTAAAAGAAACTTAAAAAAAAATGAATATACTTTAATCAGTCTGACTAATTCCAAGTGCAGATACCCTCGCGTTTGGTTTGGAAAGTAAAAGAATACGAGGCCCCGTGTCCACCTGTCATTCCATCGTCCCTCCTCCAGCCCAGATGGTGGTAGTTCTGCACCTGAAGCTGTTGGGGCACTGACTCTTAAACTAAAGCCATTCAGTTTAGCCGAGTAGCTAATAATGTATGTAGATGCATGAACGAACACGAACTGGCATGGAATGAACCAAAAGAAACTTTCACTCACACTGACCCATACTTATGATTCAACAGTATCATTGACATCACAACAACAGAAGGGTGCGCATACCGATCCTACCACCTGTTGCTTTATAGCTGTGGCTACTTTCGGTGTCGCATCAGCCGCCACCACAAAATCAGGGGAATACAAAATCTCTTCATGACGTAGTCACACTTGGGAGGAGTAAAGATTATGTAAGAGTCACGGCGACGTGGATGTGGTGGTCGAAAACAATCGGTATGAATCCGTCTCGAAAGCCTCTCGGATGCATTTACACTTAGCTTCTAACAGATAACTAAGTGGCTGTGTGAATGGTAATCATTTATAGTTCAAGTTTTAAAGACAGAAATTACAGAGCAGCTGTCAGCTGTTGCCTAATCAGTGGGATTTCCTGTTTATTTTTAAAGTTATTTTGCTCCTTTGTTTGACAAAGAAAAGATGGTCAACTCTTCCGAGAGATTCGCTGAAATGGAGTGTTTTATTCCTTGGATATTATTTAGAACTTTTAACGGAGTACTTAGTTCATCACTTCATTTTAGCTCCAGTTTGACAACGGCTGCTAGGAGATCAGTTGTTAAGCCGCCTCCCACTCCAAAAGTCTGCTGAACGTCTGTTGCAGTTCTCTGGCTAATGTTTAATCCACACAACATCTTTTAAACTATTAGAACTGTGAGATTCAAAGTGAGCCGTCCCTACTATACTGTACTGAACTGTACTGCTGTCTGCGACAGCTCGATGTGTGTTTGTGCTCAAGGGAAACCGGACGGACTGATGTTTTTTATTGTTCCACACTGGAGGGAAGTTGCTGTCTGAGATTCAGCCCTTCAGCAGCACTTTGAGATCAATGTTAACACAGAATCTGGCCACAATATCATCTGCTCTGCCCCTTTGGATACATTATGACAGCTGGGTCCTGGACTCCAGTTCATCTGTGTATAAATACTGTACTGCATAGTAGAAACTCAAATATGAACGATCCATTTATAAAAAGGTGTTGTCACCTCGCCCCCTGCTTTGATCTGCTCTTGGTTTATTAGAAACCACCGTTTTTATCTAAATAGAGTTTCTAATATTGGTGCAGAGGCTTTGATTTTCTGACAATGGTCTAAACGGAGAAAAACCACACAGACTCTGGTTCGCCACTTGTCAAAGTTAACGGTTCACTATGGTTTGAGCCCGCAGGACCGACACATTCCATGGGGTTCCCAGTAAAACAGAACTAGAGATAGAACACACACACAAAACACTTTAATTAGATGAAAAAACGATGGCCCTATTTTTTAACCATACTACAATACCTGCTTTCACATGATAATTATGAAACTGCAGCCAAACTTAGTAGGTTAAAAGGATTATTTTATTTTATTACAATTTGGGCCTTTTGCAATCATTTTATTCAGAAGCCTGGTCTCACTCCGAGGGTTGTGGATGGGTCAAAGGAACACAGGTGTTTTGCTCAGGGGAGTTATTTTTACTGAATACTTACGTATGTTAACGTCACTGAGTCACACGGCGTTACGTCCAGAGCTTGAGCTACGTTACAGATGTACTTACTTAAAGCCAGACCATGATCCTAATCATAATGACCCTTTAACGTTTTACAAGTATGTGATCACACTTCAACCAGTTGTGATGAAATTGCTCTCACCAGATCTGTGGACGTAGCAACATCTGCAGCGATATATGATAATTTTATAACTAGTCTTTGGGTTTCAGTATAAAATCTTAACCTGTAAAGAAACTAATGACTATAATGTGAAATCTTTCCCTCTGAAATGTAGGGAAGTAGAATTATACAGTACTCAAGTGAAGTACGTCAAAATTGTACTGCAAAGTAAATGTATTTTGTTACATTCCAGTATTGGTGAGCACTAACAGAATGATGGGCTAAACTACAAATTAGAGATTCTATAAACTACAATTTCGATAAATCGGGGTAAGTTATTTCATATTTGTTATTTTAACTTTATTTGAGGTTAATTTATTGGCCACAGTTATACTTCACATCACGTATAAAAATGACAAAGGTCAACATTTTTAATGATTAAAAGAGGCCATTTATTTCCTCATGTTTCATTTACACAATATCAGCCATCTGGCTTGTTTCTTTAAGGCCCACACAAAAAGCTGCTTGCCTAATTCTTTGCACTTCAGCAACTGCATATGTCAATATTTTCAACTCTGTGGCCTTACATTACAATCTCGTTCCATAAATCATTTGACATCCTTCTGTGTTTTAGCGGGTCCCGACCCGGTTCAGACAGACGTGCTCATCAGTCCCGACAAATAGCTCGCTGTCATTCTTTTGTCCACTCTCCACATTTAGAGTAACTGTATAATCGCCTCTCGTTCATCCAACTCTCAGCCCTCTAAGTCTCGAGAACAGAAGGCCGACAGGACATTTCTGCCTTGTAAGGACATTGATAGTCGCTCCGTGTTACAGATATTCACAATGTGTCGGAGAAATGAGCTGAATGACAGCGACGCCCGCGGTGTAACAGGATGCATTAAGAAGCTTTTCAGACATAATTGGGTTTCCAAGCTTCGGCTGAATGGGCCTGCTGGAAAAAAAGAGTTCTCCCTCATAAATCACTGGAATCACAATCTATATTTCTCTGCCTCTTTCTTTTTTTTGCTCCTAACTCTTTCCCAGTCAAGCTTTTCGTTTTCTTCAACTCGTCTCGTTTTTTCTTTTGTCCCATCTCCTTCTCCACACGTAGCTCCTTTTAGATTTCCACCAACTTCATCTCCACTTTTTTCTCCTCTCCACATCGTTCACTTTTATCCCTTTCTATGGCTGTTTTCTCCCGGTCTCTTAATCTCTCTATTTACCAACGCGTCAAATAATGCAGCTTGGTCAGTGCTCTGACAGCGACGCACATTTAGCGTTGGTATGCGACGCGCTGCCACGCAGCATTACCGGCAGAGCTACTGACGTAGTTTAAAAGCAGGGTTGGTAGTATTTTAGTTGAAATTCTCATTACATCCCGACCGCAATCAATAAATGAAATGCTCTGATGGAAAATATATCTGTGTCGGTCGCAGGACTTTAATCAGCCTGTCCAATAATTTTATTTGTCCTGAATGTTGTGATTGGACAAGGTTCCTGCCTGACTATTATCTTTTTGGCATTAATTGAATTATAAGTAGATTTATTTGTGGTAATTTACATGCGAGTTGTAAACATTCCTTCCATTTTTATTTTTTTTTCATCGACCAGACAAATATCTTTATTCTATTTATTATATACAGTCAGGGCCATAAGTATTTGGACTGTGACACAATTTTTCTAATTTTGCAACATTATTTCAATGGATATAACACAAATATGGCATTAACTGCTAATTTTTACACAGTACCCTACATTTTCAGAGGTTCAAAAGTTATTGGAAAAACTAACATAAAAGTGACTAATAATTTGTAATACTTGGAGGAAAATCCTTTGCAGTCAATGATTGCCTGAAGTCTTGCACCCATAGTCATCACCAAACGCTGAGTTTCCTCCCTGAGATGCTTTGCCAGGCCTTTACTGCAGCCTCCTTCTCACACAGCCAAGGAAATAGGGATGCCATTGCACCCACTAAAGTGAAGGTTGTCTCGGGTAAGCAAAGATCTCCTTGGAGAAATGCCACACCGGTCAGAATAGAGAAGAGAGAGTGTCGGAAAGCTGAGAGCAGGTGGCGAAAAACTAATCTCCAGGTTCACTGTGACATCTATAAAGAGAGACTTCACAATTATAATTTGGAACTTAGAAATGCAAAGCAGTCCTTCTTCTCTGACATTATAACCAAAAACAATAACAATGCACGTGCCTTATTTGCTACCGTCGACAGGCTAACAAACCCTCCAGTGTCAGTAACTGCTGAGCTCCAATCCACCTGGGCATGCAATCAATTTGCCTCCTTCTTTACTGACAAAATTCAGACAATTAGACAAGCAGTCGGTGCCTCCACACCAACCACAGGACATGTGTTGTCCCCATCTTTAAATAACATCCATTGTAATATCATGACACAATTTCATTCAATCAACCAAAGAAGCCTAGAAGACATTATACAACATCTGAAATCATCCTCTTGCTGCTTAGATATTCTACCGACACACTTTTTCAAAAATATTTCACACTGCATGACCACTGATCTTCTACAAATTGTAAACACCTCGCTCCTCTCAGGTGTTTTCCCACAAGCCCTAAAAACTGCAGTTATTAAACCACTCCTAAAGAAGGCTAGTTTAGACCCCGCAATAATGAAAAATTATACGCCAATATCAAACCTCCCATTTTTAAGTAAAATAATGGAAAAAGTGTTTTTTCAACAGCTGAACAACTTCTTAGCCGTAAATAACTGTTTTGATGTTTTCCAGTCCGGCTTTCGACAGCACCACAGTACTGAAACTGCTCTTGTTAAGGTTTTCAACGACATCCACTTAAACACAGACAGAAGAATCTCAGTCTTAGTATTACTGGATCTCAGTGCTGCATTCGACACGGTCGAACATGACATACTACTAGAGAGACTAAAGGTCTGGGTAGGACTCTCTGACGCAGCACTTAACTGGTTTGAATCCTACTTGAAGGACCGAGAATACTTTGTGTCTGTAACTAATTACACATCAGAGCTGACTAGGGTGACATGTGGTGTTCCCCAAGGTTCAATACTAGGGCCTCTTCTGTTCAACATCTACATGCCTCCACTGGCTCAGATTATGGAAAACAACAAAGTGTGTTATCATAAATATGCAGACGACACACAAATCTACATAAATGTATCACCAGGGGATTATAATCCCATACAAGGGTTGAGTAAATGCATTGAACAAATCAACAACTGGATGTGACAGAATTTTCTTCAATTAAATAAAGATAAAACAGAAGTAATTGTTTTTGGTAGCAAGGATGAACGATTGAAAGTCAGCGCTCAGCTTCAATCACTGATGTTAAAAAACACTAAACATGCCAGAAACCTAGGTGTAGTTATGGATTCAGACCTCAACCTGAACAGCCATATCAAGACTATTACAAAATCAGCCTACTATCACCTGAAGGATTAGAGGACTTGTGTCAGGATTTGGAAAAACTTGTCCACACTTTTATCTTCAGTAGACTGGACTACTGTTACGGTGTGTTTACAGGTCTCTGTAAAAAGTCAGTCAGAAAGCTGCAGCTGATTCAGAACGCTGCAGCTCGAGTCCTCACTAAGACCAAGAAAGTGGATCACATCACTCCAGTTCTGAGGTCTTTGCACTGGCTTCCTGTCCAACAAAGAATCAACTTTAAAATCCTGCTGATGGTTTATAAAGCACTGAATGGTTTAGGGCCTACATACATTTCTGATCTGCTGCTACCTTATGAACCATCCCGACCCCTTAGGTCATCTGGGACTGGTCTACTTTCTGTTCCAAGAGTCAGAACTAAACATGGAGAAGCAGCGTTCAGTTTTTCTGCTCCACACATCTGGAACAAGGTCCTTGAAAGCTGCAGGTCTGCTGAGACCCTAAACTCCTTTAAATCCAGATTGAAGACACTTCTGTTTGCTGTTGCCTTTAATTGAACCAGATTCAAGGATCTTAATCATTTTCTGCATTTCATTATTTCTTAAACTGCACTGCAACTTTTAACTGGCAAGAGTCCGGGGGACGTGTGAACGCTTCAGTTCAGGGAATTGAAAAGAGTCTGGACGACTTGTAAACTCCAATTCAGGGAACTGGAAAGAGTCCAGGGGATTTAAAATAAACTAATTTAGTCCCAGAAGTAACTAAAACAGAGGTTTAGCAAACCGTGGTTCAGAGAACCTAAACAGTAGAATGCAAAGGATTCTATTTTTTAGCTTTTTAATGTTTTACTGAATGTTCTTAATTGTCTTTAAATCTTCTTTTCTTTTGCATTGTTTTGATGCTTTTATGTGAAGCACTTTGAATTGCCTTGTTGTTGAAATATGGTATACAAATAAACTTGCCTTGCCTTCAGCTGCTGCTTGTGTGTGGGTCTTTCTGCCTTCACTTTTATCTGAAGTAAGTTAAAAACATGACTGACTTGGCCATTGAAGACTGTTCCATTTCTTTGTCTTGAGAAGCTCTTGGACTATTTTCACAATATGTTTTGGGTCATTATCCATCTGTACTGAGAAGCGCCGTTTGCTGAGAAATTTTGGCAGCCAAATCATCTTGAAAAGATTGAGTCTACCTATTAAGTTGATTTTCAAATCAGACCACCATTCAATGTCCTGCTTAAGGTCTTTAATCCATGTAAAGAATTGTTCATTATACAGCTGTAACATCTGCACTGATATAGCAACCAAGGTATGTAATGTGTTGTTTGCACTTTAAATTGTTTTAGAATTTCCAAGTTATTTACACTTTTGTCTATTACCATTAATTCTGTTTTCCCTGAAATAATTTTATAACCTGAAATCTTAGAAAATTTGGACACTATCAATTACATATGGAATGGAAATGTTCACACAACTTAGAGTAAAACATAAACTACGTTTATATTGCTTCTTGCCGATTTGTAATTCCACTTATTTCTCCTTTCTGTCACTCAATTTGTTGAGCCAAAGGTTCTATTGCTAATGCAAACAGGGAGGGCGATGAGGGGCATCTTTATCTGATTTTTACAAAAGAAATGGTGTTCTTTCCTCTGTAGCAAATTGGGACTATAATCTCGTACAATGACGCATAAAAAACCTTGTAACCTTGTTACAAGGTTACTTGCTACTTTAGGAAAAAGGCTCTTAAAGAACTTGTCTTGTGTAGATTGTTTGTTTTGAATTTCACCAGCACCTGATACAGATAAATCTACTGTTGATTGATGACTGACAAACACCTGTGACAGGTGATCTGGTAGTTTATTGTTATGTTCTTGAAATGACTTATTTCAGCCTGAATAAGTCATTAGGGCTGAAACATTGCTTTGCATCATGTTGGGCCCTTGTTTGACACATGATTTCATGAAAGTGATGGAGAGAAACACCTAGACTTTTAGACCCAATAATAAACTTAAAATAAGGTGATGAATTGCAGGTAAATGACATGCAGAGGTAGAATTGCCAGCTGATTTGTTACAATTGAAGAAACTGCAATGAAAGAACAAGCAAAGCAAATTCTACTGACACTGCCCTAAAAAACTAAAAGAAATTGTGGGTGATCGTGGGTTCTTGATCAATGCCGGTATCTCTTACTTCTCTTTTATTCCTTTTTTTGAAGAATGTAACATTTAACTCAACAGTTCGTGCATTTGTTTCAAATTAAAAGCTTTCTAATTTTAATGTGAAACATCTGTGCACGCATTTAAGAAACTTAAAGGAGAGTAAAATAATCTGCAAAAAGGAAGTGAATGAAAACAGTACATTTGTGATAAAAGAGAATGAGGGCAGCAGTGTGGTCACCATCGCCATGTTTCCATAAACAATAGCTGTAATGAAATTTGAGAAAACATCCTATATAGCGCTAAAAAAATTGTTGATGTGATAAATAGGATATGGAAGCACCTTTGTCGAATAAGTTGCGATGTGCAAATGATTTAATTCACATGGCTGAACAGCCATTTCTGCTGTCACGCCTTCGCAAATATTTATTTAAATTGTCTCCAGACAAAATGAAACACGGCCAATACTAGCTGAAATGAAAGGACAATCAAAAATGGAATAAATGCCGGAAGACCTCGCTCCATTTTTCACTTGTTGATGGTTAGATGTTCATGGCGACTTGTTTTGTTTCCTGTTCGCATCCTACTTCTGTATTTTATATACCGTTTACTGGCGACTGCGTAGACTATAGCGCCAACCTCAGATGTGTTATTGCTGCAAACCAGTTGAGCCTAATTTTACATTTCTTATTTGCGATAAGAAATTTGCTGAACATTTGCTTGACAATTGAATGGAAACACGGCCTATGACATGACGTTGGTATTTTTCAGTGTTTCCCATTTTCAAACTACATTTTTGTCACACATCGTCCCAGTATCTACATGTTTATCCTCAGATTTCAATTTTGAGCCTGTGTTTTTGGTGCAGCTTGTCAGATTTATGCGTTATTTTAACTGAAATCATGTCCTTGTGTAACTGGGTCCTCTTTCATAGGGAATCTCTGAGGGATGCCTGAATAGGAACAAAAAAAACTTTTACAACTAAAAAGCCTTGATAAGGATTTTATTACTAACCCTGAAGGAAGGAAAAAAGAACGAGGGGGGTGGGAGCGTAGACAGTAAAAAAAAAGTTTCACAAAAAAGGGGGTAAGCAGAAGAGAGCTAAAAAAGAACGAGATCCAGTAATGAGAAAGTTAGAAACCGAAAGAGGCAGATAAAGAACAAAGGAGCGAACAGATAAAAAGTTTGAAAGCAGCTCTTACTCTCTGAGAATTAAAAGAGTACAGCAGCCTGGAAACACAGATGCAGAGCTACGTAGCGACCTCCTTAATACAAACAGCTCCTATTGGTGAACCTGAAAGGGAAACACTCCCATTTTCTATGGTTTATTTTAGGCATGCATGCTGCTGTGTGGCATTTTGGAATGAAACCATTCATAAAATATAGATAGATAGATAGATAGATAGTATAGCTGCTGTATCACTGATGATGGAGTTAATTGGCCCACACCTGTGCCAGGTGATTTGGTAATTAAATGTGTCTGATAGTTTTCATGCAGCCAGAGGAAGGCCAGCGGGACTGAAACATTGTTTTGAACAAATGAATCGACCACTATAAAACGTTGTGCTGATGTTCAATAAAATAAGTCACCGTTGCCATATTTTACTGACAGCCCCTTTACAGGAATCTAAAATGTAGTATTATTAAATTGCACTTCTGTATCAAAGGTAAAATGTAGTTAGTTCCTTTTTGTTTTTCTAGTTAGTTTAAACTCTTAACAATATTACAGGAAGGCATTGCATATTCTCTACGTTAAAACCTTGTTCTTTTATAGAATAAGTAGATAAATGTAGAGGGAATAAAAAAAAAAGGAATCCTTGGCAAGGCCACATTCCTTCAATATTGTTTAATTAATACAACAATATTAAATGTGAAGAAATTAGCACTTGCTCACTGCATCGATCGCCTTGGCCTGTTTCAGACACTCGAGACGTCAGCTGATCTCTAACTGCTTTGAGCATTAGATCAATAAGTGTTTCTGCTCTCCTGATTTCCAGGAATGTTGTATGTCCCCTGATATGATTCACATAAAACTCTATAATCACAATAATATAGTGTGCCGGAATGCATTTATTTGGTGATTTGCAGGGCAAAGTGAGTGACTGAAGCTGGGCTCCATTTGTTCAAACACTTTGAAACATCTAGATACCATTTTTGCTCCAACACAATTTTAAAGGCTATGTATGTTTAGAAATGACGCTTTTATACTGTAACTGTTTAATCCTTAAATATGTTTGTAAGGAAACGTAATTACTGCCTGGATTATGTTAAATGTTTATTTGTTAACCTAACCAGGTGGTCAGGTTTTTATAGTTACTCCATCTACCGTGTGTGTGTGTGTGTGTGTGTGTGTGTGTGTGTGTGTGTGTGATCTGCTTTGACATGTCAATTGGACTATTTGATGTCTAATACTGCTAGCAAACAGAGAAAAGTGATTTATAGGCTAGAGGTACATTTAAATGGGCTAAATTTAGAGCAAATAATAATAGCAGCAATAGAGAGAAAAACATTGTGCCGGTATTGAAGGAGAGCGCCGCAGACAGGCATCCGCCAAACGGGCTGCAATGTAGTAGCTCAGGGCAACTCCCCGCCGTCAACGTTCTTTCACTAAAAGTGTTTGTTTTTGCCACAGGCAGGCTCAGATTATTATTATCAGAAGTGTGTGTAACATTATGGAAAGAGTCTCACTCAGGGAGAAGTCTAGTTCTGAAATCTTAAAAAAAAGTGCGTGGAATACCCTACGCCCGCTTTCATCCTTTTATCCAAAGTGCTTGGGGGTTACGCTGTCGATACTAAGCAACCGAAACCTGCCTGCTGCAATGACGATGATCCTGCAATGACGATGATGATGATGCTGCAATGACGATGATGATGATGCTGCAATGACGATGATGCTGCAATGACGATGATGATGATGCTGCAATGACGATGATGCTGAAGTTGCGGTAATTTCGCAGTAAGCCACACTGACCAAACTATACGAAAGGGGCGAAGCCGTCGCATCATGAAAATTAGGCATTTAGGAACGCTTCTCACTGGGGCCGTGTCGGTTTGTGAGCATGCCTTCCACGCAGCTACATTGACAACCATGGATTTGAGGGAATGTGAACGACGGCCCCAAAGACACGAAAACATGAGAAAATAGAGTCCAGGTTGAGAAACACCAAACTTACCCATCAACACTGTTAGCTCTGTCAGCACCGTTCCCGTCGTTTGCACTTTGTGCTTTAAGCACCGTTAGCCGCGTGCTGCCGGCTCAGCCTGCGCCAGGCTGAGAGCCGTGTGGAGGCCATCCCTCAATCATAGGATATGCTCCGGATGTCAAATTTAGCACCCTTCTGAAGAGCTGTTCAGCTGAACACATCTGAAGACCGTCAGAGGCAGGATCCAACGTCAAGCTGTTATGTGATCGCGTAAATGTGTCCAATATGTCTTCTATTCAGAAAACAGTAACTTCCTTGATTGTCTAACTTTCTTCTCTTTTTTTGTATCTTCATCTCTTTCTCTCTTTGTTGTCTTTTCATTTTTTGTTCTCCACTTTTATTTGATCTATTATGTAAAATTATAAATTCTGCATAGTCACGACACAGCAGAGACTCGTGCTCTCTGTGTGTGTGTGTGTGTGTGTGTGTGTGTGTGTGTGTGTGTGTGTGTGTGTGTGTGATTGCATCAGTCAACATTTCTCTGCCTGCTGGCATCCTTTCTGCAGCTCTCCTCATAAAAGTGATATAATCCTTCCCTTTTCAATTATTTACAGCCTATCAGATGGCTCATCCCCTCTGTCACCGGGCAGAGTTGGCGGGATGACACTGCGGAGGGCTCCGTTTTATTCTCAAACAGCACAATTTTGCTTTTACGGGCATTTTCTTTTATTGGAACATTATGCACTTAAATCTGCAATATTTAAAGGGACAACTCCATAAAGTATGTGTAAAGACGTGTACATCTGTATGTGTATTTTGTGTATGGCTGCACAGAATGTGCACAGATGTTTTGGGTGTTTCGTGAGGCAGGAGTTGTATCTCTGCCTTGCTTCCTTTGCTTCAGAATGACAAGTATTACAGAAAAAGTGAATACACGTCACAATACTTTTAAGTTCTGAGTCCTCTTAAGACCTTGAAAGTTGTTGGTCCTGTGACAGATCCACCACACTGTGGTTTGGAAAAGTCTTTTCAAAGCTTCATTGTGATGGCGTTCTGCTGTAAGATGTCCAACCAAAACACTGTTTTCAAGTTTGGTGGATACATCTCACCAGTCCTGATGCCTGATCCTGAGAGAGGCTCTCTCATGATAAAGATGACCTGAGGGTTTTTAGTTGGAGGTGATTCTAATTGGTTTTCTTTCCCACTTTTGTGCTTTGTGAATTTCACCAGAATAAAATTCTCTATTTTGAAAAACAAATCCTAGTCATGGTTCAGAGAAACCAATAGAACCAAAAGAAAGTGTCTCCTGTGTGAAAGTCAGATGCTTTGTCGTCCCGTCTATCCATTCACACAGCCATAAAAGGTCCTTGTCAGGTAAATATACTTAATGCCGTCATTTTCTGTTGGCTTGCCTCCAAATTATCCCACTCACAATTGTATCTATTTCTTCTGTTGAGTTCCACTGCCACTAGAAGATTTCTAAAAAAAGAAAATAATCCAGGACTGGCGAGAGACTCGTGTGGATGGACGGGGGACGAAACCTGAACTCAGAGCTCCTCTTCTTGTCTTTGTGCCTGGGACTTTTCATTTGATAAAACTCAAAACAAACCCAGAATACATCAGATGTATTGTATTTTCCTCTCGTCCTCCTACTCTCAACACGTACACATCACCAGCCTGAGAAGTGATAAAAGATGATGGATTACATGCTAAAATCACTCTATAACTTGACCTTCTTTTTTTACGAGTCTGGAATGTGGAGCGCATGTGCTCTACAAAAAGGATATTGGCTTCTACATTAAAGCAGGAAGTAGGACAGACCGAGTGGCGGCTGTGCAGACGGTCCTGTGGGAGGGACGTCTCTGTAACAGAACCCATTATGTCAGCGGACGCAGACAGAACGCGTCCACACACCCGGCGGCTCTGCTCCACTCTCTCTGCCCAGCGGATTCCTTTCCCAGTCCAACGGGAATGTCTAGCGTGAGACAAAGTGGTCAGAGTGTGTTCATGTCCTCAGGGCCCTCTGATTGGACGCAGCAGCGACTGTCTCTGCTCTGTTGTCTTCCTGCAGCTGGAAAGCAGCGGCAAAAATCTGAGCTGTCGATTCGAGGACGAAGTCAGACAACCGTCTCTGGGTGGAACAAAAGTCTGTGAGAGAGGCTTGGAATCGTATTTACTGCTCAGTTACCGGAGACAAGAAGGGCAAACTCGGTCAATGGGTTGGAGGTGGTGAGGAGCTGAGGAGTAAACAACGTGACTGTCAATCAAACACAACCCCAATTTCTCTTTCAAAATCCACCAAGACAAAATAAAATGTTATTTTCACCCTAACCTATTGAGTTATTATTCCACTTTATATTTCAAGAGATAATTTGTGTGTTTTTACATTGATTTCAGTACAGTGTTATTTTCATGGGACCATGGTCAGAAACTCCATCATAAAACACACACAAACAAAACAAAAATCTGCAGTGGTGGTTGTTGCTTGGGAGCAACAGTTTTAGGAGCCACATTCTTCCAGGTAAACATTCAACCGGATCAAATGAATAATTTAAGCTGCTCAGCTTTGTCGGTCTGAACCAGGACCTTCAGTATTTGGATCAAGCAGCTTGTGGAAAATAAGGCAGACCGAATCGAATATCTACACCTGTTCTTTCAATGTGTCAGACACTTATTCAATCATACATATAGGTAAAAACATATTATATTGTGACACATAATCTATCATCTCTCTCAGGACCATTAGCGCCAGCACAGTTGGTCTCCATCCACGGGGCCCGTTGGAAAAACCCTCTGGAGGAGACGCTCTCACTTCTGCAGAAGAGGACTTCTCTGTATCCGGCGGATCCGAGAACAACTGCAAGACCAAAGAGGGGAAAATAAGAGCGGACACCGTAGTTAGAAGGTTTCTAGTTTTTATTCAAACCAGGTCCCGTGTGTGTGTGTGTGTGTGTGTGTGTGTGTTCGAGCCTGTGCATACTGTAAAACCTGTCAGTGCAGATAACTATACTTAACAGTTGTAGCATCACTTTGGCTCTTACCTCACTGTGCTTATAAGGATTGTGTTTGTGTTTTTGTCAGCAACCTGTTATTTTCCTCTGCTGGGGACATTTCTGCCAGGGTTCAGTATTGACCATATCATTACCACCTGACACACACACACACACAGCTAAGAGATCTGCAGTCCAACACTAGGACCTATAGTGATATTTAAAGGGATTTAGCTGTATGGTTGAGGTCACATTTACCAGGACAAGGCAGCTCGGGGGCCCGAGGTCTCTCTCTAACTCTTTGTCTCTTCATACAGAACATAAACATTACTCTCAATAAAAGAACAGAAAGCTCTCAGGTGATATACTGGGATTCAACCTCTAGCACCAATACAAAGAGGCCTCACTCATTTTTGGAAAACAGAAAAGCATATATATATATATATATATATAACTATCGATAACTATATTGTTCTGCAGCCAAGATATCTGATATGATTGATTTTCTTGCAGTCCAACCAAGAGATGTAGCATGTTAAGATTTATTTTTAAGTTTGAGCTTTACACCGAAGTATTGAACCCTGCAGACTTGTTTTCACGGTTTTGAGTGTATGACAACGCTGTGCTACAAAAAGCAATTGCTGTGATCCGGGAGCTCGACGACGTCACTACAGCAAAGACGAGAAACAAAAGCAGTCAGACAGACAGTCGGGCAGGTAACAGCTACTTCAACCGCTTTAATTGGGGGTAAAACGGAAAGTTGGAAATAATCCCTGTGGGACAAAAACAAGGTAAACACAGTAGGTCAAAGGTGAAGTTGGTCTGTAAAACTTGTCAAACATGTGTTCTGGTTACCCGTATTCTCTCTTCTATAAAATCTTGGCTAATCTAAGCAAGTAAATTAGTGACCGCAATCATGTTAGGAATCTAAAAACTAATCACATAAATAAGAAGTTATCATTTTCCTCCAACTAAACCTGTGATTATTGGTTGGAGATGTGGCAGTAAACCCAGATTTGCTTACATTTCTATGTCTCTGCTACACTGCTCTGGTTTTGGTCATTGTCCCCGTGAGCGAGCCAGAGTTTCCCCAAGTGTCTCGATGGCACATGCAGCTCTAGCATGACCCATAATCAAAGGGAACCCAATTATGAGGGTGAAGTCCACATTGAAAAACCTGGAACATTTCTTTAAGTGAAATGCAGTACATGGTGGTGTAATAGCAGGGGTGATGTAACATAGAATAACAGGCTGGAGGAGGGCTCAGGCTGCTGTCATCGCTCCACAGTAGCCCATACACTGTGTCAACTTCACTTCAGCAGTTGGAGGAAAGCATAAAAAAACCTGTCCGTGGTGATAAAATGATAACATCGCCAGAAAAGAGGGGAAGTCACGATGAGCATGCTGCTGTCCTGGGTGCTAAAATTGAGGGCTGCATTTTTTTTTTCAGTGTTTGACTTTCTCTCCGATATAATGGAACTCGGCTGGTGTTTACAGAAAAATTGCCAGTAATGTTTCTTTCCAGAAATCATGACGCTGTTACTCAAAAGAATCCACAGACCTTGTTGTGAGCGGTTTCCTGTTGGAATTATTGTATTTCTACCAAACTACGACTGCCGACTATGTAATAACGCAGAGGGAAGCGTGAGTGTACTCATGGACAAGAGGCTGGTGCTCTCTCTTCACACACACACACACACACACACACACACACACACACACACACACCACCTAGCAGCATACCACAAGCTGAGAGCCATCTGGTTCCATTATATTTTCAGAGAAGTCAGTCATCTCTACGGGTGATATCTCCCAAAAAAATAGGCAACTCACAGCAAAAAAAAAAATCTAGATTGATAAATAGCACTGCAGAAAAGTGGGAAAATATGTATTTTTGATTTTGGGGTGAACTTTCCTTCAGCATTCAAAGAAAACTACATCTGTTTACAAAACTGTATCACTGGAAAACACATGCACTGACAAAAATATAGGTACGGCATTCAGAGACACCACACACAGACACAGATGCATACAAAGGTCGCTACCTCACACACATATAGTGTTTACTTCTTACTTCAGGAGAAAACAGTGATTAACGAATCAACACACTGACACACTAAGTGGATAAGACTGCTCTTTGTTTCACCTCCTCAGTTCTCAGCTGCACACACACACACACTCACTCAACACAAAGTACCATTACACCCACTTAACCTCCACTCCAGTGATATATATCCAATTTGAAAAGAATATAATCACTTCCAGAAAGTCATCAGTCAACATGTCTCCTGAGCAAATGATCTGTTTTATGGGTGTTTTTGCCAATCTGTCATCCAAGCAGAAACTCAGGTTTTGATACTACTCCAGTTTTGTTTCCAAGAAATTACCTGTCAATCAAACAGCAAATCAGGGACAATGACCAGGTGTCTGTCTGTGGAGTTTGAGGACACGGTGTGACATCGCTGGGTATCCGGCTCAGGGACTCAAAGAACATCAACGAATAAATGGATAACTGCCCTCGCATCAGACCTCCTTTGGACGGGCTGTTAGCTTATCTGTTATGGTGACGAGATATGGAACAGAAAAACAACACATTCTTGTTGAGCTGTGTTTAAAAGTCATTCAGAACACGAGTCGCAAACGAGTTAGTATTAAAATACAAAATGTGTTATTGAGAAAAAGTAGTAGTATTATCCTGGTAACTTTAATTTACTATCTTATTTAGGTTTTCACTTGGCCAAGTTAGGAATTTCTACAGGTAGTGTAGGTCGCCATCTACTCGTCATGGTTGTTGCTCCTCATGCTACCCAAGACAAAAAGCATAACACGTGTCATTTCAGGAGCAATATATATATATGGTGAAGTTAACATGAAATATGCTCTCCTGGGTTTGGCAACAGTCTCACTGAACTTGCAAGCAACCAGGAATAGTATCCACAAGTTCTGACTCACACAGGCTCCGCCCTCTTGATGCAACACTCACCTCTGATCACAAGCATAAGCAAAGCCAACCATTCAGGACGTGCCGACCCAAATATGTGTGAACCACAGACCTCGTGCTCGTGATTGGAGGAGAGTGTTAGAGTCCAGTAGAGGGCGGAGCCTATACTTGTAGAACTAGGGTTACAATATCATAACCTTCATAAAAGACTGACTGACTTTCCAACTCAGTGGAAATCTGTCCTAGCTTCTCTCAGCATGGGTACAACAGTACAAATAAAACATCTCACCATTAAAAACATAAAAAAATTATATTAAAGCTTTTGTGGCCGCTAAACCTGCACAAATAAGACAAAAATTCTCAAAGCACCTGCAAGGGTCTTGGTGCTATTTGCACTAAAATAGCCCCTTTCTACGTAAATAAGCCTCACTGCAAAAAGTCAGATTCACAAAGATCAGCGCTAATAGGCACACGCAGTCACAGTGAAATTATTAGCGTCTCCGTAGAGTTAGGGGGTAGCTGAAGCACATTAATAAAAGGTGTCCACTCAAACTCATTTAGTTTGGGATGCAGTGACAAGATGCAGTGGCAGTTCTGTCATGAAAAATACATTAATAGAGCTCCCCTGCATGTCATTTGTTGAAAAGAGAGAAAGAAAATAAATGGAAAATGACGTCATTATAGAAACGAATAAACAAATGACTTCTTCCCTCCATCCATCAATCCATCCATTTTCATCCGCTTATCCGGGGTCGGGTCGCGGTGGCAGCAGGCCTAGCAGGCCAACCCAGGCTCCCCTCTCACCCGCAACACGTTCCTGCTCGTTCTGGGGGATCCCGAGGCGTTCCCAGGCCAGCTGGGAGATATAATCCCTCCAGCTTGTCCTGGGTCTTCCCCGGGGCCTCCTACCAGTTGGGCGTGCCTGGAAAACCTCTAACGGGAGGCGTCCAGGAGGCATCCTGATTAGATGCCCGAACCACCTCAGCTGACTCCTTTCGATGCGAAGGAGTAGCGCCTCAACTCCAAGTTCCCTCCTGATGTCCGAGCTCCTTACCCTATCTCTAAGGCTGAGTCCGGCCACCCTACGGAGAAAACTCATTTCGGCCGCTTGTATCCGAGACCTCGTTCTTTCGGTCACGACCCAGAGTTCGTGACCATAGGTGAGGGTCGGAACGTAGACCGCCCGGTAAATTGAGAGCTTTGCCTTCCGGCTCAGCTCCCTCTTCACCAAGACGGTCCGGTGCAGCGCCTGTTTTACTGCTGCAGCCGCACCGATCCGTCGGTCGATCTCCCGCTCCATCTTACCCTCACTCGTGAACAAGACCCCGAGATACTTGAACTCCTTCGCTCCCCCCGAACTCGACGTTCTCCTCCCCCCGGCTGCGCCTAGATATTGTTGTATATTTCAAGCGACAGTGATGTTGGAGTGATGATGAAGGAATCTCCGCGGACACTGTTCTTGCTGGTATAATGAAGTTTATTACAAACAAGCAACATATGTCAAGACGGGTGACATGTACACCCGGAGAGTCCCAAAGTCGAACAGAACTCTAACCGTCGGGGCTCTCCCGATCACTTATATATGGATGTTGTTTACGCCCCAGACTTGAGTATATAATGACGTCATAAAGAGGGCCCCCAATGAAAGACATGTTTCGGACATAGGCACAGCTACTCCTCCATCCTCCAGGTCAAGGAGCATTGCCCAGCGGGGGTACCTAACGATTATCCCATGTGCAACAAACATCAATGGATCCGACATTCCAAAGTCACAGGCCCCTTCACGTATGTTATCTTCATGCATTACAGAGCAAAATATACTACAATATCCTGTCCATGAAAGTCACGAACAGGACCGGTGATAAAGGGCAGCCCTAGCGGAGGCCAACACCCACCGGGAACGCGTCTGACTTATTGCCGAGAATACGAACACAGCTCCTACTGCAGTCGTACAGAGACCGGCTGGCCCGTTGTAACGAGTCCGGCACCCCATACTCCCGCAGCACCCCCCACAAAAACCCCCGAGGGACCCGGTCGAAGGCCTTCTCCAAGTCCACAAAACACATGTAGACTGGTTGGGCAAACTCCCAGAACCCCTCCAGATTCCCAGATTCCCCTGCCATCTGCTCCAACTCACCACCAGGTGGTGATCAGTTGACAGCTCTGCTCCTCTCTTCACCCGAATGTCGAAGACATACGGCCGCAGATCAGATGAAACTATTACAAAGTCGATCATTGATCTACGGCCTAAGGTGTTCTGGTACTTATGAGCCACCCTATGTTCGTTATGGACAAACCGTGGCTAGCACAGAAGTCCAACAGCGAGACACCATCGGGTTCAGATCGGGCAAGCCGTTCCTCCCAATCACCCCCCGCCAGGTTTCTCTGTCGTTGCCCACGTGAGCGTTGAAGTCTCCCAGGAGAACTATGGAGTCAGCAGGAGGCGCCCTTTCCAGAACCCCTCCCACCGACTCCAAGAAGGCCAGATACTCCGAACTGCTGTTCGGTGCATAGGCACAAACAACAGTCAGAGCCTTACTCCCCGCAACCCACAGGCGCAGGGAGGCAACCCTCTCGTTCTCCGGGGAGAACTCCAAGACGGCGGCGCGCAGCCGGGGGCTCGTGAGTATCCCCACTCCCGCCCGGTGCCTCTCACCCTGGGCAACTCCAGAAAAGGACAAAGTCCAACCTTTCTCCAGGAGCTTGGTTCCAGAGCCAGTGCTGTGCGTGGAGGTGAGGCCAACTATATCTAGCTGGTACTGCTCCAACTCCCGCACCAGCTTTGGCTCTTTCCCCGCTAGCGAGGTGACGTTCCACGTCCCTAGAGTCTATGCTGCTGGCGATCGGCCTACACAGCACCCGACCCCGATGCTTATCCGGTGGGTCCACAGGATGGCTGCTCCATGTTGTTTCTTCGGGCTGAGCCCGACCGGGCCACATGGGCAAAGGCCCGGCCACCAGACGTTCGCCTACGAGCTCCCCTCCCGGGTCTGGCTCCGGGAGGGTGCCCCGGTTTCCCTGGTCCGGGCGAGGTGGCTGTAGTCCGTAATTCATCAGGATTTTTGGAACTTCTTCCCTCTCTTTATTTTTCCAAATCCGAGGCTCACATTTTTTCCCTAAATTGCCTTCGGCAGACTCACTGGCCTATTGCATATTCATACTTTGCCACATGAAGAAATTGCAATCATACAAAAGAAAAAAAGGCAACTTGGACTTGGCTGCAAAACTTTATGGGCATGTTTGCGTTGTCATATCATCGCTGCATAACGATTGCAAATGAATGGCAATTCATGGGGCAATCAGCGGCTGCAATTCTTTCATTCTGAATTTTCAGGTGGATGCAGGGAGGGGGGGGAGACGAACATTTTGTTTGAACAATAACCATAAGTATAAACTGGCAGTTAGTTTGTAATATACAGGACATGGTGAGTGTTTTTCAGTGCGCACGGCTCTGCCTCTTTCCCGGTAGGAACATTTACTTGTGCAGACCCGGTACATACCAAACTCTCTGTATCAGAAGAAAAGATTTACTTTTCTTAGTTTTTGCAAAGCAAGAAGAGATGAAAGAGCCCACAAGCTTAACTCAAAAAGAGCGGCTGCTTTTTTTTAATACTGCAAACTGGCTGGGCATCCTGTGTCTATACCAGCGACTGTGGAAGATTTGCATGACGGTTTATCAAGATGACTGTTGAGGTAGGAACAGAACAACCGGAGGAGAAGATGAACAAATTTACACATCGGAACTTGAATTCATTGTTTCTCAGCTTTTGCGTCCCTGCCCCTTTTGGAGATTATTCCCTTCACATCAAGGTTTTGCAGCTTATGATTATTTACAATTCTTTCATTTAGTTTAATTAAGCTAAATATATATTTTTCCGTTCAGTAAACCTTTGAATGTGAAATCATCTTATTTGGAATGCTATCCTGCTAGTCCGATGACACCAAGGCTGACTCGTCTCTGGGTGTGTGTGTTGTGGCTGTTTACCAGCCGTCACACTGCCGAATGGACCCATGGTTGGTTTTCAGCTGGTCTATTAAACGTTCATTATGTTTGCTGACAGCCTGTCACCCACACACACACACACACACACACACACACACATCTTGTTTTTGGAATCGAAGTGGAAGTTGAGGGTAGAGGAGTTCATGACCTTTTCGAGACCGCAGACAGTGTCGTAATTGACCCAGAGCCACTCGTTTAACACGAGAGGCGACCCAACCAACCAACCAACAGTTTGTTTGCTCATGTTCACTGCTGGCAGAGAGGAAATATGTCTGCCGGTATGGGGAAAGTTTTCATTTGAAGCTTCACTCGTATCCCACAAATATATTCCAAACCCTCTCTTTGGTTTATGTTCAATGTGTTTGGGTGGGTCTGTTTTACCTGTCTTGTGGGGACCTAAATCTGTTTACACCATGTGGGGACTCGGCTTCCTTACTGGGGAGAAAATACACAACCCCATGACGTAAATCATTACATTTAAGGGTGAAGACTTAGGTTTGAGGTTAGGCTAAGGTTAGGTTTAGGTCTGTGTGTGTGTGTGTTAGGCTAAGGTTAGGTGTGTGTGTGTGTGTGTGTGTGTGTGTGTGTGTGTGTGTGTGTGTGTGTGTGTGTGTGTGTGTGTGTGTGTTTGTGTGTGTGTGTGTGTCCTGTTGGACCTCGTTTTGAAAATAAAATGATCCCCATAGGCCCTAAAGCCCCCCCACCCCCTCCAACCCCCTCCCACCCCCACCCCCCCACACACACACACACACACACACACACACAAACACGGCTAAGAGCTTTAACGTCAGAGGTGAACTTTAATTTGAGCTCCTGCTGAGAGGAATCATCAGCGTCATACTGTTATTTGAGGCAAGCACCAACAGTGAACAGCAAGTGAAAAGTTATTATCCCAACTAAATTGAATATGGACACAAAAATACAAATACATTGTTTTTTATTGTTGCATTATTTAGCTTTTGTGATGTACATTTGTCAGTTATACAGTGTTTTTTGTGGATCACTTAACTTTGTATAAATGTAGTATTCGAATTGAGGATGTTTTTAACATCTGGCCAGGGCCACTGGATGAGAAATTAAGATCCATATTTAGCCAAGAAGGCTCATTTTCAAATGTTTGTTTTAATTTTTCAGTGGCCACTGTCCTTTTTAAATAAGCTTAACTGTCATATGTAGACACTGCGTGTCTTACTGGGATTAAATCTAGAGAATAATGAGCAGCAGGGTGGGTTTTATTTGCTAAAACAGCTAAATATAAACAAGGGAGTCGCATCAAGAAACAACAGTTACAACTAAAAAAGCATGACAGAAAAGAAAATCTGTATTTAAATAGCTGGAGGCAAGACACAGCTGAAAAATACAGAAAAATAGAGGTAGGCTGTAGAACACTATTCATGTGATCCTCAGACGCCAAACAACAAGAAACCAGCACTTGTTGGTTCCACGCGGGAGGCTTTCAGGTTAATTGTAAACCAACTCTTCTAAATTAGGAGGAAACATCCATCCTTTCTTCCACAGTGATATCAACATGAAGACACCAGGAAAGAAAACAAGGGACAGTGTGTTTAGGATTTAGTGCCATCTAGTGGTGTGGTTGCAAACTGCAACCAACTGAATACCCCTCCGAGAGCAAAACCGTGGTGATGGGGGTCGCCTCACTCAGAGGCCATCCATACCGTAATAACACTATTATAGGAGAAACTGAAGTCAGACTGCGGCTGGCGGTACCGCAGTTTTGCCTTTGGGTAACGTAAATATGGAAGGGCTCTCTCTCTCTAGAGCAGTGATTCTCAAACCTTTTCTGTCACGCCCCACCGCCCCAACAAAATTGTAACAAAATGGTCCATGTTGAATTTTTATTGAAATAGCAAGATTTTGTGACTCCTCCATCTGTGCTTTTTCAACTAATAGATAAAGAAAATTGCAATTACTTTCAAGTAAACCAGATTGCTCCATCAGACAAAAACAAAATGTGCAATCACTTTGTTAGAACAATGCAAATAAAGTTTTCTGTCCAAAAATTAACTAATATTTGGCAAAACATAGCTTATTGTGGCTGCAATTAACCTGTTTTGCACTGAATATATTTTCAAGATAATAACAATAAAGTACAACCTGTGAAAAACTAAACAAAACAAGTTCAAATATTTGACAAAGAGTTTTACTGAGTTTTACACTGCATATCTTTTCAAAACAACAATAACGTGCAACCTGTACAAAACCAAACCAAATGAGGTCAGATATGTGAGCCATCAGGTTGTCTCAGTATTAGTGGAGCAGTGAGCCTGCTGTCCACTACAAATCGTTTTAAAACGGGGTGTGAGACTTGATACGGCCTCTCTCAATCCATGCTGCATGTAGAGCTCAGATCTGTACTTTGTTTGGAGAGAGGCAACAGCAGAGCAGCGACCTCTCAGAGGTAGGATGTGGTGAAGGGAAGCAGAACACCGTGTGAGTCGCCAAGGATCTTGGCCGTCGCGCATGCGCAACCGTAACCTGTTAACGGCGTAATGTAAACATTTACACCAAAGTACAGGCATTTTGCCATGTATTTATTAATAACTGCTGTGTTCACCATGTATTTATTAATAACTGCTGTGTTCATACCAAAAGCGCTGCAAATATTTCCCGCGAGTCGATTACACACACAGTCACTGCACAGATGCGAATAACGCGAATTTCCGCCGGGCGGCGCGAATGATGCGACGCGAACAATTTGCCTCATTCGCGTGACGCTGTGTCTTTAAAGCCAATCAGCGTTGAGAAGCTCCGCCCGTCATCACTGACGTCTTGCGAGAAACTATGGAGGAGAAGTTGATAGACTGGAAGCGGCAGTCCTCCCGATCCTGGAGAAGCTGTGTGCGGCTACGGATGATGTTATGAACCCAGACACGAGGGCGTTTGATGTTCCCACGTTTGTGGATGGCGGAAATTAACTATTTCTACGGAGATAAGCCACGCCCCCTCTCCGGCGTGTCTAGCACAAATGAAGGGAAATAACCTCAAATAGTCCAGCGAGTAAACTCACACAAGTAAAGCGGCGCGAATATTCATATTTTGGTGTGAACACAGCAAGTTTTATGTCCGTGTACTTTGTACTTTTGTAATATGTGAAGTTCTTAATAAAGTTCTTGAAATAAAAATATTCTGCATTTCCCTCTGCGCCCCACCTGTCATACCACTGCGCCCCACTAGAGCGGCGCGCCCCACAGTTTGAGAAACACTGCTCTAGAGCCAGTGAAGAAAAAGAAAGAAAAAGAAAGTAACGTGGCGGTGAAACATGGCCCTGAAGAGGACTTGATCCCAATATGAAGGGCTAATTCTAAGATAATGAAAAGACATAGATTCTGAGTTTCAGGTGACACAAGAGCCAATGAGTCGCCCGCATAAATAGCATAATTTTGAGGCCAATGTATTTTTTTTCAATGAGGAAGCACTTTGAGTCTGTTCTGCACAATTACTTGGTAAAACATTATTGATGATGATTGTGAACATAGTCTCTAAATAGACATAGCCTAATAAATGCATAATCATCATTATATAAAAGTAAACCCTTCAGGTAGCTCCCAGTCTCTAAAAAAATTTGATGACCCCCGTTATATACTCGTGAAAACATAGTTATTAATATCATATTCCATTTCAGCTCATAGATCCCCCGACACGCTGGCCCTTTAATTACACTTTTAAAAAAATCTTTTCTGGCAATAAACTGGAAAAGAAACTATACCTAAGCACACCCAACATGCCAGTGATTGGGGGGGGGCAAATGAAAGCAGGCCAGTATCCCCACCTGACTTTCATGTAGCAGACAGGAGTGTGCTTCCCGCCACAGGCCTGCAATTAATGCCCGCTTCTCCAATAACTAATGCTGATCTTTCCCTAACCTTACCAACATAGTCCCCTAGCACAGACACTGAAGAAAGTGAGAGATACAAAATAAAAATAAAATGCTGGCAATGTACTTCAAATGTTAATATAAAAAAAAGATCTGCACCTGCAGTTTGACTTGTGATGTGCTGAATAACCAAATATCACATCTATAAAACATGAAAGGCCTTCATTTCCTGTTCATTTTATGGGGAAATAATGTTCTAATGCTCAATGTCAGCCTCCCGCCGCGTTCACTCACCTTCACACTTTGTTCCCCTGCCATATCCCCGGTGGTGGCGGGGATCGTGCAGGGACACTGTTTGAAGCAGACGCCTCCGGTGGCGCTTCATTGAGCGCCCGGCCGCACACATGAGGACAAATTACGTTTTTAACCACAACAAAGTGTGGCGGCTGCTCAGGGTTGTGTTCTGAAGCCCCACACGCAGTTGACTGATCCTGAGCCAGCGACAGTTTGGCTGCAGAGAAAGCAGTCGATTCGCGTCACGTACGCAACATGTGGAGGGGTAAATAAAAGTTAGCGTGTTACTTCCAAGTCGTGAATGTGTGATTTTGATATCTCGCACTTGGTGAGTCAACACTGCCAGCAAACACTCCAGCGATGTCTGGAGCCCAGGGCGATGGAAATCTAATTATCAGTTATGTTGACAATGATACAATCAAATGTAGAAATGATACCAAAGTTGCATCTGTCGCAAACTTTTCATGATTGGCTCTGGGGAGGGACGGATGAAGGATGAGTTAGACACAACAGATGCAAATCTGACGCTGGTTTTACAGTTTGTGATAACCGTACCAGCTCAGAGGATTTAAACTGTCTAGCTCTGTCTTATTCTACGTTGTAGTCACACTGGTCGTGCATACAGTATGTGAACTGTACATCCATATGTTTTAATATCACCTGTTGGACCCTAATCTATCACAAACTACTTTCTACATTTCTTTCTACTTACATTACTTGCAGTTTCCTTGAGTCACCTGAAAGGCACTGTAAAATTGCATGCTATTGTTATTATTATAATGATTATTATTATTATGTGTTTAGGTTGTTTGGATGTGTGCATGTCTGCTTATTTTTGACATTTCAAAAGTTTGTAGTCCGGCTTGTTTGAAGCAGTACATCACAAAATGTGATGTGGTGGAAAGTTTGGCCATTGATGAAGAAAAATTAGTTTACTTGAATGGAAAGGATCTGGCATGTGTCCCATGATTGTCTTTCAGTGTGCAGAGCCAGATGTATAGTAGTAAAAAGGTTTCAACCTTTTGTGTAAAAATAGAACATTTCTCAGTTTGCCTCAGCCTTGGTGGAGATATGCGCTCTGGGTTCATTCTGTTCTCATGACTGTATTGATCTCTGAGCCAAACCGACTCTTGACGGTCATCAATAAAATATTTTTCTTCAGCAGATGTTTCCAGAGATGTTAGCGGGTGGATGTGCATCCCAAGCCGTCACTGCCCTTGCCTTTGGTGTGCAGGGGCCACGTCCTCTTTAGCATGTAAAACTCTGAGAATTTTACCAAACATTTTCTCTTTCTCCGCTCCGTCCCCCTCAGGGCGTCTGTAGAGGCCTGTGTATCCTTGAATGTTAAGCAATGTCATTATTGGTCTGAAAAACAGAACACAAAATGATCATTTTCCACTCTAAAGTGGCTCTCGCCTGGTCTCTTTCAGACTTTGAGTCTTTTTGTTTAAATCTCCAGCCACCATTGTGTCTTTGGTGCTTCGGTTTTACATTTATTTATCTCAGTGAGCCTCCAATGCAAAGTGGTAATAAGGTGGAGCTCTAACCGCCGATCCTCCAATTAGCAGACGAACCGCTCGACCGCCTGAGCCACAGCTGCCAGCAAGGAAGCAGGATGGAGACAAAAAGAGACCAGCTCTGAAACACAAGCTGAGAAAAAGGCTTAGTTTTGCTAAAATACAGAAGTAGATTTGGGATCAGACATCCAGACGTTTCAGACTTTCGGCAGGAATATTCAGGGTCAGACCTGACTGCTGGGAAACCGGGTGGGACCTGATGGACAGGTTGGTCGTTGGTATAGCTATGTGGCAAACTAGTCACCGGGTTCCAGCGGGAACATGCTGGACCCGGGGGGCCGAGAGTGTATTTGAACCCCAGAGGACGTGAGCCCTCTCCAGGCTGAGCTCTGGGGAAACGTAGGTTTCAGGAGTCTGATCCGCCGAGGTCCGAGGCATTAGGGGACACGAGCCGGGCCGCCAGGTAAGCTCTGATATGGACGCGCGAAAGCAGCAGTGCTGCGGGCAAAGCTGTCTGTTGGAGTTTTATTACCACTGTCCGAATGCTCCACTGAGTAGAATATGTTGACGGCTCATTATGGTGTCGACTGCACACTCAAGCATTTTCAATAAATGATCATTGAGACTTACTCAGCGTTTGCCACTCGGCACTAATCGACACGGGCGGATCAGCTAACTGATTGTATGTTGTAGGCACAAACAAACACTCATTAAACACCAGGAACAAAAATACAACAACTTCACCGGCACCAACACTTCTTTACAAAAGCCTCCGAAGGCCGAGAGTTACACAAGGGTTAAAAACTTCAGTTCCTTTTTGTTCTGCGTCACCGAAGACATTCCCGACGCAGTGTGGTTTTTTCCGAGTGCTAAAGCTTCCTCTGGGCCTTCGAGCCCGCCGTGTGGATTTTTATTTCTCTTTCATCTTTTGTCTACTTAGCAGCTGTTATTCCTCTCGTAATGACTCTTCTGTTTCGCTCACAAGGGCTACTGATCCCGGCCTCTGACAGTTTTGCTGTAAGCGAGCAGCAACGTACGGATGAGAAAGACGCTGCAGAGATTTGTGCGTTTTACAAACTCGCTCGCTTTAATTATAATATTTCGCATTTCTTTTTTTCTTTTTCTTCTTCTTCTTCTTTTTCCTCACAAAGTGCTCCATCAGCAGAAACTTCTTCCTCTCACAGATCAGAAGAGCAGACTTCCATTGGAGCTGATTGTCTGCTAGTGGTACGCTAATATGCTAATGAAGAGCAGTTTTTCTATTAAAGGCTGGAGGAATAAGCACTTTCGCACACATCTGACGAAACGAAGAGTAATTAGTTCTGAAGACGGGGCGGGAAGATAAAAAGTTAGAAAACAGCACCTGAGATCGTGCGTGTGTGTGTGTGTGTGTGTGTGTGTGTGTGTGCGTGTGTGTGTGTGTGTGTGCGTGTGTGTGTCAAACTTGCCAGTACAGTAGGATGAAAGGCTTGTGGCGTTGATGGCTAACACCTAAATCCATTCAGGCATGTCAGATTGTGTCTCTGCTGCGTGTGTGTGTGTGTGTGTGTGTGTGTGTGTGTGTGTGTGTGTGTGTGTGTGTGTGTGTGTGTGTGTGTGTGTGTTCCTGTGTGTGTGTGTGTGTGTGTGTGTGTGTTCCTGTGTGCGTGCAAGAGTTGCGTGCATGTCCGTCAGTGTGCGTCTACATCCGTGTGTTTGCAGCTAACACACACACACCCTGTGGTCCTTCTCAGCAGGTGTCTCTCTTCTGCCAGCAGAACCTGTCGGCTCTCTCGTGCTCTGAATCTGTCATTGGAGTTGAAAAGAAAAGTCAGAAAACACTTCTTTTTTTTTTTTTTTTTTTTATTTCCCCAGATAACGGACGGATGTCAGTGTTGCTCAGTTGGCTGGTCGCTCCAACAGTCAAACGCTTCGTGATAATAAGGCTGTGCAATTCTTCTCAAATAGTGCAATTTGTACACCATAAGCGCTGTGATTGTGATCCCAGTCAACAGTTTTAAGCTTTTTAGTCTTGCCAGAGGAAATGGTAGCTGTCGCTGTCTGTTGTCTAGTAGCATCTGTGAGTCCAAACTACACAATAAAACACACAAAGAAACCACTCATTTTTCAGTGGTTATTTTTTTAACTATTTCTTGACAAACGTAAGTCCTTGTGTGCAAGGATACGCTGTTGTTTATCGAGAAACAGTTCCAGTATGTAAATATAAAAAAATAAAAAAATATTGATATTAATATTGCTGTCAATATCTTGAAAATGTTAGCGAGTGTGAAACTTTTGCTTTTGGTCATTTAGCACCAGACAACAAAGTCACTGTCCTGCAGGTGCACACAAACACAACACCTTCAGACTGACAGCAGGTGAAGAATTCAAGCAATCTGAATGTCAGAGGAGCTATTTTAGGAGACGCAGAGGTGGAAAGCCTACAAATTGGGCGTAACCATAAGAGGATGAAAAGCTTCTCTGATCCTCAAACATTGTCCCAATTTCTCAAAGCATGCTGTTTGGAATGAAAAAGTTTTGTCACGGAGTGCTTGTTTCCCTTTTGTTACCGAAAGTCCACTAATGAGCACCGCTCTCCTCTTGTGAGAGATACTTCGGCACTGAACACGCCATGAATTAACATTTGCTCACCGCCTACATGGCCTATCGTTGTATTCCTCTTATCTCTTTTTTACCTCTTATCCAGCTCTCTCTCCATCCTACTCCCTTTTCTCTCCCTCCCACCCCCGTCCCACTCTTCCTCCTCTTTCCTCTCCCTGCTCCATCTGGTCATGTTAATATTTCTCTGTCATGACCGGTAACATCTGGGACCAATGTAGTGTGTCTGTTTGTGCATGTGATTACAGGGTCTTTTTTTCTTTTCTTTAAATGACCCTCACTGAAAGATATTCTATTTTATTATTGAGGTAGATCAAATCATTTTTACATGGAAGTCATGGAGTCAATTTCCATCTTTGTTCAGTTCGTTAATATTTCTGGTGACTAAATAGAGCGCTGCAGGATGCCTGAAATAAGGTCGGTGGTTAACACAAGCTTAAAAGATTTGGAACATTTTGTTCTACAATTTAAAATATGTCAGTGAATACCCAAGTCGAGAATAATTTAAGAAAATAAATATTTTAAAAAAGGCGTTTGCTAACAAGTGCGAAATGAGACTTTAAAATGTGATTGCACTGAACACAAGTCCGCCTTGACAGCCCCGCTGTGCACACTCGCGCTGATGCAACCATGGTGTAGTTTGTTTATAGCCAAACGTCTGCTTCTGGCGAATGTATTTACACTTCAGAAAATAATATAAAATCATACATTTTTGAAGAATGTCTTGCTGAGTAAGCATCATAAACATTTGTTTTGCCGCAGAGCATTTTTTTAATGCAGTAATCCAAAATCCAATGGAAAAATCCTGTTGGCTTTATGTTGAGGGAACCAGTGGGATGCTAACATCCGGGGTTTGCCTACAAAAAGTACATCATCCCAGCAGCACTCTATAGAGTCAATAATCGGGTCCCGGGCCAAAACCCCCCACCGGATCAGCAACCTTTCTGTTGTTGCCCTTTCACAGGTACTGAAGCCTCCATGTGGGCTTTTCTCGCATACAGAAAAACAACATGCTATGCAGTTGGAACACGTGCGGCTGTAAATGTTTGAGTTCACAGACGTGTTTTAAAGTGTGATAATAAACAGATTTTTAGACACAACAGTTTCAGGGGCCTTCAGGTGATACTTGATATTGAATTTGATTTACATACAAAAAAAAAAACAGTTTATTATTCCTGTGTGTTCCATTTTTCTTTGGAATCTGGACCTCCTCATTTGCACCTCTAAGAAGCTACAGGAGCTTATTAAATGTCCTCAATCCTGAATAATACCAAGCAGTAAATTGGCTTCCTACAACATAGTTTGAAGTTACAAATGAGCTGCTTTGCTGCGTCGTTTACCTCTCCCCCACCACAATTACAGTACAAAGAAACATCCTCAAGGCTCACGCTCAGCTCGCTCGGCTTCATTGTTTGGGTTTTTTAACAAAAGAATTCAGGGGGAATTTCTTTTAAGGTGCACTCAGAGGATGATGTGGAGCCATTCTTCGTCAATAAAGTTGGTGTGACGCGGGGCTGAGCTTAAAGCTAAATTTGGACTCGACTGAAAGACTGACAGAGCGCCTAAAAAGCTGTGATTAAGCTTTTTCTCCCTGTGGCTTCGTTCTCTCGCACCCTCGTCTGTCTTTCCTTATTGTCTTCTCCTCACACCAAAGACCCCTGTGTCCAGCAGGACGGGGGGAGGCTGATAAGGCAACAAGCTGTAACTGAACCCCATTAACCTGTCCTGTATATTTCCTATTGTTTGTGAGTGGCGGAGAGGAGCCTTGGGAGAGAAGAGATGAGGAGCTGTGAGACCTTCTTACTCAACAAGAAGAGAAGTGCCTAAAAAGAGAGGAAATAAAGACTTTCCATCAATTGAACCTTTTTAATCTTCAATAAATGTGCGACTGAAAAATCCCAAATGACCCCATTCAGGGACGCTTTGTCCTATGTGATATTGGAAGATAGTTTTGGTATATTTTTTTTAAACTGTCACAGGTGAATGTTCCCACCTTACGTTACGTTACCACCATACGATAAAATTTGAACATTACATAAATGTGGTGAATAGTACTCTCCCTAAAAGACCACCGCTTTTCTGGTTACAATGAAAGCAAATCAATGTGAAACTGTGGGACAAAACCACAGAAACAAAACGAGTGACGGATGACAAAATCACTCAGTGAGAGTGCAGATCTCCATCAGGTGTGTCTGCAACAACCACTATTGTAATATTTGATTGAATGGATACCAACCACAATTGGTTAACACCCCCCGTCTAGACCGCAAGTGTATCAGATGCGTTTTTCACTCGCATGACCCACACAACAGATACGCTCCCTTTGTAATCCATGCAGATGTCAGTCAAGTCTACTGAGAGAACTGTTTTCCCCCACTGTGTCTCTGGCTGCAGGGTAGTGGCTCAGAGGCGGCGGTGCATTCAGCTGTGGTATCAGGTTAAGAGTAGTGAGTGAGGAGTCGGCAGGCAATCAATGGCAGTATAGAACAGACAAAAAGAGGCGTTTTGATTAAGGGTCACTGCAACCAGGTCCTTGGGCATTCAGTCATTAATGAGCTCCCAAAATAATGTTTGTTTTTTTGGATCCAGAAATGTTATTAGAGGGTGGAGCTAAGTACAACCAAAAGCTGAATAAACATTTTGAGAAAAACACAGACAACTCCCAGGCGGGGCAACACGGTGGTAGCAAATTGTCAATCAGAAGTTAGTCACACCCTAAAGTATAACCTTTGTTTGTCTGTTTTACTATAAATAGACCATAATTTACTAAATGAACATCATGCTGTATTGAAGAAGACTTGAAACTAGAGATTGAGACATAAACTCATGTTTACAATGTTTACTGAGGGAATAAATCAAGAGAGAAGTAGAGTCATTTTCTCATAGACTTCTATTCAATCAGACTTATTTTTGCAACCAGAGGAGTTGCCCCCTGCTGGACAGTAGAGAGAATGCAAGTTTAAGGTACTTTCGCATTGGAATCACTTTTCAGACCCAGAGGTTTCAGACTGGGAATTACTCTCTGTATACCATCTCAGGAAATCGGACTTTTAGATTTCTGGACACATACGTGATCAAGACCTATAGAGTTTATCAATTCGAAATTCTGACTTGGAAGTGGGGATTGAGGAGAGGTCATTGGGTCGACTAAATCCTTTTGAATCATCCTCTTAACACTATATCCAAAGAAAAGTTCATCAGTAACAAGCTGTAGCCCTCCAAACTAAACCAAGCAACTAAACTGGTTTTATGTATTTGGGAGTACAGCCTAAGTCAAGTCCAAAATGTAATCAGTTCAAGTCACAAGGGCAGGTCCAAGTCAAGTCTAAAATCTTTGTAATTCTATTTTTAAAAGTCTATTTTTGTAATTTACAAAAGACTCAAATGCTCAGCTCCAGCGCAAACACTATGGAACATGTAGTCACGAGGTCCAAGGTCAGAGTTCCGCAGTGGTATTATAAAACAAAACAAAAAAATGAAAGCTCTAAAAATATCAAATACCACATGTGCAAATAAAAGCAAAGGAGAGGAGGAGGAAGATTATGATTCAGAGCCGAAGCTGTCAGATGTAAAATAACACCGCTGCTCTGACACATACTACAATAAATCATCTGAAGGATGTTCAGAGAGCGATAGATCTAAATTGATTTTGAAAGAAAACTAAGGTACTTTGCTTCTTTCACCCAAAACAGAAATGCCTTTATTTAAGTGTCAGAGCAAAACAGGGACATTTAAAACCATATTTGCTACACTCACTCCTTTCAGCTGGAGAGGCTTTAGCCGGGTGTTATGCAACATAAATACAGATATTTTTACTTAGACAAGGTAAAAACAGGTCTGTGTTTTCTTTTTTTGAAAGATGGATTTAAAAGCCCAAAGCCTTCCTCTGAGCTCAATCTAACCGATACTCAGCTTTGGCAGAGCTCCATTTTTCTGTCATCCTAGGAATAAATGGGCTTTCTGCATGAATAAAGGAACGAACAGTTTTTGTTTGGACCGCGGCCTTTGTACTGTGTTTTGGAAGGTATTTAACCAGGCATCAGCTCTGAGAGGTCATGATGCTCCACTTATGACAGAACATGGAAACTTTCAATTACAGCCTAAAAAGATGAAATTGATAGTGAGTTTTTGATCTACACTGGGTGTATAGTCTACTTCACGGACCAGAAATGGATGTCTACTATCGTTATAGTGATTCCCTTCGCCTTACATCTTGGACTTTTTAAACACTCAAACACACTCCTCTCTGACGTCTTCTGTCTGAAAGTTGTCTGTTCCTTGACTTAGGCTGCAAAAACTAGACGTGTGTGCATGTCTCTATTCTAAGATGCATCGCTACGCAGATGGGAATCTTTCGGCGCAGTGGCGGAGCATAATTGGGAGTTTGGTTTCATTTGAGCTCAGTGCAAGTCTTTACTACATTTTGCTGTCACTTACTGTCTGTCACGCTAGTTTCTCTCCACCCTCTGCTCTCCTCTGATCTCTGTGTTTCAGCGGGTGCGGCCCTTACACACTACGACACTCTGCAGTCTGCTAGCTTATTGCTCTTGCTACCAACATACGCTGTTTCAGTATTGCTGGGCTGAAAAATGTGGTGTTCTGTTGGGAGATGCACTGACTTAAAACAAGTAATAATTAAAGAGCTATGAGTAAGAAAAAGTCTGCTAGGTGTTAGGCTAATTCATGCACTATGAAATGTCAGAGGCTTTCAGGAAGTGCTCTGTCTTTTGAGCTACAATGTGAAAACCCTTATATTTGGAGATTACAGCTCCCTTTGTTTTTGTAATGTACTGAGGTGGCTCACACTAAGCGGGTCTCATCCAACCTACGAAAAATAATGCGCCGTAATTCGGGAAGAGGTGGATGCAGCGATCTATTAGCCAGGAGGCCGCTGTTAGTTCTCCATGCGACACGAGAAGACAATGTTGATTTATTGGTCCGTGGTTATTTTAACCCAAACAACAATCTTTTCCCAAACCCGACCTACGTAGTATTGTTGCCTAAACCTCAGTTGTTTCTTGTGAAGCCACTACTGACACTATTGACACATGTCCAACTTTTGTAGGAAAACTGACCCATGAAAAATAAGAAGTAACTTTCAGCAAGATATCATACAAACCGTTGTATGAAGATAAGTGGCTGACACGTACACTGGTCTTGAAAAAATGTAGCTTTTTACATTAGCAGATTTATCTGACTGCTTGTATTAATTGATGACAAAGTAGCCATGTGCAGTAGTAAAGAAAATCTGAATATACTACGTCAAGCCTCAGAGGCCATTTGCATCATACTGTGTGTCCCTATTGCGTGTTTTGTATCTGTGTTGCTTTTTCTTACATACTAAGATTTCTTACATGTTCTATATTTTTTGCCTTGCTTTGAAAGTTGTTGGTTCGGTGAAAATTGTATTCCATGTGTTACATATACAATTTCATCAAAATGACGCTAGCTGAATTCAAACCCCAATACTGAATCCTTCCACTTCTATTGCTGTTTCTCCTGTTAAAGGTCATGGGGGTCCGATGCCGTCATGCCACGGTTTAGAAGTGAGCTATGCGTTAAAGTTCCAATAAAACTAACCTTTGTGTCTTTGGACTGTGGAACCCCACATAGACACGTCCATTTCCTCCGGTACCTTTTTTTATTATCCCTTATCAGGGGCTGGGTAGCGCGGCATCAGGCTTAGCAGAGTATTCTTGTCATCTCTCTCCCCAGAGAGGGGAACCCCAAGGCGTTCCCAGAACAGACAAGATATATAATCCCTCCAGCGTGTTCTGGGTCTTCCACGGGGCCTCTTACCAGTTGGACGTACTGGGGAAACCTCTCAAGGGAGACGTCCAGGAGGCAACCTGATCAGATGACCCCTTTAAATGTGATGAGCAGCGGCTCTACTCAAGGCTCCCTTTGAATATCTTAGCTCCTCACCCTCTAAGGATGAGCCCAGGCCCCCTATGTAGGAAGCTCATTTCGGCATCCGTGTATCTGCAATCTCAGTCTTTCGGTACAATGCCCAAACCACCCGTCTGTCTCACACTCCCTTTTATCCTCAGTTGTGAACAAGACCCTGACACACTTGAACTCCGTTGCTTTGCTTGCTTGCGAGGGGACATAGACATATGTGAGCATGCATATAGAAAAATCATTGAAACAGACCACATTTGAAAACAAGCCCACAGAGAAATGTCCAAGCTGGTCAACCAGTTTAAAGCCAGAACTTTCTTGCTTTGAGGTGACATTGTTGCCAACATTACTAATGTCAATATCTACTGTATGAGGAACACATGTCCGAAGGCGCCAATATGGGGGCGACTGTGAATGGGTGTGTGAGATGTCGGAAGACAAGAAAAGGCGCTATACAAGTACAAGTCCATTTACCAACATCGATTGACATCTTTTCATAGTCAGAATTGTCATCCTCTCTACTCTTCTTGCCTTCCCTTTCTCTTAGCGCTGTGTCCTTCAGAATCACGTCCATATTGGATGATTCTATCCCTCATGGTTTTTTGGTCAATGCCGGCGTTCAGTGCCAGGCTAAAAATTAAGGAGGCCTTTATTAAACATAACCGCAAACTTTCCCCAACCTTAACCAAGAATCTAACCATGGTTCAACCATAGTTCATTTTAAAGTTGTAATCAAACCATAGTTGCGTTGTGCGCAGGTACCGTGGAAAACCAAAAACTCAAACTTAATTAATCTTTGGGCTAATCCAGTACCAACGTTGGAAAGGGTTGGTTTCTCTTTTCTGTCTTTCATCCCCACCTGTTCTGCCCCTCCTTTCCTTTTCTGTCTCCATTCTTCACTCTAACCTTATCCTTCTGTCCTTACGCTCACCAATCTATCCCTCTTTCACCTCCTTCCCTCCCTTATGGTCAGAATCCATTCCTTACTCTCTTTCTCCTATCCACCTTTCCTGACTTCCTACATTTCTCTGTTCTCTCTCTGCCTCTCCTCCCCGGTGTGTCAGCGCTGAGAGTGTTTGCGTTCTCCTGGAGTCTCTCCTCCTGTCAGCCTGCTTGTACAAACCCCAGGGAGAAAAGACTGGATTAATAACAACCTGCTTCAGCCCGTCATCTCCTGGGGAAGAAGGGGAAGGAGGGCAAGGTAGGTAGGCAATAGGGAGAGTACAGAAAACAAGTAAGAAAAGTTACGGGAGGAATAAAGGAGGAATAACATAATTAAAAGAAGGAGTAAGGGGAGAAGGAAGGAGAAGAAGGGGGCATGGGAAGGAAGATTTGAAAGGGGGTAGACAGAGAAAAGAGAAGGGGGGAAATACAAGCATGAGAGAAAGAAAAGGAAATGGAAAGGATGGCCAGATGCAAAAGAATAAGAAGAAAAAAAAGGAATGAATGGACTGATGGAGAGAATCATCGTGATGTCTGAAGCGAGAATTCCAGTGGGATCAACCTGGGGGAGTGTTAATTAGAAAATTATTTTCTCCTCCTCTTCATTAGCGCCTTTCGTCCTCCTCCTCTCCCTCCCACCTATCCTCCTCTTCTACCACCTCTTTCCTCTCCCTCCGTGCCTCCTATATGCCATATCTCCCCTTCTGTCTTTTAATTAACCTCCTCTCTCCTTCCCTTTCATGAGGGGAAATCACACCTTCACCTTGCTCTAGCCCACCATCTTCTTCACAAGGGCTTCGTCTCCAGGAATAAAAATAGCAAGCAGAAATTAAACGGTGCATTTCATCTGCCCATGAGTCAGATCTGATCTCATCACTGCTGCTTGAACATGAGCAAGCGTAAGTCAATTAACCTGAGAATCAGATCAGGGGCCACCTGTTTAGCGAGACTAATTGATACAGTTTATATTGATATAATGATATTGTGATTACATTTATAGACAGTTCTTGAAGGTCTTTCTCTTTGTTGATTGGTCTGTAATTGGAAAAAAACTGATGCATGAGATATAGTCCTTTTTACACTTACATTTTTTTAATTAATTTTAAGAAAATACCAAAAAGTATACTGTTGTAACATTTCAATCATGTATGATGGTAGAACATTTCAAAACCACCCTAATAAAAAACTGTTAGAAGTTAAGTCACATGACTTGTTAGTCGGTAGTGAAGTGACTTCTTTGTAAGTCACATTAATGTCAACCCCGATCTTTTTCTAACCCAAACTAAGTAGTCAGGATGCATAAACCTGAATTTCCTGGAAGGACAAAAGTTTATTTAGAAAATACATTGGCTTAAAGCTGTTGCCTTAAAATGACGTCTTGTTCTATAATTTCATGGACCAAAAACAAACAAATACACAACAGGATACACGTTTCAACTGACCTATTTGAACTCTGTCATCTCAAGCTGTGTCGCTCCAATATACACACACAAACACATACATCCAACATATTCTCACTCCCAACTTGTCAAATACCAACGCTTGGCAAGTGCCCCTTGGCATGGGAGATGGATGCTACAAAACCCTTTAGTTAGGTTTAGGAAAAGAGCGTGGTTGACATTTAACTTTGCTTTCTATCAACTCATGTCACTGCCAAGTGATTTCCAACTCAGTTTCGCACGGTACACAAACACGACTTCCCTGGACGAAACTCCTGTGTTTGTTTGAACCATCCACCACCAGTATGAATAGTTGATGAAAGACGAGGAACAACACATTAAACATTTATTCCAATATATACAGATGGATCAAACGAGCCTAAGAATGGAAATACTGGGTTTGCTTTTGTTGTCCCACATTTAAACATAAACCTTAGGAAAGAACAACAGTTCATTGTGCACAGTCAAGATGGGAACTATTGTAATGGCATTGCAGTGGATAGAGCGATAAGCTTAAAAAGGTAATATTAAGGGTAGATTATTGGGACCCAGAGAGATGGAGTTTGGCATCTGAACAATGTGGCCGGAGCTATCTTTGTGCATGCAGACGTTGTATTTTCTGACAAATTTATCATGGGGTTTAATGGAAGGCTGGAGGGTGTTGCAATATATTTTTAGATACAGCTCGATATTGTTATCTGAAATCCTGCCCTTCAAGAATTTAACCAGTGACATCATTCTCGAGTGAGGATTCTACCGTCCAAATCTTTCCATTTTGGGTCTTTAACTTTTGAGGAAGCTTGGTTGAGCAATGAAAAGAGTAAATATCACATGATCTGATCTATCACTGATCCAAGTGGACTGAAACAACATTTCTTCTGCAACATAATCACGTGTAGGTGCTTGACCATCCCCGGTGTATTTCAGCCTCAGTTGGTCAAACTTAGAGTCATATGGAGCAGGTCTAAAGGGGGCCGTGATGCCACACATCTTCACTGATCAATCTTTTTCTCTTTTCTATCTGTCTATCTTTCCATGATGTAATTGCTTTATTCATCATCTTACCAGTCGGGCTTATGTGAGGATATCTGGATCTTACTGACACACATAGTAATGTGGAAACTATATTCAGCTACCACAACTCAGTCTGCTCTCGTCTTTGGTGGGAAGGACAGAAGGATATTTAGCACAGCAACAGATTCCAAGTACGGAATTCAAAGGATGCTGGTTGTTTGATGAGATATCAAACCTCCAGGTGTGAATGTTCCTGCTGTTTCGAGGTCGCAGGTCACTGCACAGCAGAGGTCACAGCAGAAACTGTTGGCACCCTTCAGCCAGCAAGAGAGCGCAGACCTGACCGACATAAATAATAACTTAAAGGAGCTGTATTTAACATTCAGGAACATTAATATTACAGCAAACAACTGTTTGCTGTGGGAAGATATAGCAAAGTTCTGTTATCCGAGCTTCTCCTTGCTTTAGTGAGGCACGCATGCTTTTAGTGCATGTGAGCGTGCCCCATTGGTTAGCTCACCGCCCCCACATTGCACTGCTCTCATGCAGCAGTTACAGCTGACAACGCCGCCCGGACCGACAGCATCGTCACGGAACCATTACCCTCCCATTCCCCCTCAGCCAAACACTGCACCCAGAAAACTCAATATGTATACGATCTGTCCATCACAGTTAGCCCGCCCTAAAGCATACTATATATATGGTCTATTTAACTTTAAATGGACCATAATTTAGTAAATGAACATCATGCTGTATTGAAGAAGACTTGAAACTAGAGATTGAGACCATAAGCTCATGTTTACAATGTTTACTGAGGGAATAATTCAAGAGAGAAGTAGAGTCATTTTCTATAGACTTCTATACAATCAGACTTCTTTTTGCAACCGAAGGAGTCGCCCCCTGCTGGTCAGTAGAGAGAGTGTAAGTTTTAAGACACTTCCGCATTGACTTCACTCGGCAAAACCAGGAAATTAAACTTCCATCTTCACAGGAAACAACTCAGTTAGTTTTAGACAACAAAACTACTTTGTTAGGTTCAGGAAGGTTGTTGTTTTGGTGAAATTAATTTTGGAAGTGCTGTTACTGAAGTACGCAAGCTACGTGACAAAAAAGATCGCCATTTGTAGGACCTCCCGTCCGCCCTGTGTGGGCTTTTGCAGTCTTTATACTTCCTTGTTCATGATTACGTGGATATCATACAAAATTATTTCATGAAATACCTATGAATTACGGCACATTATTCTTCGCAGGTATAGCTACGAATGCTGGATGAGACCAGCCTTAAAATAAACACTTAGAGGAGTGTAATGGGGGCATATTTGGGCCAGAGAGCCCAAAGTGTGGAAAGAAGTTAAACAAGTCTTAGTGATACTCAGTGGGTGTTTATTCTCCCACACGCAATAGAAATTAAGTGCCCGCTCACTTGTTTTAAGCCGTCCAGCTGCATATGAACACCAGCTAAATGTAATGAGATTTGCAAAGTGAAGATGACCCCGAAAGGGAAAAGTAATTAAAACTATAATTGGGTTGGACTCTCTCTGTGATTTGTGTGCCTGCCAGTGTGTGTCACATGTGGCAAACCCTCACTTGTGGAGGACGTCTCCGAGCGCCTTCACCAACAACTAATGAGTCGATCTTGGATACGTGTCATGTGACAACATTTCTGCCAGGTTCTCCCGGTGTCAATCCTTTGTTTCACACACACACACACACACTGTCAACGGCAACCATTAATAAGAGCCTGTCTCGTGGAGCAATTGATAGTCAGCACACGTACAAGTGCATGCATGTGTGCTCTCATTCACTTTATGAATACATGGCAGGAAATACAAAAAGGGCAGCGGCAACAGTTGACATTAACCTTTTACGCGTGCATTAAAAATGAATGTATGTGGATTTGCATAATAGAAATGTTTGCTGTGGGCCGTCTTCCAGATGTTACAAACACGGGTGGCTGCACATGCACAATGTTATCAGACGTGGACATCTACACACAGATGACGCAGCTCAGGCATGGAGGTTTGTGTCACGCATGTACAAACAACATCCATCCTGTCGACAGATTAGACATGACAAGCTACGAAAAGACAGATACACACTATTATTGTTCATTACAAACATTATAGTGGGAGTCAAATGGAGGCACACACTCAATATAATCATAGCTGTTCATATCTGCACATACAATATACACTTGTCATTGTGTAAAAAGCCTCATTTGGGTTTACAGGAGAATAGGGTAATTTGTTCCAGTTGTTATAGCTCATTGAAATTTACATCTACACCTAGCTTCTATTTCATTGTCATCATACAATGCATGCCACTTCTAATTACATTTAACTGTATCGGAATGCATGCGGGTTCAAAATGAACGACTCCCTAAATTAGAAGACGGGAATGAAACGGTTTGATGCTCTGAGGGATTAGTTCCTGACAGAGAGACTGCCACCGCATTGCTAAAAAAGAAGAACAAATTAAAAGGAAATAAATAATGAAAGATGTTTCCTCACGCTGGCAGACAACTTGCTTCCTGTCAGATCAAGACAGGCTAATCCACTTTTAATCATAGCACTGACACACGCAAACTGCTAATCATGCAACTTTTGGAGACACGTGTGGGGACGTTTGAGTCGAGATCCCCATCCAGTTAATGAACTCCTTCAAAATCCCATGTTCATGTCTTATTATCCGTATTTGCGGAGCTCATTATCAGCAATTCAACTCATCCTGAATATGTCGAGGCATGTTGGCTCGCAGCCAATGAGAGTATTTCTGTAGTAATTACTAATAAACTTAGTTTTTAAAGCACAAGCACGTCTGATACCATCGCAAGAGGCACCCTTTAGTGTCTGGAGACGCACCAGGCTTTACACTAACTCCAATGTAAACCCACCCACGGCAATAAGGGGGAGGTGTGGGTGAACAGAAAAAAACACAGAACTTTCACCCAGGAGACCTTTGTTTGTGTCTCTTGTAAAACCAACGTATGTTAGTTTACTTAGTTTACTTCCTTAACTTACGTAACTTACAGACATACTTAGAGATTCACTGCAGGTATGCAGCACCAGTAGAGCACACAGAAGCTGCCTGCTAAACCCACATTCAACAACCTGTCATGATTGCATTTCAACAAGACAACACATCTGCCAAACGAGGTCAACATAAAGTTATGTTTTCGGTGAAGTTGTAAGAACGGCTTCTCAACTCGAGGAGCAAGTGAATGCACCATTGCCTTCCGCGGAGCTAGGGGAGGGAGGAGAATAATATGAAGGCATGAAGGTTGGGGTAGTAGTACTGGCAAGAACTTAAATCTACTATCACCTCTGATTTTAACCCAAATCATGATTTGTTTCCTAAAGCAAACCAATTAGTTTTGAAGTCTATCAGATACCATGCACGTTGTAAAATGACGCTCAAGAGGTACCTAGTGTCATTTTTAAATACAATTCAAGATAAACATTTAGCAATAGCAATAGTTTTTATTGTGGCTATGGATATAATAAGTTATGGTTGGCAATAAAAGCAGTTTGGTTAATGCTGCTGGTAATGGTAATGTCCATGTACAGCATAGGAAAATGTACAACATTTATCCTGTGTCATAATATCAAGCTGACATAACAAGAGGGCACAAATACAGAGGAAGCAACATGGCAAAAAATAGATATAAGAATAATAAGAGAAAAAAGGGAAAAGAAAAATCAATATCGTCTCTCGAAATGATATTAGCAGTAAATCCACAAAGCAACAGTGATATTAAACAGCTTTCCTTTCGCCAACTAGCCGCAGGGCTAGTGTGTTCTAACCAAACCATCTGTCACAATACAACCTTGGTGGCTAACTAGCTAGCTAGCTATTTAAAGCCATATGTCACATTGGCTCCCTCCAGCTCACTGTATGGATATGAATGTCGAACCATATGTCCTGTAAATTCCACCATTAACTGAGAGTCACAGTTCATTCTCCTCTATTGATAGCAGCTTTTGCTTTCAGTCATCTTTCACCCAATACATCCTCGTAGCCCAGAGCTGTCTCACTCATTTGACTCAACCTCAGGCTAATTCAAACTTGACCAATTACCAAATCCACTGAAGTATCGGGACGACAAAGTCTTCTTTCAGCGTGTTTAGTTTAGAAGGCTGATGGTTCAAATCCCTGGGAAAGCATTTGACACTAAACACTGCCACACTCATTATACTCATTATACTGAACAGATGAGTGGCACAATAATCCTTTAGTAGCCATATGTCATTTAAATCACTGCCAAAGCGTACCATTGGTTAAAGCACAGCCTCTTTGCCCACGGCTATGTAAACAAAGCACAGAGAAGCAAGGATTACAACACACACACACAGAGTGACTTCAATCTCTGTTCAGTTAAACATTACTTCCCAATATCTTTACTAGGGATGGGCATTTAAAGTAATTTCCATATTTGAGTACATGCATTAGACTATTGTACTGCCAGTCATCCGAACTGCATGACTGTAGGACAGTCTTTAAATCAAGTCCGATTCTGAATGAAATGGCAAGTGAAGGTTACATATAAGGCTTTACCGAATAGTTCCTGCTGGGCAGCACAACCCTCTTGTTCCTGCTGGACCGCAGTGACGTTCTGATCCCTCTGGGCCGCAGCGCTCTCTTATTCCCACTGGGCCGCAGTGACCTCCTGATCCCGCTGGACCACAGCGCCCTCCTATTCCCGCTGGGCAGTAGCGCCCTCCTATTCCCGCTGGGCAGCACTAACTTCCTTATCTCTCTGGGCTGCAGTGACCTCTTGATCCCGCTGGCCCACAGTGCCCTCCTATTCCTGAGGGCCACAGTGCCCTCCTACCCTATTCTTGCTGGGCCACACCATGTCTCAAGTCTCTGTGGCCGACCTACTGTGTGGTTTTGCCAGTCAGCGGCCTTCATCAATGCCCTGGCTGAGCTTCAGCTGCCAGATTCTGGTCCTGAACTCCAGTTGCTAGAATCTGGCCCTCAACTCATGCTGACTGTATTTGGTCATGAGCTCTAGTTGCCTGAAGCTGGTTCTGAGCTCCAATTGTCTGAATCCAGACCTGCCCCATGCCAGAGCCGAATCTTCTGTTGCCCGCCAATTCCCAAGTCTTGACGCCGACCTCCAGAGGTGTTCCACCCTTGACGCCGAGGGTGGAACGCCCATCTCGTCATCCTCATGCCCATTCTTCGAAGGAGCTCCGCCCACTTGGTGGCCTCCAGAGCAGCCCCGCGCTTCGGTCCTGCCTTCTGGTCATCCCCCTGCCCATCCTCCAGAGCGGCTAGACCCATCTGCTTGTCCTCCAGAGCTGCTCGGCCCATTAGCCCCGCCTCCTGGTGTCCCTCAACAAAGATATAACGTTACATCCACTCCAGTTTCTTAGTTATATATATTGTATTTGTTTTCTTTTTTTTTTACACAGCAACAAAAACTGACGTCCAAATCGAGTACTGTTTACTGCTATTTGCTGTAGCATATTAATGCTATGAATTTCATAGAACTTTTTAAGCTGTTTGCCAACATAGTACTATTCTAAACAGGGCTGTATTGGTGACACTGCCCAATCCAGACATCTAGTTAGATATTGTCCTAAATTGTAGGCTGGATACAACCATTACACCAACCAACTGATACTAAAAGTATTTCACTTTTGAAACAAATATTGTCCACATAAAACGTAATTTGACGTGCCTATCAACAAATCAGTGTCACTGAGCTCGCTCGCTCACTGTGACTGTTCAGTCACATATACACCTCTATAACCTCTAAGCTGTCCCGAATCAGAAATTCATCAGACATTAGCATGGCCCCGCCCATAGAGACGAGAGGGGAATGGACTGCTGTTCCGTTGCTGTCCAGTGCAAGGACAGAAAAATGACGTTGGGCCAGTGGAGCAGAGCGGAGGCCATCAGGCAGCAGGGACCGGCCCCTGGTTAGGTCAGCTCATTAGAGCACCTCGTTAGGACACGTCCTGCGCCATTAATTTGGGCAGCTCGTCAGACAGAGATAAATGGATGAAGTTAGCTCGGCTAGAAGACGGGATGGTTTCTCTCTAAATCTATACAGATCAATGTGTGTGTGTGTGTGTGTGTATTCCCAGGTCTCACAGAATGTGAAGACCTCATTGTCGGCCCCATTAGGGGATGCCTGGTGGCAAATAGAATGCTGAGAGAGAGGAAGAAAGGGAGTAATAGAGATAATCAGACAAACATTGCCAATTTAACATCTGTCGCTTTATACCTTAGATCAAACAGGTGAATCAGGCTCCTGATGAAAAACACATCTTGTTTTCAGGTTTGGATAGCATTTCATAGAATCTGAGGAAGAGCGAATTGAGAAGATGGCACAAATCCAAAAACTGACAAAAGGAGAGCGAGGCTCCTTCTTTACACGGTGAGCTCAATGTGTAAAAATATGAGATGAAGAATCACATCATCGATGGATGAAATGGGATTTTAAAAGCTGAAATGTCTATCTAAAGGGCCAAGAACCCTGCACATTCATAACATCTGACCCCTCCGTTACCCAGACTGTGGGTTCTGCATTTCCAAACCAGTGCATTTATCATGAGTGAAACGACCGGAATGACATTTTTCCCCGACACCAAAGTGACAAGTGTCGTAAATCAGATGAAGTGATCCTGCAGTACTGCTGTTTAACGTGCAGCACACCAGTGGAAATGTCAACAGGATAATGAGCATTTTCACAGAAAGTAGACTGAGGACGTGTGCCCTCTGAGAGGGGGGGGGGGCTGGGAATCCAAAGTCGTTCAGCTACAGGTGGTAGGGTTTGTCATGTTGTCTCCAAACCTGGGAAAACTGCAACCAGAGTTTAGAATTCTAAAAATCATTCTCTCATTAGGGCATCATGATTTCAGCCAACCAAACCAGAGTGAAACCTCTGAGGGAACTTGTAATGAAGAGGACCGAGCAAAAAGAAATGAGAAAAATAGAGGTAAATAAAGCTACGAAGACAGGGAGAAGGGATTTCTTCAAGGATTATACCCGTCTGTATGTTTTTCATTTCTGTGTCAGTGAGCTAGGTTGTCTCTCTTTACACTTGTCATGCCGCTCACTCTGCATCAGGGCTCTTTCTTCCTCCAGAGGAGGCCATTAGCTGCCATGTACTCTTACGAAGGGTCTACATCCTGTGTCACACATTCTAGGCTGATCAAACTCTTGAGTGAAGGTTTGAGAAAGATGGTGGTTCTCTCCTTCCAGGAGAGAAAGTGGGTGCTGTTATCACAGCTGGCTACATCCCAAGTCTCTTATTTGTTATTTCCTCTCTCCTCGCTCTTTCACTTGAACTGGAAGTTGCTCTGAGCCGCCATCTTGATGCCCGTCCAAAAGCTCTTATTTCTTCTTTGAGGAGCGAGAAGGGAGGAGGGATCTCTAAGGAGCGAGAAGGGAGGAGGGATCTCTAAGGAGCGAGAAGGGAGGAGGGATCTCTAAGGAGCGAGGCGGGATCTCTAAGGAGCGAGGCGGGATCTCTAAGGAGCGAGGAGGGATCTCTAAGGAGCGAGGAGGGAGGAGGGATCTCTAAGGAGCGAGAAGGGAGGAGGGATCTCTAAGGAGCGAGGCGGGATCTCTAAGGAGCGAGGAGGGATCTCTAAGGAGCGAGGAGGGAGGAGGGATCTCTAAGGAGCGAGAAGGGAGGAGGGATCTCTAAGGAGCGAGAAGGGAGGAGGGATCTCTAAGGAGCGAGGCGGGATCTCTAAGGAGCGAGGCGGGATCTCTAAGGAGCGAGGAGGGATCTCTAAGGAGCGAGGAGGGAGGAGGGATCTCTAAGGAGCGAGAAGGGAGGAGGGATCTCTAAGGAGCGAGGCGGGATCTCTAAGGAGCGAGGAGGGAGGAGGGATCTCTAAGGAGCGAGGCGGGATCTCTAAGGAGCGAGGAGGGAGGAGGGATCTCTAAGGAGCGAGAAGGGATCTCTAAGGAGCGAGAAGGGAGGAGGGATCTCTAAGGATCGAGGAGGGATCTCTAAGGAGCGAGAAGGGATCTCTAAGGAGCGAGGAGGGATCTCTAAGGAGCCACGTGCGAGGACGCACGAGAGCAGCCTTCCAGGAAGCGTTTTAAGGGCCGACACGCCCCCTTATTGTTCATCAGTTATTTATTATTGGACGCTCCAGCTGGTCGGACTGATCTCTGGAGTTTCATACCAGAGTGAAGACGGATCACAGATTAAATTCAAGTTTGATATTTGATTTGTTTTCTGATTCACCATCTGGTTAAAATATATGTTCATTGTAGGTCTGAACAAAAGGACCACAAACAACTTTCTTCATTTATTAGAAAGAATTGTCTTTTCATTCCAATTCCATTTCCAATATTTTTTTTATTATGAATGCAATTAAAGTCAGAGAGAGACAAAACACTTTTTACATCATTTATCGTCATTCAGTCACATGAGGCTGGTCGGGTTTGATGAGTTATATAATTTCAATTTCCCCCGAAACATTGAGCCTAATAAATTAGTTCCAGTGTTCAAATGACACCTCAATCATATTCTCGGTTATTTAATAATGACTCCTTTTACTTACGGCAGCTCTTCTGGGATCTCAACTCGATAAACTTCATAAACTCATCGCTGCGCTTATAAGCAGGACACAGAATAAAAACAAAAACAAAAACAAAATGTAGTGTGTAAACAGGTAACAGAGTGAAAACAGCTCTACTCTGACTATGATAACTGTGTCTTTATTAATATTAGTACAGTGATGATAACTGTGTCTTTATTAATATTAGTACAGTGATGATAACGGTGTCTTTATTAATATTAGTACAGTGATGATAACAGTGTATTTATTAATATTAGTACAGTGATGATAACGGTGTCTTTATTAGTATAAGTACAGTGATGATAACGGTGTCTTTATTAATATTAGTACAGTGATGATAACGGTGTCTTTATTAATATTAGTACAGTGATGATAACGGTGTCTTTATTAATATTAGTACAGTGATGATAACGGTGTCTTTATTAATATTAGTACAGTGATGATAACTGTCTTTATTAGTATTAGTACAGTGATAACTGTTTTTATTAGTATTAGTACAGTGATGATAACGGTGTCTTTATTAGTATTAGTACAGTGATGATAACTGTCTTTATTAATATTAGTACAGTGATGACAACTGTGTCTTTATTAATATTAGTACAGTGATGATAACTGTGTCTTTATTAATATTAGTACAGTGACGATAACTGTCTTTATTAATATTAGTACAGTGATGACAACTGTGTCTTTATTAGTATTAGTACAGTGATGATAACGGTGTCTTTATTAATATTAGTACAGTGATGACAACTGTGTCTTTATTAATATTAGTACAGTGATGATAACTGTGTCTTTATTAATATTAGTACAGTGATGATAACTGTGTCTTTATTAATATTAGTACAGTGATGACAACTGTCTTTATTAATATTAGTACAGTGATGATAACTGTGTCTTTATTAATATTAGTACAGTGATGATAACTGTGTCTTTATTAGTATTAGTACAGTGATGATAACTGTGTCTTTATTAGTATTAGTACAGTGATGATAACTGTCTTTATTAATATTAGTACAGTGATGACAACTGTGTCTTTATTAGTATTAGTACAGTGATGATAACGGTGTCTTTATTAATATTAGTACAGTGATGATAACTGTGTCTTTATTAATATTAGTACAGTGATGATAACTGTGTCTTTATTAATATTAGTACAGTGATGATAACTGTGTCTTTATTAATATTAGTACAGTGATGACAACTGTCTTTATTAATATTAGTACAGTGATGACAACTGTCTTTATTAATATTAGTACAGTGCGTGTTTGCAGACACAAAAACCTCTCCAGCTGTTGAAGCTGACTGACTGCTGATCCAGATGTGATCAGCTGATCCTCCGTCATCAGAAACAGACGTGGCTTCACAGGAAAGCACGTCTCATTTCTCTGAAAGAATGTTTCCTCGTTTCCTCTCTCCTCGTTGGGATGGGTACGTGGGATGTACCCTATGACGACAGGGTTGTGACTCCGCCTTTGACTGTGGCCGTTAGTAGTAGCTATAAAAGCTATGATACATTTTGCCTTGGACATGTTGCATAAATAGTTCATTTCAAGCATACACCCACCATAAGCCTCTGAGGACTGCTGGCTTACATTCTGATCAACAGGGTCTTGGTTCCATACCCAACATTGATTTTAGTCCCTTTTCCCAACAACATGCAGTCTAGAAGTGGAAGCAGTCTGGAGGTTTGTGTGTGACCAGCCTGGTCAGACCTCGGCCCGATAGCTCCTGGTTCATCAGAAAGTCATGCCTCCACAGCAGGCTGCAGGGAGTCTGGCCCAGGAGCCAAAACTGGATCTACAGTCCTTCAAGTCCTGAGTTTAAAAGCTCTTGCGGCTGAAAGGGGCTGTCCCAAAGCGAGGGGACATGAGGATGCAACTTCATTATAACTATTCAAAATAAAAAGTAAGACATTACTATTTAAATCGCCTACATGTGAAATAAAAACATTCTGGCATTCTGTATTAAACATGCTTTATGAATAAACTTGAACTTTGTGAACTGCAGAGCATCAGCAGGCATTCGGGACAAAACAATGGCCAACATTAGCTTTTCAAATCTGACGCGTGGCATTGCAGTCCGCCAGGAGAGGGGAATTTCGGAGGCAGAATACGAGGATGCAGCTTGTTGTGATTGAGGCGAGTATTTTGGGACTCAAGTGGGGAAGTTGCAGCAGCACAGATGAGACTTGTACTGATTCCCCACTGGGATTTTTCAGAAGTTTTCAACTGAAAAGAAAAATGAAAAAACCTGCAGTTACTCAGACAAGAGAACATGTTTGAGGCCTGGTGCTGTATAATGCATACTCCCAGAAAATGGAGTCCTAGAGTGTCTCATCTCGACTCAGGCGCCCTCATGTGAGGGTTCATCAACTGCCTCTTGCATAATGCATTCAACAACCCTCCACCCCTAAAAAGACTGCGGCACACACAAACAGTCAACAGTCATCCTGCAGAGAAATGGAGGTTCATTCTGTCTCCTTTCTGATGTGTTTTTTTCCCCCGACGTTTTTTTAAGTGACCTCCAGACCTCTCTGGCTCTACAAGCCAATTATGTGGAATGAAAGCAGAGGTTCATGTGGAGTCACAGCTCAGACTGTGATTTCTATGGTGTCTGGTTACAGATTGAGGAGACTCTCTCTCTCTCTCTCTCTCTCTGTATGCCCAATTTCTGCTCATTCATCCTATGAGTTTCTCGCCTCTCCATCTATTTATGTCAATAATTCACTTTCAGTTTTCTCTCTCTCTCTCTCTCTCTCTCTCTCTCTCTCTCTCTCTCTCTCTCTCATCTCATTCATCCCTCGGGCCAGATGCATAAAACTCTGCATAAGAACATAAGTTCACAACAACAAAAATATCTGTGAGGCAGTTCAATGAGGCCAGATCAAGTCGACGTGTATCGCTGTATTTCTGTAGGTATCAGGTGAGAAAGGCCCAGTTCTCAGAGACAAATCGACACCGGGGCCAGATGTTTGAACAACGCCAACGCACAAAAGAAACACGCATACGGCATTTCCAACACATAAACCTGGGAGTTCTAAAAACAGAATTTGTGGTGAGAATGTGCGCACTTCACACATACTTCAGACCAGAATACACACGTTTTCACAGAAAGATCAAGGGTGGCGCGATGAGGTGGAGACAGACAAAATAAGGTTTTGCTTTTTTTAAGGTAACAACTGTGCATCAGACGTGTCATTTTTGTTTTCCTGTGTTCGTGATCTTCAGCCTGTGTTGTGATCACTGATTACCTTTGTGACGTTGTGTACCGGGGATTGAAATATCCCTGGTGCATGCACATGATATTGAATGAATGGTCTGGACACTATAAATAGCTCGAGGCGTGCGATAAGCACAGCTGCTGGTGTACAGCCTCGCCACAAGAGGTGAACCTGTGATTTTGCTTCGCTGCTTTTTCTCATTGACAGCTGAGCAGTTGCGGGGAACAGGCTTGTGCATTGATGGAGATTTATGGAACAGAACACAACAGTAATTGTGTTTATATTGGGCCTATATAAATCCTCCTGGAGCAGAGGCTAATATGGCTTAAAACATGAGCAATGTATCTTTATCATTGGATTCTGTGTCCGACCAAACTTTTTCTCTCTGATCGCCCTAGAACACGGCGTGAGTGCTGATCTGAAGTAAGCGTGAGGTGTCCACATTCTCAGCGCATGTCCTGTTTCCATGGATGCCAGCTCGTGTCGGGGAAAGTGCACGTTTGAGACCGAGAGCCGACCTACGAATTCGGTCCTTGGAAACAGAAATGTTTATTTGCATTTAGAGTAGTAGAAGTGCAGATCCGATCAAGTAGTCACTCGAGACGCCGCATGGGGAGGCGCATGTTCGTGCCAAGGCCCCAGGAGCTCTCTCTCCCTCCGTCTTTATGGTTCATCAGCTTTATCACGCAGCTTTTTACCGGTTTGCATTCGCACTCTCGTGATGTGTTTTAACTGCGAACGGATACGAAACGGGGTTTTATGGTTAAGGAGACCTGCTTTCTTGGAGAATTGCCCTTGTACCCACTTTATGAAGTCATTTGGTTTATCTCTCAGTCAATGGAGTTAAAATACTTCCGCGGCAAAATAATGACAATCAATTTCACAGTTATCGACTTTACAACAACCTGCCTCAAGGCAAGCAACCCACTTGTAGCTTGTTACTGTTTGTTCAATAGCAATGCAGCCTGTTCACACACACACACACACACACACACACACACACACACACACACACACACACACACATATGTAGTATACATAAAAACATACAGCCTAAAGGAATAGAATAAAAAAGTTGATGTTTTCTCAGCGCCCCTTTGGTCGATCACTTCAGCCATGCTACAGTTTCACACCACTGTTCTCCGGTCCAGTACGTGATTGATTGAAGTAGGCGGTTCTGAAGGATCTTCCGTGTTTTACAACAAACACATTCCACGTATGCATCGAAAGAGTTGCTTTTTGATGAAGTTATTCCTCCTCTATAATTACTCTGCAGCGAAACTTCGTAGCGCGACTACTCTCTGTGAGAGAGAGAAACAAAAGAAGTTCATCTGAGGTTAATATGAGGCTTCAGCAGGCTGACTTAAATATGCGTAAAAAAATTTCAGCGGCAAACTCCGGTTCTGAAGAGTGAAGCCAATGCCAAAGTGTCTTACATTCACTCTACTGACCAGCAGGGGGCGACTCCTCTGGTTGTATAGAAGTCTGAAAATGAAAATGACTCTACTTCACACTCAGTAAACATTGTAAACATGAGTTTATGTCTCAATCTCTAGTTTCAAGTCTTCCTCAATACAGCATGATGTTCATTTAGAAAGTTATGGCGACGGTTGTAATCCAAGATGGCGTCGGCCAAAATGCCGAACTTGAGGCTTCTAAACGTCAGTCCACAAACCAATGGGTGACGTCACGATGACTTTAAATACAGTTTATGGGAATAATGACACTTGTAAATGTTGACGTCTTTATACGCCTGCCCATGAGATCATGTTTGAAGAGAAAGTTAGAGGTGGCAAAGCGTTTGTTACCAAATCTAAATGAGCTGCAAAACTGTAAAACTCGCCACTGAAGAACAGACGCTCCGCTTCTGAAACTTTTCCATCGGACATTGAAACCTCGACAGAGCTGTGACTGAACTGTAGCACAACAGGAACGTGATGCACTCCTTCACGTGAAAGATATCTGAACCTATCCTTTAATAAGAGGTGTGTTACACACTGTTCTATTACACTGAAGAACAAACATTACCAAGTCAAATTTCACTATAAAAAAATAGATTGAAACCCAAGGCAGTATGAGCTGCCATCATTTGAGGCTGTTGTTTGGAAATTAAACCAAACAAATCTGCAGCTCAAGAGTTCAATTCCAAAATGCTACACAGCATTTTCATTTTGGGTAATGGATATGCTTTATTAAGTTCATTATGTAATATCCTCAAAGATATAGAGAATCGTACGTGTTTGAATGTTATCAGAGGCTCACAAAGGACACGAGTTACATCCCAACCTTGACAGAGCGCCATAATTTAGTTTAATTTTGGTTTTAATCAGTCATTTGTTGAAGGTGCCACTCGCAGATATGGTGGATAGGAGGAGGGAAAAACAGATCTTTTCTCTCTGGATTGCTTCTCTTCATGCTGCACCATGTGCCCTGTGGAGAGACAGAGTGAAGACAATGAGGAGCGAAGGGTGGCTGGAGGAAGATAAAGACACAGACTTATTAAAACATGTAGTCTGTCGGCGAGTCGGACTAACCAGTGGAAGAAGTCAGGAGGAGGATGCTGTTTTTTATTATTTTGAAGAGACTTGTTTTGTCACAGCTATGGAGGAGGGAGAGAAACACTGCTTATCACTATTAGAGAGAGAGAGAGAGAGAGAGAGAGAGAAAGAGAGTATTTCTGTGGAAAGAAAGAGACAGTTTTATCACCGATTCAGATAAAGGAAGTTTATCAGTGCTTCAAAAAGAAATTTGGAGTCATCTTTTTTATTTATCTCGAGATGAGCGCATAAAAGGATGATGTATGGTTTTATCAAGTTCAAATTGACGGAGGATGGAAAGTTTGAGAGTTAGGAAGGAGAGGGGGAGACGGAGAGGGGGGATCTGAATATTTAAAAGCACTTTATTAAAGCTGCTCGTGCTCCAGTCACATTAAGAGAGGGTGCGTGTACATGACGGACAAAAAGGCACTCTACATCAAAAAGTCACAAAACTAAAAAAGTTTTTTTGTTTGGCTGTGATGAAGTGTCATCTTCATCGTTTTGTGATTGGGAGCGAAATAAACCCCCAAAGAAAAGGTCCCCTCTAAAGACCGGCCTTGTTGTGGTGTCACAGTGGAGTCAATTTACTGCGAGCCATTTAAAAGTTTGTTCTGTGGGCAAAACTGTATTTCTTAATGTCCCTCGAGCCTGTTGGACAGTATCTAATAATCAGCCATGATGTATAGAGCCTTTCTTGTCCACTCAAAGCTTTATACATGTCATCATGCACCCTTTCAACCCATGTATACACTGATGGTATGAATGATGCCACGCAAGGTGCCACCTGCCCATCAGGACCACTTCATTCATTCAGCTTGGGGTTAAGGGTTTTGCCCGAGGACACATCGACATGGACCGACGGGGATCGAACCGACAATCTTGTGATTGACAGACGACCCGCTCTATCTCTGATCCACAGCCACCACAAACAAAGAAATTGTTGGCAAAAAAATTCAGAAAAATGTTGGTTGAATGCCGGCGTTTTTGAAGCAAAACTATGTTGCATATCAACGTCATATCACGCTTGCAGAAACACAACGACACGGGTTTAGCGCAGTGAAAGTGATAAGTTGGGTTTAGGCGACAAAACTACTTTGTTAAGGTTAGAAAAAATGTATTGTTTGTGTTCAAATAATAACATAACAGCCGTAACCATGTAAGTAGCCGAAATAACAACCCCCCTTAGTGAACTTTCCTGTGTGTTACGTAACAACGGTCACTTTTGGTTTCACACAGGACACAAACAGCGGAGTCCCGGGTGAAAGTCCTGTGTTTGTTTGACCCATCCACAAAGACTCTAGCCCACTCTAGTCTGGATTTGTTTTATACTCGTGATTATACCACGTAACTTTCAATAACGGCCGCTCCATATACTACGTCACTTGGCCAAAATTCAAAAATGTCCACATGAAAAAACAAATCACGTTCACATTCATGACTTGCAGAAACGTACAATACCAAAAAGAAAATTCCAACAACTGGGCTTTTTAGGGGAAACTTTGGCTGGATCAAAGCCTATGTGACTGCAGTTTTAATAAGCACAGCTGTGGTGGCTCTTTGTCCGACCTCAGCAGGTGTAAAAACCTACCAGATGGGCCCTCGGTCTAACTGGGTCAGTGCTGGCAAGGTGGAGATGCACCACCTGCTGCCTCTGGAGGAGGAGCGTTCATATATCTCAATGTTCCTCACCATCTTAACAAACTGGGGACATGCTGACAGTACAAAAAAAATCAAATTAGGTCAAACTTTTGGTCCCAGAACCACTCTAGCACCTCTCACATAGCACCAGTTTAGTGGTACCATTACTCCCCCCCTGATCATTCTGAATAAACACCCACTCAAATTTCCTATTACGTTCCAACCTCCCAAATTGTTGATATAAACATTGAAGAAGCAAAAAAAAGTCTTCACTCTATCTCTAACAGCGCTCTGCTCTCCACGGTTTCCCCCCGGCACAGAAATAGGTCCCATGATGAAGGATAAGCTGATCCTTCACCACGAGCATCAATCAGCCTCGTTATCTGGACCTCTGTGTGCTTCCTGGAGGAAAAGTAATATCCAACTGCTGCTATTGAAAAATCTGCTACTGAAGCACTTTCTGCTCATCTAATACACATACACTAACCCTCCGAGTACTGACCGCTGGGCCCAAAGATGGAGGAATATTACCAACATGACTACAAATACTAGCATGCAGGGGACTCGTTTCAAAAAGCCTCACAAGGAAAGGAAACGAAGAAGTCTGTGGAGACATCACACTGTGGAATAGGCAATAAGTGACTAAAAGCACTCTCATGCAGCTAGTACAAGTTTTTTTTGTTGAATAAAAAGTGTGATAGAACATGAGTTTATGTCTCAATCTCTAGTTTCAAGTCTTCTTCAATACAGCATGATGTTCATTTAGTAAATGATGGTCTATTTAAAGTCAAACAGACCATAAAGCAGGGTATGCTTTAGGGCGGGGCTACAAGGTGATTGACAGGTCTCTAACCAATGAAAGCCGTGCACGGCGGCTCTATGTAACTCCTGCGCCGTCTAAATATGCTCACTTTTGTTAATTGTTTGCAAAAAACAGCAGTCCACAGACCAATGGGTGACTTCACGAAGACTACGTCCACTTCTTATATACAGTATAGTCTGTGGCCGTCTCTCGACTCCAACTCCAGTCTTGCATCTCAAGATGTTAATCAGACTGTAAACAACAAGCAGCACACAGAGAAGGGAGATTTCCCCCACATCTACCGGCTACAGCGGATTATCAGAAATACAGCCCCTTGTCTCCAACGGCTTATCGGTCGTCAGGCCGACAGCCGATGGGTTCGGAGATTACCTCCCCACCTGCCTACACCGCTCCCACGTCTTTGTTCTGTTTGCTTCTCCGGCTCCAGTCCCAGAGGGCTGGGCTGTCTGCGTCTTCCAACTGAGCCGGCTGCCTGAAAGGGCAAGCTCAGGGCCTACATTCCCCTAAATCCAACCCCTAAATCCAATCCCCAGACCACCAGAAACTATTTAATACAGGTCCTCACTTAAAAAGAAGTGTAAGATGTTCATGGTTCGTTAGTTTGTATGTTTTTTGGTCCACGAGCACAGTTATTGATATAGTTTAATATTGGAAACATGGAGGTATTTAAATACATTTCACCTGTTTTGTATTGTGGATTCCAAAGAGGGAACCAGGACCAATTACCACAACTGCTGCTTCATGTACACAAACCTCACCGTCCACCAGCTGTGTCCTCCGAGTGTTCCCGCCACTCCCGGTTTCCTCCACATGTGTGCACACCTGCCCCCCCCCCCCACACACAAACCCCACATAGTGTATAAAGCTGCCCAGTAACTCCTTCGTTTCCTGTTTCAGCTTGTTTTTTTTGTGATTTTGATCTGCTTGCCTGATCCCCTCTTATTGTTTTGTTTGGCTGCCATCCTGCTGCCAACCCTCACCCTGCTTACTAGGGAAGCGCTGATCCAGCAATTTCTCTCTCAGTACCAATTTCAACGTCTGTTGATGAGTGCTGATCCAGCACGAATCTGTATTTTAAAGGGAAATGGCAGTAGAAATACACAGAGGGCGGCTGTGACTGAATGACTGAAACTGACAGAGGAATTTTGAAAGCCATTGACAAACAAACTGTAGTTAATGGGGTCACAATATGGCTAATACCAGATCTATGTAATAAGGTCATATCAGTGACGATACCGGTGTCTCTACTGCATTCTGACAAATCTGATAAAACCTTCTTTTATTCTACTACTACTGTCTGCTGGTCTCAGTTTTGAATTGTAACACTGATAGAGGCCCCTAGGTGGCGGTATTGTCTAGATTTGTGTTAGCAGTGTAGTAGAGGAAGCAAGATGTCATGTTTTTGGTTGACAAGGGATAATCCATGCAATGCCATGCATTTTGGATTCATGCCAATAATTGTTCAGTAAGTATTTTTTTTTCTTTTTTTTGTCTTCAGGCTTTCCTCAGTGTAACGTCACCCTGGTACATACCCACTTGGGTGTATGTACAAAAGTGATTCTGTACCAAACTAAACCCTAACTTACTAAAAGTGATTTGGACCCACTCTTTGAAACAACAGGGTCAAGTTTGACCTTTTAAAATTGACACAAATTGATAGTTTAACAAGACGCCGTGCATGGAGGATACACATGATATTAGCTATCACTAGCTCTCAGTGACATTACATTTTTTTAAAAGCGGTAAAATGAAGTGAACACTGGATCAAAACCATCTATTGTCTTGGTTGGCTTTTTTTCCATGGGTAAAGGTAACCCATTGGTGCGTTGCATTGGTGTTATAATGACCAGATTGGGTCAATTTTGACTTCTCTCTATCCATATTTAACATCCAGCGCTGCTACATATCCCTTATCATTTTTATCAATCTGTTGGTCTTCATTTTATTTTCAGGATATTCGTTACTTTTTGTTTACCTCCTGGTATCCAGTCATAGTATCCACCTGTTGGATTCGACCTTTCACTGCTGGTGAGGCTGTTACACAAACATCAGTGCAAGCTTTGATATACTCTCCGCCTCGACGTTGTCCCAGGAATGGAGGAATGAAGGAGATGAAGAGGAGGAGACATGTAGGAGAAGGATATATCAGATGAGAGTGAGGTGGAAGGGGATTGGTTGAGAGAGAGAGGGTGGGGGTTGGGGGTGGTGGGGAGGGGGGGTTGTGAATGAGAAAATCCAGATGTGACTGATGCTGTCAGCCAGGCTCACTTTGTCAGCTTGTCTCTCCATCAGCAGCAGCCACCGAGCTGAATATCAGAGCAAGACTGACATCTAGTGGAAGGACAACTAACAGCAGCTCACCTGCATTTAGTTTTCCTCCCTCAGCCTGTGTCATATTTGCCCTCTTCCCAGTGAGAGGTAGTCCATCAGTACCGGGGTTTGCAGCGCATATATTCCTTTTCTGAGTCAAATAAACTAGAAAAACCCCATCAGCGATCGTGGCTGATATTTGTGAAGCGGCGCAGTGCAGAGAATCCATCCTGACTGCAGCGTCTGGCTTAACCTTGGGACACGGCTCCTATCTGTGCTCATGTTGGAGAGGTGTCTTAAACCTGCCGGGGATCAGGCAGAAACACATGCTGTGGGAGGAATGAATGTTTAAAATAGAAGGCCGACCTTTCATTAATTTCTCTAGACAACACTTTGAAGTGACTGTCATGCTCCTCAGTGGAGGAGGGGGGAGTGGGGGGGGGGGGGCAAACTGAAAGGAAGTGTTTTGCCCCTGAGGATGCTCTCCATACATTTCTCTTCATTTCTCTTCTCTCGGCTGGAGGGTTTATCTTTTTCTTTTTTTTTTTATGTCTTCCCCCTCTCCTGTTAGGTCTTCTGAAGATAATCCCAGAACGTGTCCTCCTAAAACTACATCGCTGGATTGAGACTCTGTTAAAGAACCTGATTGGATGAGGCTAACAGCCATCAGTACATGTAGTTCAGTATTCTTGATATATGTGCCAATGATTACTTGTAATACATGTGTTAATGGTGAATTAGTCAAAAATATTTGGGGATTTTGTATGAACTTTTACATCTCAATTTGTATGCTTACGTGGTCATTTTGTAAATATGTAAAGCCCAGAAAGAGAAAATATTCTCCCTTACCTACCAACACTAACTTTTATAGAAAAACACTGTTCAGAATCCTACTCTGCAGGTGTGAGTGTGGGGAAACGGGTCACACTCTCAGGAGCTGTCCTCTTGGTAGTCGGGGTAGAAAGCATCAGTGAAGAACTCCGGAGCCCGTCTTCTTAACGCACGAGGGATTCTGATGCTTCATAAATACAGGCTCTGGTTGATGAAATAATGTCCAGCTGATTACATCTGCAGCAATCTGCAGCGAATCATTGCATCACTGTAAGAATCCATCACTCAGACCAAAGCAAAGATATGACATAATCAGGCTAATAATCTCCTGAGGAAATCCAGCAGTTTGTCATAATTACAGAGATCAAATGGTGACTTTAAGCCTTTTCCCTTTTTAAAGGTGATGTCATTTTGTTGTTTTTTTAGACTTCCGTCATATAACAAAGATTCAAATTCAATGTGGCTTTATTGGCATGAAAGTTTCAGAAAAAACAATGTTGCCAGAGCATGAAAATAAAAAAAGTACATAATCTTGTTACTACGAATATTAACACAACGTGTGTGTGTGTGTGTGTGTGTGTGTGTGTGTGTGTGTGTGTGTGTGTGTGTGTGTGTGTGTGTGTGTGTGTGTGTGTGTGTCATTGGATATGTTTGTATTGAAATTAAAGATTTACCTTGGGACTGGAGAATGTATTGGTTACCTATTGATATAAACATATCCAATGAGAGAGGACCAGATGCTTTAGGCTTTTATCCTTCGCCTTTTTCTCCTTTAAGATACATTTTTTCTCCATATTTACTGCCCATGGGATCTAATCCTGCTCCAGATTACGCCAACCTTTTATACAGGTTTGTTTTTTTAGCCCACATTCTGTTTTCAATCCTGATAACGATCCTTTTTTACAAAAACATAAAATAAAAAATCATCACATGGAACAGATATTTGGACGCCTTTTTCAGGGAAAATGTGAGGTACCGTTGGAATTTATTTCATATCTAGATAGTCGTAATCCTAATTTAAATTTCTCTCCTGAGCACGACCTGCAAAAATGATCCTTTTGTTTATGTGGATGAAGTTACCGGATTAACGGGAGCCATGTCACAGAATTTAATAAAGTAACCGATCGCAACACTTTTCTTCTAGCTAGCAGTGGAAAACCTAGAGACCTAAGATATGGCTAACCTAAAAGCAAATCACAGATTTAGAAGCTTCTGCCATTCGGATGGAACCTTCAAACAGACGGCCCTGGAGACCAAACAAGGCGTCTTAGAAAAACAGTTATTCAACTGGATGTATAGATGAGATTTACCATATTGTTCCGTCTAAGTCCAGATCAGAAATGAAAAGCACTGCTCGGTGTCTTGTATTACTATTTACAGTCCTCAGGCTCATGTTGCTAAGAACACTACACTGAAATATCTTGACCACAGGTCCAACCTTCAGAAAAGAGGAGCCTGTGAAATACAACATATGGCCGCATTCCAAACAGAATCTCCTGACAGTGAAACTACTCCTTAAGGTAGGGGTCTTAATTTGCTATGAATAAACTACAATAGATCCTTCTATGTTGTTGTATATTTTGTGTATTGTATCCTATGAACTTGTCGTCCATCATACAGGGACTGTAATGCCACACAGGGCCAATCAAGTGGCGCTCCTTGAAATTGGATTTTAAATGATTTCTGATGATACAGCCTCCTGTTTTGGCCAATTGACATTCTTCAATTAGAAATCAATTAGCACATTTAAATCCCTGCTTCCTGAAACTAAGCGATACTATAACAATTAGATCAGTGCTGTGCATAAAGTATCGTTGAGCAGATCCTCCGTGTCATGTCTTGAGAACTGCAACTCTGTCTGAACGGTGGCTGTGTTACACTGGCTCACTCAAACAGGTCAATTTATAATCCTTCTATATTCCATTTTAAAGGGGTACTCCAGTGATGTAGCATCCCATTTCCATAAAGTTGGAGTACTCTGTAGAGACGGATTAAAAAAGAGCAGCAGCAGAGGCTTCGATATCTTGACTTTTAGCTTGAGTATTAGTTACGGTCCAGAAATCCGATCCTGTGCTTTGCATATTATAACTCCATAGCAGAGCAGCATCTGTCTTTTGTTCAAACTTGAACAATGACCTTATGATGAACATTTTCTGGTTTCTTTGAACCACCGTGGTGATCTTCCACTTGGTGAGGTGACGGATCAGAAAATGCACTACATACTTAGGAAGACTCCCAAACGGCCGATCCATTCCAGGCCGAACCGGCCGGTGCTCATAGTTTATTTTTTTATTTTTATGTCTCATTATTTTTAATTTGGACTGATTCTCGTATTTGTACTTTTGAACTCTGATTGGCTGCGTCGTTTTCCTCGTGAACGTGACGAACTGTGACCGGCGTTCCAGCTCACCTCTGGCCGGTGTTGATTCGACCCGGTGCAGCGGTGACGTGCTGCTACAAACTGAGGAGGCAGATCTTCACGAGGCCATCCTAAAGAGAGTTCAGAATGTCTTTGTACCACAAAAAACATATTAGTTATAAAAGATTATTGCACATAAATATGTTGGTGCCTGTTTATGTATTTCAGATCTTTTTAACCATATTTTCAGCATCAAGAATCCTGAGACGTCTTTATTTAAATATGCAGACAACATGCCAAACACAACAAAAACTGGTAAAATGTAATCAATCACCTCTGAGGGAAGGTGGGAAGTCACAGTTAAATCTCACAGCTCAAATTGCTGATGTCATACAACTCTTCTCATTTTGTGTTCCTCAAATATTGTTGCATGTGACAGGTCTGCAATTCCGCTTTTTGCTATTTCTTCCATCTTTTATCTTGAGTGAAAGGAGTAATGGACTAAGTGTTCCTCCTCCCAAACCCACTCTGTCCTAGTTGTTCATTTGGGCGAATTATTTCATTTCTGTCGTCTGTGTGCTCCTTAATGAAGCAGAAATGCTATCAAATATTTAATAAAAAAATACCAAGCGGCAAAATAGATTGTAGTCAAGCTAAAGACACGTTTTTTTTCTTCCTGACACGGTCGTATTTTTAGTTCAGTAGCAAAGAGAAGTGTGTGAGTGTCCAAAGCATAAAACCACAGAGTCCTGAAACTGAAAGATGCGTTACAAAGACACATCTCTCGTTTGGAACAGTGCGGTCCTGCCCCCCCCCTCCCCCCCTCTACCCCCCTTCCTCAGCAGCAGTTGCCGGGCTCCGGCGTCTGTTTCTCCCCTCCCAGCCACAGCGGGGCGCTGTTGATCTTGGCACTCTGGGCCCGGGCCTCCTTCGACTCGCCCTGCATCCCCCCTCCCTCGCTGGCCACGCGCTTGTGGATCTCCGAGGCCATGGTGAGGAAAGCCCGCTCCACGTTGTCCGAGCTCTTGGCGCTCGTCTCCAGGAAGGGGACCTTGAGAGACGAGGCCAGGTCCTGCAGGGGACAGAGGGGCGGGGGAAAGGGGGGGGGGGCGAAAACAAAAAGAAAATCACAAATCTGTTCATATGCTAAATCATGGCAGTGTAAAAGTACTCTGCATTCATACTTCTATTTCAAAGTATTAGCAGTAACATGTGCTCATGTAGAAGTGAGTAGAAATGAATCCCTCCAGAGGCTTCCATTATTGATGAGTTGACATGTCGGCATTTTAATATTAAAGGTGGTGTCACTGCTTTGTATTCTGTTGGGTATTCTAAAACTACACCATCATAATTTATGAGCTCACATCAGGTACGGCTTGTAACAAATCTGCAGAGCGACTCTCGTCTTGAAATAAATGTAGTGAGGAAATTCTGCCGAAGCTCAAAGCTCATTGGATTGTTCATCTGGTGCCAAACTGAAAACATTAGCCTGGTAGTTAGCACAGGGAGCTACTTGGCCCTACCTTCAGGACCAACGTTTGCCCTACAAGGAGGATCTAGATAATGTTGTCAGCCTCTCCGGCGTTGGTGTTTTAATAGTATCCGGAGGTGTGCAGCCCGCTACCTGACCAGTGGCGGAGTCCACCACTTTCTTACTGACGAGGTCAGACTTGTTCCCCACCAGCAGCCTGGAGACGTTCTCACAGGCGTAGCGATCGATCTCGTCCAGCCACTGCTTCACATTGTTGAAGGACTCCTGGGGAGAGGGGGAGGAGGAGGAGGAGGAGGAGGAGGAGTTAATGTTCAAGCTCTCTCCTATTGTGTTGTTGAGGCCGTGGCAGAAACACACGCTGACCTGCTCCGTGACGTCATAGACGATGATGATGCCGTGGGCTCCCCTGTAGTAGCTGGAGGTGATGGTTCGAAACCTCTCCTGACCTGCGGTGTCCCACTGAGACACACACACACACACACACACACACACACACACACACACACACACAGGATGATGTGCCAGTCAGTCAGAACAACCAAGCTTCTACATGACAGTGTTCTCTGACTATTTTTGTTTTGAGAGTTTTTTATATGATATTCAGAGGATTAACATAAGCAGGAAACAATTATTATCTATGTAGCGATAAAGAGGAGGGAGTTTCTACCTGATCAGAAGTGAAGTCTGTGTGTGTGTGTGTGTGTGTGTGTGTGTGTGTGTGTGTCTTACAATCTGTAGTTTCACTGTCTTGCTGTCCATGTCGATGGTCCTGATCTTGAAGTCGACTCCGATGGTGGAGATGTAGCTCTCAGTGTAGGTGTCATCCTGGGGGGGGGGTGCGTGACACATGATCAACAACACACAGTTAGGTGTTTAACATGAAGTGTGTGTGTGTGTACTTGTACAGCTATCTTTGTGAGGACCAATTTTCTGGAACCTCAGAGTGAGGACATTTTTTGTTGAGTAAAGTCCTCACTTTGGGACAGACCATCAAATGCCTGTTTCAGGGTTTAGACTTGGTGTTAAGGTTCAGGTTATAATCAGGTTCAGGTTAGTGTAAGGGTGGGGGGGGGGGGAGTCAGGCTTTTATTACCGTTGGTTAAGGTAAGGGGCAAGAGAATGCATTATGTCAATGAGTGTCCTCACATAGATAGAAGTTCAAGTGTGTGTGTGTGTGTGTGTGTGTGTGTGTGTGTGTGTGTGTGTGTGTGTTATAAGCATACCGCGAAGCGCAGCAGCAGACATGACTTTCCGACTCCAGAGTCACCGATCAGAAGAAGTTTGAACAGGTAGTCACTGGACGAGGACACACACACACACACAGGACACACACACACACACAGAACACACACACACACACAGAACACACACACACACAGGACACACACACACACACAGAACACACACACACACAGGACACACACACACACACACAGAACACACACACACACAGGACACACACACACACAGGACACACACACACAGGACACACACACACACAGGACACACACACACAGGACACACACACACACAGGACACACACACACAGGACACACACACACAGAGATACACATGAAAACATTTACCAGTTCAGTGTCTTCCACTCGGATGCAGGAAGGGGGATTATGTTTGTCATTAGGTCACTTTTGTAACTTATAATTATGATGGTATCTTTAATAAACGGCTATTAAAGACACACAAAGTTCCTTGGATGTAAACAAGCCTCCTGTGCGGTGTTGTACCTACATATTTCTTTATAGGGATCATATAATGTGGCAGATTATCTTTTTTAAAATAACCTCTTATTAGAACAATCCTCAGATGAAAATAGAAAATAGAATCTTCCAGCGCACTGCTTCAGAAAGTACTGCGACAGAGCACAGTTTCATGTGGCGCTCGAGCTGGCTCTAATGCCTACAATTCCCATGAGCCACAGGGGCCTAGTGATCCAACTGCAAGTTACAGCAGAATTGTCTCTGCAGAAAAATAACTAAACGTTTTCCTCTGTAACCCTGGACGACCTGTCACTGACAGATACCTAACATCATGTATTTTGTATTTCATACACATATAGAATTAAAGCAACATATCTATACTCATCATCACTCAATCATAGGTTGGACTAAAGCATTAGTACCATCAAACCGGCTGAAGTTGTAACACCATCAGTATTTAGCAGCACAACACAACAGACTGCAAAGAGATCTCCACTTTATCAAAGGTCAGAAACAAGTCCCTTTTCATGTCAGCAGTCAGTCAAAGAGCAGACGTCAGTGTCTCCCACTGGTATACACAACATGTGTGTTGTAGGAAATAACACGCATCAGGCAGAAAGAAACAACACTTACTATTCAGGATTCATGGTCGGTGGGGCGGCTCCAGGTGACACGACAAAATAAAGAATCCCTGAAATTGAATCCTGAAGCTGAAAACAGTCAGGTTGTCTCCGTGATGTCGTGTACTGTTCTGTATATGTGTGTGTGTGTGAGTGTGTGTGTGAGTGTATCTGTCCTTTTTGGAGGGCAAAAGGCAGAATAAGCCGGAGCTACCGGCTGACTGGTTCAGATGCATTATTTATTAATAAAGGACGAGCTCAGGTTACACTGGGGACAGCACCTGGAACTGAACACACACACACACACACACACACACACACACACACACACAGAGAGAGAGAGAGAGAGGCAAACACTGCCCCGCTGAACACAATCCCCCCGCTCAGCCTATGAACTAAACTTCACTCGTTTCTTTATTTCTGTGCTGTATTTGTAATCATATCTGTGGTTTCTGTGGTGGGTTCCACCGCCCTGTGGTGGGTTCCGCCGCCCTGTGGTGGGTTCCGCCGCCCTGTGGTGGGTTCCGCCGCCCTGTGCTGACGGCGGCTCCTGTGCGTCGCGCGTCACCGGACAGCTCTGAAACTTCAGAACCAACCTCCCAAAAAAACTACAAAGAGCAGCGAGCGTCAGCTGCCATCTTAGTTACACTGATATCAAAGGCGTGTGTTACAACACATATTGATTTGTATTTTCTTGTGAACCAATTGGACCTTTTCCCTCAAACCACTATTGTACGTGGTTGAGTCAGAGATAAAAAGATAAAAAAGATAAAAAAGTTCCTTTTGGCTTCTTTTATACATTTTATTTTTCTCAGTGATTGTTATTTATTTAATTTATCGAGACCAAGACCAAGACCAAGACCAGAGCAGACCAGACCAGACCAGACCAGACCAGACCAGACCAGACCCACACTGCATGATAAAATGACAAAGATGCAAACCAACTCTTAAAATTGATCTGAAAGTCTCATACAACCCGGTTTCCTACAAAATTTAAACAAAACCAAAATAATGCAAGAAAGGTACTTAATTCACTCTGCAGTTTCATTGTATGGGAGTGTAATTCTTAGGAGACCGGGCTGATCCATATATCACTTTAAAACCCACACAGAAAACAACTGAAGATTCATCTTCATTAGCATTTCATTACCACATCTACTGTATATGTGTGCAGAAGTGTACCATGAAAAATGTCTTGATTAAATCAACAAAAAGAGCATTGCCGAGATAGATAATGTGTTTGGGAATTTTCCTTTTTGTTTTCTATTTTTGAGTAAACAAATACAAGCCAACGCTAAAGAGCTGAAATCAATTTGGGGGAAGTGGAAACAAACGGTCCTGAAATATTATCACCTTACAGAGTTGATGGTGAACTTTTTTTAGCACTTTTAACCGCTGCTTATCTACACACGCAGCAGACACAGCGCTACATCAGCACTCATTTGCAGTTGTGATTCTGGCCACCTGGCAAAGTCCAGTATTCACGGCCCTTTCAGCTCTGTTCTGGTCTCCCCCAGCTGTTGGATCAGGATCAGGCCCTGAAGCTGCTAGATGGTCCATGGTGTCTCTAACTTGGCCTCCCTGCTGTTCAGTGATGTGCAGGTAGCACAGTGGCTCAGTCTGTTACTGAAAACAGCTGACGAAAACTACACTATGAGAGCGGTGAGAGTGAAGCAGCAGAGTCATGTGATGATTAGTTTAAATCTTTTACAAAGTCATTTGATCTATGGTTGATATGAATATATTGATTAAAGTAGCTTTATAAAAAGATTGGATTTCAACAATGTGGGGCTTATTGTTTTGTAGTTTTTGCCTTCATGGAGATAGGTTATAACTTTGAACCCACCAAGAAGAGATCTGGCAACTTAGTGACATATAATAAAACGTCACACAGGTCAGAAACAGGCTAGTTGTCACAGTTTGGCCACAATATTTAAACGCCCCATGGAGGTAAACCGAAGTGAACGCACCTGAGATAACATTGTTTTTGTTTTTTGTTATAGCAAGTTTTCTATAAAGATAAGTCATGGAAAAGTCTTTGTTTACAAACCTACACTGTTTGATTAGTGTTCTGTTTAAATCCTATCGTGTCATGTTTCATAAAAGAAAATGTCCCATTCATCACTTCACGTAAACCCCTTCGAGGAGACAAATTGTTATTTTTTTCTCTCCTGCTGAGAACACTTGGTGTTCGAATGTATAGGCAACCAACACACACACACACACACACACACACACACACACACACAGGCATAGGCTTTCACACGTTCAACCCTGCATACATAATAGGACTCACCCACAGAGCCACTCAAACAGAGCACTGATCTGCTTTGTTATTGCGACACACAGTCCAAGGATTTGGCCGATTATTTTTTTTCCTTTGTTGAAGCATGTCGTTGTTGTTGTTGTTGTTGTTGTTTGATCACTGCGCTTTAATGATAAAACTGAGCTGTTTATCCCAAAACTGCCAGCTGGAAGTTGGAGTCAGTCAGTTGAGTCGAACATAATTGAATTATCCATTAAACTGGAATTTATCTCTTAGGGTTAAAATGCTGCTTCGGAGGCGGTGATAAAAAAAACAATATGCGGGGAAACACTGTAGTTTACATGTAATGATTGTGGTATAAACTATCATATGACAGCACAACGGCGATCAACCTTGATTTATTATTAAAGGTTCTAAATTTGATTAATCAGAGCAGAGGAATTGCCTCGCCACGACTCTCAACATGACGACGGCAAACAAGGGCAACCGTGCTGACAGAGCTAACAGTGTTTACCCGAGGAGGGAACCCGAGGAGGGAACCTGAGGAGGGAACCCGAGGGTGGGCGCTGCCCTTCCGAGATGCCGCCGTGACTTTCACCAAGGAGACCACAGTCAACCTTCCACAACAACTTGCATTGACGTGTATCTGAAGGAGCTTTGGGTTTCTGTTCCCCCAAAAAGGGGCGTGGCTTTGACGGTTTGCAAAGTTTGCGTACGTGCGGGTCTGGTCTATAGCTTTGACTTTCAATGAATCTTTCTAAAAAGAGTAAAACTGAAACTACTGGTTTCATAAAATTCTTAATGTGTGATATTATATAATGTCAAGCTTCTGTACATAGAAACTTTAGAAAACATCACAAGGCAACTTTTGATATGTGTACATCTTTTTTGTATTTTTCGTCAGTGTAAACACGGCCAGGTCTACATGGGAACCATTGTTTTCTGCATTTCGCTGCTTTCCTCTCCTCTCCTTGTTTCCTTTCCTTTTTCCTCCCTGTTGCCTCCCTTTATCTCTCCTTTTGTTTCTTTCCTCATCTCCTCTCCCCCAGTTTACTCTCCTTTACTCTCTTCTCCCGTTTGTCTTTTCAAATGTTCTCTTGTCTCTTCCCTCCTCTCATCTTCTATCCTTGTTTCCTTTCTTGCCCTCTCCCTCCTTCCTTCCTTTCATCTGCTCTTCTTTCCTTGTCTCTTCTCCTTTCCTCCTTTCCTCCTTTCCTCCTGTCCTCCTTTCCTCTCCTCACTTCTCTTCTCTTCCTCACCTCTCCTCGTCTTTTGGAAATGGACAGAGGACAAAGTGAAAGCGATGCAGCCTTATTCACATCTGATTCCCGCGTGTGACCCCCATGGTCACGGGAGCGAACAGGGAGCAGGGGATTGTGGGATATGCGATGGCTGAGCAGCTGTGATGGGGTCAGGGGTCAGAAGCCCTGACGACGGCCTGTTGCCAGGGCAGAGGCGGCGGCGCGGTGGTTGCTAGGGCAGGGGGCAGGCTTTGTGGTGCTTCTGATGGAGCATGGAGGTGGGAAAACTGGGGGGGGGGGGACAAGGAGACAGGGACGATATAAAGAACGAGAAGAGAAAGAAATCAACAAAGAGAGAGGGAGAGAAAGCGAGAGGAAGGGTGGGAAAATGAAGCTACGTATATTTTAAAGCCACAGAGATAAAGAGAAGGGGAGAAACACAGAGGAATCTCAGAATATCTTGAGTTTTAACTTAAAAGAATGAAGTGTGAACGTTCTATTTACTGTGATGCGTTGCATACTGTACATAATGAATGGAAGCAAACGGTTTCTGGAGGACTAAAGAAGTCTTTGGATCTTGACTCAAGTGGTTGGTATGGAGTCTCAAAATGTCCTTAAACAGAAACCAGTGGTGGAATGTAAACAAGTACATTGACTCAAGTGTTGTACATGTATGAATTTGAGGTACTTGTACTCTACTTGCGTGGCCCATTTCCATTTTATGCTACTTTATACTTCTACTCCACTTCTTCTCAGAGATGAACATTGTAATTTTTACTCCCATTACATTTGTCCGACAGCTTTAGTTACTTTACAGATTCCTCACTGTTGTCCCCCTTTGTGTTCAGTGAAAAGCACGTATCTCCAAATGTGGTGATTTTGAATAATAATTTCTCTGATGAAGTGTTTTTCTGAGTAGGAGTATAGTTAAATTTGCACGTCTCAACATCCACAGCAGTAAAATGCAACATCCATATTCATGCAGCAGTATTTACTCCAGAAACATCATATATATTTATACGAGTGAAACCCTGACAGGGAACATTTTACTGACAAATGAGTACTTTGACTTCTCATACTTTACGTACATTTTGCAAAGGACCTGAATATTCTTCCACCACTGATAGTGGATGTAGTGTGAGAGTGTAAATGTTCAGCAGCAGATGTGTGTGTGTGTGTGTGTGTGTGTGTGTGTGTGTGTGTGTGTGAAACCGTGTTTATATGTGCATCTCAGACATAATGAAGTGTGTGTGAGTCAGGTTATACATAAACGCCTGTGTGTGTGTGTGTGTGTGTGTGTGTCTGTGTCTGTGTCTGTGTGTGTGTGTGTGTGTGTGTGTGTGTGTGTGTGTGTGTGTGTGTGTGTGTAGGTCAGTGGATGGACTTAAACCGGTCATTGTTCCTACCAGTGCGAGTCCCAGGAGACCTGAGGGAGCCGGGATAAATAGGTGCTTTTCACTATTCACCCTTATTTTACCACGCTCTCTGGCTCCTGCATGTATGTGTGTTTGTTTGTCAGCCTGTGTGTGTGTGTGCGTGTGTGTGCATGTGTGTGTGCGTGTGTGTGTGCGTGTGTGTGTGTGCCTTTTGAAAACATGTAGTGTTTAGAGACGCCAAGAGTGCGTGTCAAAGATTATAACAGGAAATAAACCATCATAAAACATCTGTTTGGTAACCAGAGTAAAAAAAAACATGGTGGTTTTTAGAAGTAGAACTAAACTGAAACTAAGATCAGATCCAAAACCAAATGTGAGTAAATTTAAAGTGATTCATGTTTTTATGAGGAAAACTTCTGAATGCCCCGCGACATTTATTGTCACGTTTTACTGAAACTGAGCTAAAGGCTAAAAAATAAAAGATAAATGGATTGAAAAATGTGTATGTGTGTGCGTGTATGTGTGTGTTTGTGTGTGTCTGTGTGCACACTGTTGTTGCTGTTGGTTGAAGATTTATGTGGAGTCACTTCATCCCTTAGCTCTTTTCCCAGTGTGTGTGTGTGTGTGTGTGTGTGTGTGTGTGTGTGTCTGTGTGTGTGTGTGTGTGTGTGTGTGTGTGTGTGTGTGTGTGTGTGTACACCCTGAGGCAAATTTGGAGACAGATAATTAACCTCATTGAAACTAGACGTTGAATGAAGGCCTTATTGTAGGGAGAACAAGAGCTGAATATTTTTTTTCCCAAAAATATACATCTTCATGCAATACTGTGTTCTACAAGTTATGTTAGTGTGTTTACAAAGCAAAAGAACAAAAAATTCAGCTAATTTTCATTAAACTAAGAACACGTTTTCTGTTCATTAAAAAAAACTCAACATCTGATTGGATGAATTCATGGACACAGAGAATGATGTGATTGTCCAGCCAGAGAGGGAGAGGTGTATTATGCGACTGAATGGTAAACTAAGAATAGGACGACGGGTGAAATAATTCATGAGCACTAAAAGGCAGAGAACTGCGTTAAAGTTAAACCCTCATCATTACTCTCTCTGTGATGTGAGTTCAATTTCCTTTCACGGAGGACTTTCCCCCTCACTGCAAATTAAATAAATAAAAGTCTCAGCCTGCAGTGCTGCTGGACACGACATGAATAGTCCGAATCCCTACAAAGATGTGTCTCTGATGACTCTGCTGTTGTAAATTCACCAGGAGGGCATGATGCTACATAGGCTCACTTACACCCCCCCACCCCTCCCACCCCCCCACCCCCACCCCCCATGTAGTTGGCCCAGCCAGTAGGAGGAACTAGTTCAGAACCCTCACTGGGTTCCAATATACAAACCAAATGTGTTTGTCCAACTTAAGACAAACCTCTGCTGGGGCGTCCACCTGAACGAGTAGGACACAGCATCTCTGCCACTTTCCTCCTTTTTATCCAAAGTGCTTGGAGGGAGAGGGGGGGGGGCTGTTCTGCTACTGTCACGCCTGCCGTTACTAAGCAACCAAAACCTGTGAGCTGCGATGACGATGAAGTTGCTGTAATTTAGCAGTAGGCCTCACTGACTAAACTGAACAAAAGGTAAATGGATTTCCAGCAACCGTAAATCCCTCACAGTAGCTTTACTGCTCCACTTGTCATCTTCAGTTTGTCTGACCTTTGACCCGGATGCCGTGATGGAAAAGGGTCAAGGAAGTAAACCGGTCGGCGGGACAAAGAGTGAAGCTCCGGGGGGTCCGTGCACTAAGATGCTTCCTATATTTATTGTAGACTGATATTTATGGGAAACAACGATATCTGCCAGCTGTAATCGTCTGTCACATGAAGCAGAACTATTTCTTTAAAAACTCGGGGAAAAGACGCGCCACTTTTTGAGGGGTGCCCTCTGCACGGCTACACTGAAAACGGACGGCGCAAAAAACAAGATGTGAACAGCATGTGAGGCGACATGCGAGGCGACTGTGGTTCAGTGGTGAGCAGGGTCATCCTTCAGTCAGAGGATCGGCGGTTCAATCCCCATCTCTGCTAGCCCATGTCCATGTGTCCTTGGGAAAAACCCCAAATTACTCCCGTAACTGTGCCTACCTACAGTGTGTTATAGCTACTCCTGATGGGCAGGGGGCACCTTAGCCCCTCCCATCAGTGTGAATGATGTCATGTAGTGTTGCAAACTAGAGAAGCGCTATACAAGTACAGGTCCATTTACCTCTACAAAGCTTTAAACGTCTTCTTCTTTGTACCTCATAGTTCTCAGCAGCAAGCAGCAGTTTGCAGCAAACCAACACTACTGAAACATTTATCAGATAAAAAGCTCAATGCCACTCTCAGTAAAGGGCCGACGAAGAGAAGAGTCCAATCATTACCTCATGTCCACTGATTTATTACGTCCTTCGGTTGTGTTCATTGGTATTTTGTGCCCGTTGGTCCACTGCGGTTGCTTTTTAAATGTGCACTATAAATGTGCACTATAAATGTGCACTATAAATGTGCACTATAAATGAAGTTTAAAGTGATTTGCCCACTGCACCAAATAAAAGCAACCTTCAACCAAAACTGCAGAAACTTCTTGAATTAAATGGTTTAAAGTCGATTAAGATTATTTATGAAGTTTGAGTTGTGGATACGTGATGAGGTGTCCTGAAAATAATTGGTTAGTTTGTTATGTTATGTTTCCATTACATATATAGCAACGTATATTTTGGGGTATACATGTAATCAATCAACAGCTCTGTGTGACTTTGTGCAGAAACATGTACAAAGGAGAGAAAAAGAATACCACATAAGAGAGAATGTAAAAAAAGAAAAATGTCATGGGAGAAAGTTGTTTTTTTTGGGGTTTTTTTATACAGCTGAGTTTGTTATCAGTGTCCAATTAACACAGTAAGCCCAACAGGGAGGGGACTTTTAAAGTAGGGACGGGTTGTTGATTTAAACGATGCTGAGGGTTTCCCCCCTCTGATTGTGAAGCTAATGCGAGAACATGAGCTGCACAGATGTCTCGGTTACATCTCCTTCCTCCCCTCCGCTTCCAGCTTTTCCTCTTTTATCTTTCGTCGCCTCCTTCTTCTCTATACACGAGCTCTCCTGCTCTCCGGATGTTTCCCTTTTCTGCTCGTTCTTCGTCTCTTACCGTCGATTGGTGTGTGTGTGTGTGTGTGACCCCGCCCTCGTTCTCCCGCGCTCTCTCTTGCTCTCTCTCTCTCTCTCTCTCTCTCTCTCTAGTGACAGCTGTCCTCTGCTTTCCCGCCAACAGAGCAGCTGTCCATACTAACCAGAGGTATTTGAGAAGTGTGTGTGTGTGTGTGTGTGTGTGTGTGTGTGTGTGTGTGTGTGCACGTGCGTGCGTGCGTGTGCGTGCGTGTGTGTGTGTGGTTCACATAACAGGCAGTTCCTTTCTCTCAGTTTCTATGTCTCTCTCTCTCTCTCTCTCTCTCGCTCTCTCTCTCTCTCTCTCTCTCTCTCTCTCTCACACTTTACAGACAGGAAGCAACATGACACTCGTGTTAAAAGACCCCTCTCTTCTGCTACTGCAGGAAACAGTAAACAACACACACTCAGCCAACAGTATTCATTTAACACACTGTCATGGTCTCTCTGTTTGTTCGCCATTAAAATCTCGCCCCCCGTCAGTCAAACTTTATTGGAGGTACAGTGACATCATCTTCCCTTTCTCCCGTTTGATGTCATGCTGAAGTGTGAGCCTCTGGAGCTCTTCTCTGTCGGCCCAGACACCGGTGGCTGGCTGCCGCTCCCTCTGCTTGGTTCTGTTGTAACCCAAATCCACACTGGTGGTGGTGGTGGTGGTGGTGGGGGGGGGGGACCAGATAAGAGATTGTGGTCGTGTGTGTTTGTCTTTTAGTTGCCGTTGTATGTTAAACTGAAGCAGATTTTAAGGTCGGGGGCGTAGGCCAAGGAAAGCCCCTCTTCATGTGGATGTGTGTACCACAGCGCCCTGTGACTCCTTTATAAGTCATTCCACGTTGGCTCAGACCATCTGAGGTTCTGATCCTTTTCTTTTCTCTCTTCCTCTTCCTCTCACCCACGTGGTCCGGTTCTTCACTTTCTCCACTCTCCCCAAATTTGTAGTGGCTAGCCTCACAGCAAGAGGGGCCCCCGGGGTACAGTTCCCAGGGGCTGGACGGCCCTTCTGTGTGTAGTTTGCATGTTCGCGCCCCCCGCGACCGCGTGGGTTCTCCCCCGGGTTCTCCGGCTTCCTCCCACGGTCCAAAGACATGCAGCTTAGTTTGATTGATGACTCTAAATTGCCCGTGAGTGTGAGCGTGAATCATTGTCTGTGTGTGTGTGTGTGTGTGTGTGTGTGTGTGTGTGTGTGTGTGTGTGTGTGTGTGTGTGTGTGTGTGAGCCCTGCGATAGTCTGGTGTCATGTCCAGGGTGTGACCTGCCTTCCCCCAATGCCCCCCTCTCCCTCCCACGACCCTGAACAGGATTCTCGGTTCCTTACGGTACCTGGTGGTCCACAAACAGGCTAAAATAGCATCATTCTCACATGTTGCGTAATCTCAACCAAATGAAGTGCTTTTTAAAAGCGTAAAATCAGACTGTGGTTCCCGTACCCCTTGGTGTGATCCGCTGGGCACCGATATATTAAACTGACCAAAACACCCACACATACGCTCTGACCCTTCAGAGGAAGTGGTCTCAGTCCGCTCACAAACAACTTCTGAGGTCCGACTACGAGGTCCAAGATACAAGGGTCTTGGCTCCCATAGTCAGATGCGCTTTGCATTCTGGGACATGGATAAGAAAAATCAACAGATGCCAGCAGCGAGCCGGGGAACGCATCGAGGTCTGACCTGGACTCGCCTCAAACCGTGTCGCCTTCTTGCGTTCTCTCTCCTGACCCAGACGCCTCCCGCCAATCAGCGTGAGATTTTAGGGATCCACTGCTTTTGGTTTTTATTTTGAAAAATTCTGTGTGGGAAAAAAAAAACTCTCCATGGGGAAAACGCAACAAGCAGAGCCACCATCAGCCAATCAGCCACCAGCCATCAGCCAATCAGCATGCTTACAGTCACCACGTGTATTTTGAGCAAACGTTGTTCTGAATGCAGACAAAAATAAAATGTCAGTACGCTACAACTGCAGGCTTCAAGTGTTGTCACTTTTGAAAAACAAACATGCGCATGTTCGCGTACAGGAACACACACACACACACACACACACACACACACACACACACACTGATACAGTCAACAGTAAACCACGTGCAGAGTTCTGGCTGAACACTCTTAACTGACGGCAGCTGTGTTCGTTAACCCCATCTTTGCTCAAACATTACCACACAGCTAACCACACGCACACACACGCACACACACACACGTACACACACACGTACACACACAAGCAGAGGAAGCCTTGTAACACCCGTTGTGTCTTGTTAACTGCTCGGATCGTCAATGCGAGGCAATGGATGCGGTCAAAGCGGCTCACTTGTTTATCAACACAACCACACTCCCACACACACACACACACACACACTCCCACACACACACACACACACACACACTCCCACACACACACACACACTCCCACACACTCCCACACACACACACACACACTCCCACACACTCCCCCCCACACACACACACACACACACACACACACACACACGAACACTGCTCAATTAGTTCCACTGGTTTGTGTCAATGGCAGACGCATGGCAAAACACATTCACACAGGGCATAAGGACACAGTGTACAAGGTGGCGTGTGTGTGTGTGTGTGTGTGTGTTTGTGTGTGTGTGTGTACCCGTGTGTTTGTTTTTAAGCCAAGTTTTCATCCAAATACAGCACAAATGTATTTGTTGAGTCTGTTTCCATTGCACTTTGTTACATTTTATTTTCATCGATACAGCAAAAAAAAATGCATATAGAAATATGAGGATGATAATGGCTTTACTGTCGTACTGTAGTGGTTTTTTAGTTAGTACACACACACAGACACACACACACACACACACACACACCTTTGGAAGACTTAATAAGGCCACTATCAATTAAACTTAGTGAAGAGAGAGCTCCATTGCTGTAGAGCGTTGCATTGTGGGACGATGACATTCTTCAACAACGCTCCGTTGTGTGTGTGTGTGTGTGTGTGTGTGTGTACCCGTGTGTTTGTTTTTATGTCTGACATTGAGATTTTGTAAGTCTACCAGACCACCCCTGACTGAAACACACACACACACACACACACACACACACACACACACACACACACACACACACCTCTGTTGACCCTGTTTCTCTTACATCGTAATTATGTCATAGTGTGTTTGGTCTGCAGACCTGTCGACAGGAGACACGTGTAACTCTCTCACACACACACCCACATAAACATCCACATAAACACACACACACACCCACATAAACACACACACACACACACACACACACACACACACACACACACATAAATGCCCTGGTGCTCGTGTGTTGCTCTCTTTACCTCCGTGTGTCGCAGAGAGAGAGAGAAAGAGAGACTACAGTGAAACACAAACTGTAGCTCTCCCCTATTGGACGGATGCGTCACGTGTTCCGCTGCATGCGGGGGATTGGCCGGATTGCTTTGATGCGTTTCGTCGAACCTGTTTCGGACATTTTAAAACTGCTGTTTGCAACTAGCGTTGTTGAAGAATGTCATCGTCCCACAATGCAACGCTCTACAGCAATGGAGCTCTCGCTTCACTAAGTTTAATTGATAGTGGCCTTATTAAGTCTTCCAAAGGTGTGTGTGTCTGTGTGTGTGTGTGTGTGTGTGTGTGTGTGTGTGTGTACTAACAAAAAAAAACACTACAGTACGACAGTAAAGCCCTTATCATCCTCATATTTCTATATGCATTTTTTTTGCTGTATCGATGAAAACAAAATGCAACAAAGTGCAATGGAAACAGACTCAACAAATACATTTGTGCTGTATTTGGATGAAAACTTGGCTTATAATTTATTACATACCTATATGTTAATATGAGCAAACCATGCTTCCAATACAAGAGGTAGGAGAGATTACTGACCTGCTGCACGTGAACCCCGACTTACAGTAAGCAGGTTCTCATACAGCTCATATGGTATCTCACCACAAGGGACTTCTGTACAAAAAGACGTGTCCATGTCCTAAACTAATCCCACGTTATCACATCACGGGGGACGAACAGCGGCCTCCTGGCTGGTTGTTGGATCCGTCCCCCTCCCCCTCCCTTCCCTCTCCCCCTCACCATCCCCCTCCCCCTCCCTCCCTTGTGAACGTGTTGTCTGACTACCTGCACGACCTGGTTTCACGAGTGCAGTTAAATGTACCGATTCACACATCAGGTGGTTCAGCCATCCAGAGGCTGCAGGTCAAATCCTTTCTCCCCCCACCCTCCCCACCCCCACTCCCTAAGCAACCAACACCTGACTCTTTGAGTCTCCTCCCCAGCTTCTCCACCGTCCACCACCCAGTAACAATAAAACAAAACAAAACACGGTGACACTGACTGGACCCGTTGTGAAGTAATGGGGTCGGGGGAGGCCCCGGCGTGGAAAACAAACCACGGAACAATAGCAGTGGAAAGGGGAACAGTTCAGCGGACTGTTGCATTAACTCTGTCGTTTGTATTGTACGAAAAGAGGGCAGGAATTCCAAAGGGAATTATTGTTTGTTATGGTAATGACTCCGTTAGATATGGCTGGATGGCCGCGTCCATAAACACGCTGATTTCTCAGGCATGTGGCTGATGATGGCTGTTAATGCTGCGGAGGATGTTTGGGTCTGTTAGCCTTCAGCGCAGCAAGCAAGCAATGAAAAACAGGAAGGATACGATGGCTTTACTCTGTCGTGCAGGCAGTCCGTAGCTTTACCCAGGAAAATGAATGCACTGAGAATGGAGATGGATTCGTATGTAATCCTCATAACCATCAACCAGGATGTATAAACCCACATGGGGCGCGCGGGAGAAAAAACTGTGTTTTCAGACCAGCAGGCCGCTGTTCCTTCAACTTGGATTTATTTGTCTTGTAACTTGCGTGCTTCAGTAACGGCACCTCCGTATTCATTTTTTAGTAACTTTTTCATAAGATACCATACGAACCGTTGTATGAGGACCAGTTGTGTCCTGACACCACACGGAACAAAGCCCTCCTGTCAAAGTGTGTGTCTGCATTTTATTTTTTTAAATCCATCATTTGAAAACCTCCTCAAGCACATGAAGCTGTTCCTCGTGTTTTATACATTGTGCGAAACGTATGGAAGTCCATTTTACGACCAGGGAGAATTCCACCTGCCGACACTGGAGCGAAAGGATCACTTCAGGGACGGGACTGACAATGTGGAAGCATCAATTCAGAAAAGGAGAACAGGACCGTTATGATCCTGTTCTCCCCCAACAGCAGCCGACACGGTGGTTTCAGAGTTACATTTTTTAGCATCTGTGCAAAGGCCTTTACTGTGGAGTTAGTCAAGGGAGGTTCAGTCTGTTTCGTTCAGTTCAGAACAAAACCAGCCTGTTTATGATGTCAATAACTCAGCAGCCAAACTTCATATCAGATATTGATTGTTTCTTTTACCAGGCTTTTAACGAGGAAGTTACACGCTGTGTATCCCAGCTGAGTGACAGCAGTGCCCTTCAGTGACGGTGTGAGTCAGTGGCGTCCTGTCGCTCAGTGCAGATACTCTTCAGGGCCACAGCAGACTATGGAGTAGACCACCACAGCAGACTATGGAGTAGACCACCACAGCAGACCATGGAGTAGACCACCACAGCAGACCATGGAGTAGACCACCACAGCAGACTATGGAGTAGACCATCACAGCAGACCATGGAGTAGACCATCACAGCAGACCATGGAGTAGACCACCACAGCAGACCATGGAGTAGACCACCACAGCAGACCATGGAGTAGACCACCACAGCAGACCATGGAGTAGACCATCACAGCAGACCATGGAGTAGACCATCACAGCAGACCATGGAGTAGACCACCACAGCAGACCATGGAGTAGACCATCACAGCAGACCATGGAGTAGACCACCACAGCGGACCATGGAGTAGACCATCACAGCAGACCATGGAGTAGACCATCACAGCAGACCATGGAGTAGACCATCACAGCAGACCATGGAGTAGACCACCACAGCAGACCATGGAGTAGACCACCACAGCAGACCATGGAGTAGACCATCACAGCAGACCATGGAGTAGACCACAACAGCAGCTGAACGGGAGTCTGAGCGGGACAATGAGGCTGTGTTGCAAAATATAAAAGGGATGAGGACTTTTAACCCCTCTGACCTCATACTATACTGGTCCACAGCCCAAATTCCTGCAATGTCAGTGCGGGTTCTGCGTAATGTGAAGGGGGGGGGAGGGGACGAGGCTCATTCTGCTTTATGAATGTGGTTCTTTTTGTAAATCGAGAGTTTTGCTACTTTAAAAAAAACAAGTTTTAAATACAGTTGAATAAAACTATCTTGGTGTCATTTGCGACGTGTTCCTTTAGAGCCCTATAGACAGTAAATGGACCTGTACTTGTAGAGCGCTTTTCTAGTCTTCCGACCACTCAAAGCGCTTTCACACTACATGACATCATTCACCCATTCATACACTGATGGGAGGGGCTAAGGTGCCACCTGCCTATCAGGAGTGGCTACCATTCATACACCGTAGACACAGCTACGGGAGACATTTAGGGTTAAGTGTCTTGCTCAAGGACACATCGACATGGACTAGTGGAGCCAGGGATCGAACTGTCGATCCTCTGATTGAAGGACTAAGCCACAGTCGCCCAGAAAAACACAGTAGCAGTAGTAAGCACACTAAACCTTTTCAGAACTTGCACTGCATTTCAACCACAGCTCAGGGGTCAAACCAGGACCATAATCTACATGTTCTGTCAAATAATAATATACAAAATGGGCTTTATTAAGTTAAGCATGTAAACCCCCCTCTATCAAATCACATTAAATGTACTTCATGGTTCTGAGAGGGGAAAGTCCAACACCGGGGACTTCCGAGTCTGTTTCAGAAACCGCGTGGCATTCACAAGAAGTCTGTAAGTCAAACCCGAGTGACAGAGCCAGCTGTTCATGTCTGTAACACAGGTGCACATGTTCCACATGTTTTTCTTTTTACTGTTCATTGACACACAACTTATTTCCGAATTTACACACCTGTAGTTGCTGGTATTGCAATGCTGACGCCATTGAAACCTTTCGCCCTTACTTTTTTCTCCAGTGAAGGTAACATGTTAATTTGTCTTAGCAGCGTTTACGGGTGCGCTGATGTTTCTTCACTCTATTAACAAAACCACTTATAAACCGTATGCCCCTCCCCCTGCTACCTATCTCGACTATGTGATGTCATTCAAAAACAAAATAGAGTTGGCGACTGACAGCTGAGGGCAAAAGGTGCTCTCACACACACACAGACAGACACACACACACACACACACACACACACACACACACACACAAATGACAGCCCCTGTTAAAATAACATAGCAGCAGCTGCTGAGGAGACTGGTCTCATTTAGCACCATACAACAGCTCTTAAGACTCACACCCAGACCCGGTGTGTGTGTGTGTGTGTGTGTGTGTGTGTGTGTGTGTGTTACTTCACACTGTATCAGCAGACTGGGGGCTGTCTGAAGTGAACAAGGTCCAGTCTGTCTCACGCACACACACACCTTAACAACCGTCCACCAGTTGTGGCAGTTAACAGTTTGGCATTGGAGGTGTGTGTGCGTGTGTGCGTGCGTGCGTGCGTGCGTGCGTGCGTGCGTGCGTGCGTGCGTGCGTGCGTGCGTGCGTGCATACGTGCGTGCGTGCGTGTGTGTGACGGAGAGGCCGGCATTTGTCCACACAGGCATTTGCAGTGGACATTTGAGTGTCTTTGCAGCATCCCCAGAATGCCGTGCAAAGTGTCGCACACTTGTTCGCACATTAGCGGATGCCCTTAAAGCTGCAGGAGCTTTTGGTCGTGTGATTATTTTTAGAGACGTCCGTCAGCGCCTCAGGGAGCTTCCATCTGTAAACCCTTTCACACTGATGCTGTGTGCTGGGTAACCCTGTATCTGCACCTGCATGTTTTACTTCCTTCGGGCATCGACGCCGGTCATATGACCGGATTTTCAATGACAAACTGGAGGCCAGCTTGCGATCTTGGGATCACGCCGCATTCCCCACTTCCTAACCCCCCCCACCCCCATCCCCCCTTTTGTTTCCTCCGCCCCTGCTCAAACCACACCCGTGTTTGAACTCGGCCCTTATCTTGATCCCAACGACACACACACCTGTAAGGTTTCGTGACGGCACGTCGCTCCACCGTCACAGTCCTGAAACGTGTCCACAGACGCCACAGAGAGAAATAAACACCGTGCCAAAGAACACCAAACCTTCCTCTGAGGCGTCGCCCCGACAGTAGGAGTCTCACACACAGACTTCAAACAATACCAGCATCTCTGCAGCTGCTGGTACAAACCTTATCTTTCTCACTGGTGGTGAGCTTTTTATTTGGAAGAGGCAGTGACAGCTTCATAAGAAACACATTGCTTTACATTTGCTTTCTTATTATAAATATGAATATGAATAAATATTATTAAAAAGAGTTGTTGACTTGTTAATCAGAAACTTGGTGAAACTTTTTTTTTAACTAAAGAAAATATCTAAACGTGTTTCACTTTTAGGTTTTATTCCCAGCACAGCCAACTATTAAAATAATAAACCATATGCTGAACATGCTGTGTGAGTATGCAAAACACTGACAGTCAGCTTCAATGCGGAAAATAATCTTTTTATTATTGTCACAGGGTGAAAAGGATTCTGCAAATTCTCTGTCCCCCCTGTTTTTTAAGGCGATTTCCAAGCGATGTGATGAAATAGTGTATGGATTATGTTCCCAGGGACGTGATGAAAGGAAGTCTTTATTAACCAGATGCCCCGAGGGCTTGCTGGTCACTCTGCTGTTGCATCATAGTGAGCAGCTGGCACCAAGTGGCCCGCGTGTGTGTGTGTGTGTGTGTGTGTGTGTGTGTGTGTGTGTCACGTTGCCAGATTCCAGGAAACAGGAAACTGACTGGCGGGAAAATTACAGCAGCAGGGGGGTCCAGTCTTTTGTCGAAACATAATCCAGTGGACGCTCTTAACACTCTGCTCACCCACCACCCTCCTCCTCCCCCCAAACACTCACACACTCTCACACACACACACACACGCACACACACTTTCTTTGGATATTGTTCCAGGAAGCAGGACCGGCCGCTGCTTCCCTCCTCGAGAGTGAACTGAAGAGGGGAAGTCAGGGATTCCTTGTTGGTGGAGAAAGAGAGGCGAGTGTGTGTGTGTTAGAGTGTGTGTGTGCGTGTGTGTGTGTGTGTGTGTGTGTGTGTGTGTGTGTGTGTCTGTGTGTGTGTCTGTGTGTGTGTGTGTTACAGAGTGGGGGTTGAGTCCAGTTGGTGAATTGAAAGGATTTAAGGAGCCATACGGCCTGGTGGAGGATCAGAGGGAGGGACGGGGAGCGTGGCTGTAGACCTCGACCTGTCTGGAGGAAGAGGCGGTCATGGTCGACGAGAACCTTCATGTGTTGTGTAGGAGGGGCTAACAATGCCGTCGAAGGAGCACTCTGAAAATCTCTCGTGTATCAAACACTTGAGTAGCAGTGTTCAGTTACACTGGATTTTTTTAAAAAGCCATATAAGATATCAATAGAAAATAATGTCAATGGAAATTTCTCAAACCGCTCCCATGATGTAATCCTCTTCTCCACCATTGATCCATATGCTCAGTATCTCCCAAACCCTAATATCGTCACCAATCACGTGGCTATGTTATTCTTCATATATGACTACAATCTATCTGCAATGATGTCATCCTGTAATTCACTCATGTTTGGTTCATTCTGTACACACGACACGTATTTCCTGTCTGTCCGTCCTGGAAGAGGAATCGCCCCTCAGCGGAACTTCCAGAGTTTTTTTCGTATCCGAATCGAGCATCTTAAGTACAGAGGGTGGCGTCTGCTGTGCAGATTGTAAAGACCTTGGGGAAAATCTGTGAGTTGTGATATTGGGCCCGTATAAAACAGACTTGACTTGACTTTTATTCGCTGTTTATGTCTGTAGCTGTAGGATATTTCTACGTTCCATATCAACCACGGTTGGCTCGGACTCCGTACTCTAATCGGTTGGTTGAGTTAGCCAAGTTTTTTTCCCCGACTCTTACGAGATTCTGTCAGTCGCAATCAAAATGTTGCACAGACGCCTCACAGATCGGGGGAGCCTGGAGCAACATGCCTGTACTTGAATGTTTCACCGAGCCGATTGGATGCAACAATAAACTGGAGGCCTGTATTTATCGTCTCGTCATCTCTCACATGTGGTTCCTGACATGGATTCTGTTTGTGCAACATTTTCTCAACAGACAAATCCAGACAGAGTGTGGATAACCGGACAGAGACATGATCATTTCCCTTTAGCACACAGGAGAGCATGTTCTTTGTGTGGGTGAAATCAAACCAAGGGGAAGAAATACTGTTAGAAGAGAGGAAGATGGCTCGGCGGATGGCACGAGGCCAAAGAGCAAAGTGAAATATCCTCCTTCAGCAGCTTGCTTCATGACGCCGTTGTTTGTGCGACCTCTCCGGAGTCAGGTGATTGGCACAGTGATTTATCCACCTCCGTGTAACAGTGTCTAACTGCCCGTGGTCACCATTCATCTCTCGGCCTCAGCGACACGTTCATCCCTCAACTGTAGTCACCATTAATCTCTATAACTTTTACACTTTAATCGGCCGTTTAAAAATCTCCTATCAGGGCTGGAAATATTTCCTGGCACTTCAGAAAATGAGCCATAAATCAGCTGCAGCGTTCCTGTTGTGCTTTATTGGCATACACAGAGTGCGGTTGGTGTTGACGGTTTTGTTCGCTGGCTACAAAAAGAGCAAAACACTCAATGTCTCCCAGCACAGAATGAGCATCATATATCAGCAGCATATGATAGAGATGTTTCTTTGCTCCGGATTTCAGTTTGAAGGATGGCTTATGAATCAGCCCTTTGATCCCCTGTTGGTTGATCAGCAAAAGAAAAAAACTGTTATTATTATTAGTCATACAATTGTAAAACTCTAATCAGCAGTTTAATAGCCACCCTAAACTCAGGTTCGCTGCAGGTAACGGCAACAGCACCCGTGCTCTGTGCTACGTTCACCAGTTACTGCTGCCATCAAACCGAATGGAAGAGGACTGGAGCGGACTGGCGGCCGAGTGAGAAACACTGTGGGGAACGAGTGGAGCGGCGGTGGAAAGTTGCTCACACTCGAGGCCCGTATCCTTTCTCGTTCTGGAAACCGAGGCCTCTAGTGTATGTGTAGCCGCGGTATAGCTATACGGCTTAGTGGTAATTAAATGCCTTAGACCTAACAATAAATTATTTTACCAGTACTACCTGGGCCAGGACAATATGGGCATGCTGATAGCAAAATGGTAAGGTGCATGCAACATTTCTAGCTAAACCTAAGAAGACTGGAGGTGGATGGGTCCAACAAGCAGCAGTAGTTCAGCCAGTAGACCGCTTCTGGATTCCCGTGTGAAACAAAAAGTCAGTGTTGATTTATTTGTCACGTAACTTGCGTACTTCAGTAATGACACTTCCGTAGTCATTTAAACATAATGTGATGATCTATTCCTAAACCTAACCAAGTAGTTTTGGTGCCTAAACCTAACTGAGTAGTTTCCTGTTAAAACAGAAGTTTATTTTGAAAAGGCTGTATGCATGTAAGAAGCTGAAATTGACTCGTAAGATATAACGAACCGTTGAACGAGGATACGTTGAACTGGAATGCCCCGTGATGCATTTAAAAACTCTCTCTTCTGCCATCTAATCTAGGCAGAAATGCCAAGAAAATAATCTCACAAGAAAGGAACGAAAAGCAAAATGTCAGCATTTGTCACAAGTTAGACAATCACTGCATGAAGTTTTGGATTGTCAGTTTAGAAAGGTTACAATAATTTACAGAGGCCGCATCCCAATTCCAATTGTATTGGGAGACAACACGAAAACAATTTTTTCGATAATTGTGTCCCGCTCACACACTGATAATAGATGAGGTGGAGGAAACCAGGCCGGTGGACATCCGATGGCTACGGCCCTCATTCATATCAATGGAGGGGGGAAAGCAGGAGCTAAGTACCGGCACGACAAACAAACACAGCAGGTCACAGCAAAGGGATGCGGCTCTGCAAACGGGGCCACTTGCCATGGAAATGACCCGAGAGGGCCGACGTCCATGACAATGGGCAGGTGGGGAGGAGATGACGGTGAATGCGGCGTGCAACGATTGGTTTTATTCAGGAAGTGAACAGCTCGTGTGGAACTGCGACGTGACATGGAAGCGGATGCACTCAAAGAGCATTTAATGAGCTCGCTAGCAACACACGCCTTTCCTCAAGACAATAGTCCCGCTTGCTCTTTCATGTCCAACTTTTTTTTAAGTATGCAGAGTGAATAACCAGGAAAAAACACATGTTGCTCTTGAGTTCACGCCCAATGCATCTGGAAACCTCAGAAGATGAAACTATAAGGGTTAGCAGGGTTAGTGCTGTCGGGTAGGTGGCTTTCCAACTGCTGCAGAACTGTGATGCTGTATGTTGTGTCCTTTACGCAGAGCGCTTTGTTCAGAGATGCTCGTTTAAAGAACATCGTCTTGATTTCTTGTCAAGTTATATCAGACGTCCTCGGTTCCAGACGTAAAAAGCCTCGTTCATAGAGCGTTCTGCTGCGTGCCCCTCTGACGAGCTCAAGATGAGGCCGTTGCCGGACGTCCTTCATCTACCTGCATGCATGTCTTTTTTTATTGTTCTGATTGTATGTTTTGTGCTTCTGCTCTGTATGCTTTAAGTGTCAACGTATCCCTCATTTATTTGCTTATCGTGTGTTGTTTTATGAGCCTCTGTGTTGCATGATGTTTCTACTTATATTAATAATCTCTTGTCTATGCATGCTTATAAAGGATACCTTATTACTTTGTAATTTTAATCTGATATTCTGGGTTTTTTTAGAGTGTCTTTGTAACATCTGTCCAGGGACCACAGGTGAAAAATAGCCTCTTTGCTAACTCTGGTGCATTTACAGTGATAATTAATCAGCGTGCATCGTCCCCACCAAAGTAAACCAATAAATAAATACATAATTCACACTCAAGGCCATATCACAAACCTATAGTATCGTCAGATGATCCCATCCGATCAGTTTGTTTCAATGTGCAGAGGAGCTCAGCCATGTGAGGCTCTCAGGACGGGCTCATGTCCTTGATTAAGCCCCAGAGGGCAGTTGGATCCGATCCTGTGTGCTGGTATTGTCCATAATGCTTCACTGTGGTGTGTATGGGGACATATGGAGAAGCTGCTGGACAATGGAGCTCTTGTCCTGCTGGCCTCAACAAAGAGGCCAAGACAGGCTCAGACAGGGGGCCAACAACCACGCTGGGGTGTGTGTGTGTGTGTGTGACAGAGAGAGAGAGAGAGTCTTTTTAAGATTGTGTGTGTGTGTGCATGTATCAAAGCAGAGAGAAGTCTACAGTATGGTACATAGTCATTTTATTTTCATAACTACTTTAATAACTTCATAAGTTTAGCTTTACACTGACGACGTGGGTTTTGTCGTAGTTATTCGAGTTTATGTTTTCATTTCCCTTCCTCTCTTTTTTTATATGATTTGGGGGAAATTGAACCAAAATGAATTTACCACAGAAACGTGGCTCTTTCTTATCTTTTGCACGATGGCGCAATGGTGCAAGATCCGACCAGAGCTCCAGTTTAAAACATAAAAAAAAAGATTATCAACCGAAAGTGAAGCGGTCGCAGTGTTTTGTCAGACACTTCTATGTACTGCAGAGATATCGAAAATAAAATAAGCGTGCTGACCAGCTAGCCGCGGCCCGTCCTGTGGTGAGCGCGTTTTGAGTTTATTTCTTGGATTAAATGCAAAGTGGCAGAAAACGACTCTCCCCCCGGCTTCCCCTCCCCCGCCGGGAGACTCCTCCACTGGGTGAACCTGCGGTCAGCAGTTAGCTCAAATTCAAAGTGTTGCTCATTTTCTCATTTCTGGCAGCTTGGACTTTGCAGCACAAACACAGTGTCAGCAGAGTCTTGTCCTGCTGTTAGTTAGCCGTTGGTCATTTTATATATAACGGATAACTGTAAATTTATATTGTATAGTGGAGAAATGCTTTGTTCTGGAGAATCTTACACATTGCAGCCTTGAGGGAAGCCTGCTACTGTATCTCCACCCTTGTGGTCCATCCTCCAACAACAGATCCAAACCTTTTCACATCATCCGTGAGCCGTCTGTTTATTGTTTATCTGTAATAGTTTGTGTTTCTGTGTCGGCCATGTTAGCTCCTCCCTCGTCTCCACCCAAACCCCTGCTAACCGACACGGGTGACATTTCCCAGCCAAAGTTAAAGTAAACCACCAATCATGAAAAATGATGGTGTTGGTGGGATGTGCCGCTAACGTCAGTCCCTAAACCTGATCAGAGCTCTATCACGAAGGCCTTCCTTTCACTAGCTACGCAGCGGTGCAGAAGGAATTCAAATTAATTTCCCCCCAAATTGTTCGTATTTCACAGACAGAGATGCAGCACTTCCTGCGTGTTGTATAGAGCTGCGTATCAAAATTTTAAGTTATTTGACAGCCGACCAAAATTGTGACCTTAACTGTAACCGAGTTGAAGTTTTTCTTGGTCATATTCGTCATCTTGTTTACGTTACCTCATTTGAATGATAAATGCTTTTGAAAATGCTATACTGTAGAACCAGAGGAGTGGTTTTCTAGCACAACTTCACCTACTTCCACTACGTTTACGTACACACTAATATTCCACTCCACTAATATTTACTGCATGTAAATATGAATATTGTAAAATATTTTTAAAAAATTGCCGTGAAAAGAGCTCAGTTGAAATGTTTTCCTTTTCGGTATAAGGCATCACAACGAAGCGCCGTTCATATTGAGCGTTGCAACTGCAAGAACTACACCCACAAACTCTGGCACCTACCAACTCACACACACACACACACACACACACACACACACACACACACACACACACACACACACACACACACACACACGCACATCACACAGCCACAGACAGTTATGTTAGTTATGTAAGAGCAGTTGCTGTGTCACTGGACCACAACAACAGAGAAACAGAGAGAGAGAGAGAGAGAGAGAGAGAGAGAGATATAACTGATTAATTTGCATGATCGATACCAGAATAGGAACAGGAAAGGGGGGGTGAGGGTGTGATATTTGAAATTTGTCTCCTCTAACGGTGGTAAATGACTTGAATAATATGAGGTGTGGTAAGAAAGAAATGTGTTGAAGAAGGGTAGATGATAAAAAAAGGGAAAGCAGTAGACACACGTAAAGAAAAAGTCGAGAACCATAACGACAGTCCGTCTGTTACCAAACCAACCGACCACAGGGAGGAAACCACACGGGATTACAGTTATTTAACCCCGATCACACACACACACAGACACACACACCGCAGTAACGTATCAGTGAGGCGTTGTGATAAGAAATGTCTGTTGCGTGTTTTACAGTTTGTCTCTGCAGCCTCTTTTTGAAAAAATGAACCGTCACTCAGTTCGCGCAGCCACAAACAATCCAGGCATCAAACTGTTGATTTACTACTTTACAAGTATTTACACAGTTGTATTTCCTGTTAGATTACACTGATGACAGCGTGCTTTATAAATGCTGATTACATGTGAAAAACAACTCGCTCCGGCTCCTAGTTCAAATCCAGAACAACCTCCTCTTCCTCGCTCGGTTTCAATCTGGAAAACAATTGTTTCGTTGGTTTATAGACTATAATTATTGTCCAAATCTCTGTTGATTTTGTCATGTTTCCATCACTGCCGGCCGGAGCTGGAGCCGATAAATACAGAGTCCTTCGTCCAGGGGAATGAATGTCGATTGTAACCTTTCCTAATGATGACAAAAGCCAGATGTTAGAGGGGTTTTGTCCAGTAAAAAAGGGGCTTAATGTGTCATTTCATTGTATTGTTTCAGTATTACGCTGCAGAGTTTACACTTCCTCTCTGTTGGCTCCCGGCCTCCTTGATGGGGCTCAACACGCGACCACAACATCAACCCCGTCTGAAAGGTCCCTCCTGTGTCCGTACAGAGGCCCAATGCACCACACAAACCACTGATCAGCAGTACTGTTTGAAATGCACCGTCGCTCCCACTGTAGGAGGCGAATGGTATAATACACAACACGATCAAACCGAGTTGCAGTGAGAGTCGGAGCCTTGACTTGAACCTGATTTGAACAAACAAGCAAATGACTCCTAACCTTCTGGACGGGACAATTATTGTGAGGAAAATCCTGGTTTAGCTTGACTTTCTAATGATTTGAGTCTCAACACGCTTCTGTTGCCACACCTCCACCACTGCAGGAACAATGCTTTAAATTGATTCTTTTAATTTACTGTCTGTTTGAACCTGTTCAGACAAGTGTTTGTTTGAAATTGTAAAAAAGTGTGTTTCTCATTTCTTTTGCGTTTTCCTACGAAGGTCCAGCATGTTACGCTCGATACATGGAGACAGTTCTATCCAAACTTCTGTCTTCACAGGAAACAACTTGGTTAGGTTTAGACAACAAAACTACTCTTGTTGGGGGAAAAGATGGTTATTTAGGTTACAATATTTACAGAAGTGGCATTACAGGACACGATCGGAGGCCTCCTGGGTGAAAGTCTGGTGTTTTGGGGTTACATACAAATTACAGTGCGTTACTTTTCGTAGGTATAACTACAACAACCCTGACATGCTTGACATTAGTATTCTAGAGAGGCCCGTAATAGAGAAACTGCTCACCTGCCCAAGCGATTGGGCAGGTGAGCCCAATCGCTTGGGGGATTGAGGGATTTGTCAAACAAACGTTTGATGATGTTGAAGTGTCATTAAAGGTTGAATGTTGAAGTGTTTGAATAATAAATCCCCGGCTGTCTAGCATCTCTTCTCACGTCTTCTTTTACAGACTGTGCTGACGCAGCTCTCTCCAGAACAGGGGAACTCTCTGAGTTGTTGTGGCTGGCTTTAGTGGCTGGGAGCACAATCATGCACCCGAGTTGGAACTCTCACGCCGACACCATTCAAACCAGTTTGGTCCCACGAGTTAACTGGGGAACGTCGACACTTCTCGACCCTGCTAGCTGTGAACCATCCTCGCTGACCTCCATTTGCATTTGAACACAACAACAAGCTTTGAAATGGCAAACCGTGACGATGAAAAACGTCACCGCCAGGGGAGTGGATGGATCACCGCTGACCCGCATGTCAGGACTTATGTCTCACATACACGGGAGGCCATGAATGTAAAATATGAAGCAGCGACATTTTAATTCGTATGAGTCGTGAAAGTTGTTCTAAATCTTATCCTTCTTTGTAATCTTGTTCGTATTTTCTGGATTTCTTCTACTTTACTATCATTTTGACTTTTTCCACTGTAAAATATATAAACATTGTCGGAATGATAGAAGTATGAACAACATTATATGTCAGTAAATGTCGAGTTATGGTAACAAAAAAGAAAGGTAAAAAGGTCTAGTTTACATACAGCAACAAAATACTTATTTATTCATTATATTTAGTAATATTGTGCTTTGAGGGTCAGCATGCTAGCTCAATTAGACAACTTGTGTGCCGTTACAATAGATTTTTCACACACAATACATATATCACTTTGTCATTGTATAAGTTGTACCTCTAAAGCATCTCTGACTCTGAGAAATGTTCCAGAACTAAAGCTCCTCTCACAAAGCTGGGTGGGGTACGCCTCAGTCTCACACATTCACACTCCGTTTACACCTGTGGGCATTTTAGAGTTTCCAACCGACATGACTGTGGGAGGAAACCGTGGCAGAGAACTGGTGTGATATGAAGACAAACTCCACACAAAAAAAAAGAATTCAAAGTGGATTCTGACTCAAAGGGTTTGAGATCCAGCCGTCTGTGATCTATTAGGAGCGACCGTAACTCTTCTCCCAGATTGCGTGTTGTTAAAGTAGGACTGGATACCATGTGTTCAATAGAGACTGAATGAAGTGTGAACCTCATGGCCTCAACAGTATTACAACTGGTGTTCATTGCAGAAACCTTGACGCGTCCAGTTAGAGAACATTTTGTGGGTTTCTTGAGATGTGATTTCTTAAGGGGGAGACACGGGGGGTGAATCGGGTAAACCTTTTAATGAATAGATACCACCATGGAACTTCTATTGGATAAAGTCAGGTTTGAAACTCTTGTTTCATTTTGTTGACATGTTAGAGTCAAAGCTTTTTGCAGAGGGAATTTTGGATATCTCTTTATATCATTCCATTAATCAGAAAATACTGTGAACAGCCTTTTTTTAAAAATCCATTCTCGTCATGTTTTGGGGAATAAAATGTTGTATAAATCAGGCTGTGAATGATATATGAACAACCCCCTCTATAAAAACCTTCAGAATATGGAGAGGAATGAAACTGTAAACTTTGGTGGATGAGATTTCTGGCTGAGAAAAAACTCATTAAGAGAAAACAGCCATTAAAGATATGTTTCGTAAAATTCCATACACTTTGAAGACATTAAATATGGTAAAAAATCTTCTGTGCATTACTTACATTGAGACAATTACTTACAAGTTTTCCGAAATGTTTATATCATACGCAAAACCTTTGGTGAATTTAGGAGAAATCTACAGACGTAAATAGACAAAGTAGTGAAATAAACACTGCAATGTGTATGTTGGATGTTTTCTTTCCATTAGTCTGAATGGAGACAAGATATGGACACAAAATCTCAAAATCCACCCGTGTATGAAACACAACGTTTTGCTTTTAGTATCTTGCCTGAAAGTATTGTTGTCAGGAATCCATATGACAAAATATCATTTTGTTCATATCAACTGTGTTGATCAGGTTGCACAATTCCTCGACCATATACCGTGTTCAGTTCATCAGGGTTAAACACCGTGTAGATGAAAACATCTGGAGGAATAAACCTCACATGTAAATAAGAGTTGTGACTTTTTTTTATAAGTCAAATACCCTTTTAACCAATTTGCTGTATATTTTAACTCCACTAATGACGTTAAATGTGTTTTGGTATGTGCAACACTCGTCATTATCTCCTTAGCTGTATTGATCCCAAACAAAGTGAGGGGACGGCCGGTAAAAACAAAAAGAAGAAGAAAAAAAGAGAAGAAGAATGCATTTTTAAGGATTTGGTAATGAATGGGTAGAAAAGTGGCTTCATTCAACTCCCTCTTCTTTCTGTGCCCACCCTGCCCCCCAGCACACCAGTACAATGCAGGACCCCATCCCCCCCCCCACCCCCTCCCCCAAGCACACACACATTAACACACACTCCCTGCCCTGCCCCCTGAGGATCACAGGCAGGGGGGAGTGTGTATGGGTGGGTTTCCCCAACTATTTAAGCGGATTCCAACAGATGGCTGAGGAACTTTCCTCCGAGGGAGTCACGTTGCTCTCTCTCTCCTGACTCCCTGTCTCCTTCTCAACGGACCTGACTACTCCTTCATTTCTCTCCCCCTTCCCTTCCCCAAAAAGCAAAAGACGTCTTTTAACTCCTGGGACAAGCAGTTTCTCAACCGTCAGAGGACCAAACTTAGATCTCTGAGGGTTCCCCCTTCTTTTTCTTTTGCCGTCTCCGCTCCCCGAAGACCAGAAACTTTTTTGCCCTCCCAGCCTTCCTCCACCGTGGGACCAGACATCCGGCTCCTTCACTCAGCGAGGACGGCGGAGCGAACCATGCCCTCCGACTTTCTTACGCCTTTCCTGGAACTGGATGAGGAGTTCTTCAAGGTGAGAACCCAATTTCAACCTTATATCTGCCAACAGCTGATGGCTCTCAATTCAGGCAATGCTAGAGTACAGTATTGCCACTGTTCCTTCATGCGGGCAAAATACAATGAAGTGCATGAACTAAGACCTAATTAACTGTTTGTTTTTTCTGTAACCTAGGCCTCATTAATAATGCAATAATTAATTTAAGTGTTTTCAGTTGGTAAATGTCTTTTTTTTATACTTTAGATTCAGGGCTTTAACATTATTGTATACATCACCAGAAAAAAAGTTGAATTCTTGGGTGGGGGATTTGTTTCAATAGGATATGCTAAACACCAAGTTTGAAACCGCAAGAAAAGTTTCTTAGTTTCACATATTTATGGTTTTTGGGTTGAAAAAATAAATGGTTTTCTTTCATTATCTGTAAAGAACAAACACAAACATAATGGCTGAAACTAAAACACAAGAAAATACTTAATGGAAATGTATGGGCTTTTGTCTTTGTGCACGTGTATGCTACTTTGCAATCCAGTTAAGCCCAGATTCAACAAGTTTATCTGTTTAAAATGTTTCTTTTTTTTTTATTCCATAAAACTTGAAATGAACCTGTTACGAGGCCTAATTTACTGCAATCTCAACAGTAAAACAGTCTGGTTGCTTTAGGTGCAGCTTTAAAATCTCCTTTCAGCTCGACTTGGCCCTGCCAGTCTCGCTCCAGCGCTCCAGGAATGCAGAAAGCTCACATCCATTCTTCTCCTCTCTCCTTTTGTGTGACAGAATTTCCGTGGCCTGGAGGCGACAGATGGCTCGTCAACCGGCTCGCAGCCGCAACGGCAGCAGCACAGTCAGAGAGTCCTGGGCTTCCAGCGCCGCCATTCTCTGTGCCCCGTGACCCTCCCCAACTCCAAGTTCAACAACAACCACAGCAGCAGCAGCAGCAGCAGCGGCAGCAGCAGCAGCTCTGAGGTGACCGACGCAGTGCTCGGCTGGGGTCTCAACGTGGCCTCCACCCAGGGGTGGAGCGGTGAGAGTCAGCTTCCCCGCTCCACGCTCAGCCACATCCCCTTCAGGGTGGACCGCTCGGTCAGCATGATCGAGGGCAACGTCAGCGGCTCGGGAGGCAGAGAGGACCAGATGGCTACTTTGTCCCCAAAACTGCTGCTGCCGCCGCCGGGCTTCTCCCTCAGCAACGCCTCCCTCGCCTCGCTCGCCTCCATCACCTCCCCGTCGGCCTCCAGACCACAGGCCCCCTCGCCTCACATCTCCACCCGGTACAAGACCGAACTCTGCCGCACCTTCGAGGAGAGCGGGACCTGCAAGTACGGCGCCAAGTGCCAGTTCGCCCACGGCATGGACGAGATGAGAGGCCTCAGCCGGCACCCCAAGTACAAGACGGAGCCGTGCCGCACGTTCCACACGATAGGCTTCTGCCCGTACGGGGCCCGCTGCCACTTCATCCACAACGCCGACGAGATCCTCGACGGCAACGGCGGCGCACCTCCCCAGAAGGAGAAGCTGAGGCCTCCTCTGCTGCGCCACAGCTTCAGCTTCGCAGGGTTCTCCTCCTCTCCACAGACTTTCCAACCAGTTGAGGAGTCGCAGCCTTCCTCCCTCTTCTTCGCCCGGGCCTCTTCCGTCTCCCCTCCTCCGTCCTCGGCAGGGAGCCTGGAGCTCCTCTCCCCTCTCTTCCCCGAGCCGGGGGCCCTGAAGCACTGCCCCTACCCTTTCTCCGGAATCCCCGACCTGGCCGGCGATGGCGGCGATTCACCTCTGCGATTCTACGCCGTGACCGATTCCGTCGGCACCAGGTGTCCCGCCTCCGCTTTCGCCTCCAAAAACCCGAACCTCGCTTACCACCTCCCCCAGCAGCTGCCGGCCTCCCTGAACGGCCTGGCCGGCCTCCAGCGCTGCTCGTCGGCGGACTCCCTCTCTGAGGAAGGCTACACCTCCTCCTGCTCCCTCAGCTCTTCCTCCAGCGGCACAGAGTCGCCGAGCTTCGAGGGCCGACGCCTGCCCATCTTCAGCCGGCTGTCTGTCACAGACGAGTAGGGAAGGGTTTTACTGTAGGGCTGGGGGGTAAACGGTCTAATTGTTTAAGTTGATGTGACGAGGATCTGACGTCGGGTCTTGTGTCCAGAAACAAGTTCAGATACAAGCCGTGAAGGGCTAAAACATTAGGTATTCAGCTCCTCCTCAAATCCAGCCTGGTAAACGTACCTAACTTTGTGCATATTGCATTCCTCATCCAAGCAGTTGTAGCGCTGCTCAGTGTTCGTCCAGTTTTAACTGACTTCTTTTTTCTGTCTTTTTTGTTTTATTCTTATTTTTATAAAGTTGTTCTTTAATGCCGCTGTTACTGCTGTATACTGTTGTATACCCGTTTTTAGAGGATACTTTGAGGGTACTTCCCATTCCACGTGCTATTCCTACTGGGTGGGTAGGTTCTATGTGAGAACTTGTCCTGTACCCTGATTTTAAGAAGGATTTTAATAGTTTAGTTTGCCCTATGTATGACTGGTGTGCTATCCACTTATTTAAATTTTTTAACCATAGCAATGTTTGTTTTCTTAACAGATCATATTTTTACTCCTTACAGTTTATAGTGACGCCAGCCTGCAGCACTTCTCCAGTCATATTAGGGCTCTCCAAGTGTGTGAAACCAACCTCTTATAACTGTATGCTGTCACTGATTGATTCATGGATTGGTTGTATGGCCGTGGCCACGTGATTGTATTTGTCAGCCATTTTTACTGCCTGGCAAGGATTCAGCTTAACTGCCTTATAGCAAACAAAAAAGTGTAGGCGACCCACTGACTCTCTAGTTACCAAAGTTGATGTTAGAGTTCCCCCTAACCTACTAGTACTGTTAACACCTAGCCTAGCCTCTAACCACGACAGGTAAAACACAGTGTTATGATTACTGTTGGCATAGCTTAACACTTTCGTAGACTTATTTATTGATTTTTTTGTATAATTCGTTGAGTTTGCTTTGTGGTTGTTTTTTATGCATTGTTTTTTTTCCTTTTTTTATAATACCAGAGAAATTATGCTTTACTTATGCATTCATGATGTCCTTCTGCTTGGTTTTTACGCTATCCAGTAGCTTTAAGAAGGCTCGCGGGGAGGAGAGGGAAAAGGAGGAAGAAAAACATTTTTTTTGGCATTCTATATGTTCGTATGTTGCCTTATTGGCTATTAGGCCTGGCAGAAATCAGGACTCGCTGACCTCTCACACCGAAAGCAGCTCCATGAAGTTGGTCCTGTGCAGGGCCCCGCCGCCTGTCGGTGTGAGCGCCCAGCGAGTCTCCTCTCCTCTCCGTGAAGCCTCACACCTCGGACTGTAATAACCTCTTTGTCAAAGCAAAACGTGGGGAAAGAGGTCTTCGCCACACATTGGTGGTCTCAGTGTGAGCCAATAAAAACGTGTATTGGTTGGCAGCTATACGCAGCTATCAAAAGAAATGTTAATGTTGGGAAATTCCATCTTCCAATCGTACATGTTTGATTTATCAGGACTGCTGCGTCGTGGTCGTCGTGGTCGCCATGTGTGGCGATACCTGTACCTCTAGTTAACAGGTGACCTTTTGTTCATAGTGGATTCTTTTCTTATCTATCGGAGTTGCCTTGATGACAATGTGTTTGTAGGTTGACCTCTGTTGCACGCTAGCTAGCTAGCTAACGCTCCGAGCGGCAGGTGAAATCAAGCGAGTTCAAATGAAACCAGGCAAGATCGGGATTGCTTGTTTTTCGTCGTGAAGTCAACTCAACCTGCCCCGAAGGAGCCCAGAGACGCTTCTCGTCCGCTGTAGCTCACTGTTAGCTTGAACCGGCAGCAAGCCGTTTTTTTGTAACTTTTGTTAACTTAAAGCCTTATTTATTTTTTTGTTTTTTGAAGCGAAACCTATATTGTGGTGTTTGATATCTTGTTTTGTTTTTGTTTCTTTTCTTTTTTTTTTACATAATTTAAATGCATTTATTGTTTACATTCCATGGGTTATGTTGATATCCTAGCTCTTTATCTTAATATATTTGTCCCCTTTTATTTCAAAATAAAAGTCTTTGAAAAGTGAGCGCTCGGCTGTCTTGATCTCATTGCACCGTTGTGTCATTTTGTATAGTGCACAGGAAGTTATGGAGTTATTTGATTAAATCAAGGATGTTTTAACTTATGAGTAAAACAGCTGAATAAAACTTAGCATAGCATGCAACACAACTATACAAACAAATGAAATCCAACACTGACAGTCAGACAGTATCCTCACATCCCCCTGGCCATGCTTAAAATACATTAGTCCCCTCTGCTCACTCTCAGCTCTGCAGTTAAATGTTCCTTTGCTCTTACATTTTCATTCAGTTTTCTTTAACAGCATGACTCTGAGGGAAATGATCAGAAGCCTGACTCAGCAGTGCAGTTAGAGGCAGTTATGCTCTCTGGAGAAGACTACTGTGGACAAAATCTCTGTAGAACATAGAGGAATATCCAGAATATGAGAGGATGCAGGAACATTGGAGGTGTAGGTTTCAGAATTAACTCTTAGCACTAATTGATTTTAGTGGAAGCTTAATTTCTTAATTTGTCTTCTGACTTGCTCAGTTCGCTCTTCTCCTCTCTAACTGCTAACTGCAATACATGACTTAAGTCGACAGTATTTGTTTGGTTTTTCTGTCAAATTAAAAAAATAAATAAATGCAAACGACGGGAGTCATATTACTTCTAAGTGCATCTTTGCGGTTAACATGATGGAGCCACAGAAATGTTGCTTTCTGGAAGAGCGTTCCCACGAGCATCACTCTAAATTGCTGCCACTGCTTCTAGGGCCTTTTACGATCATCTGTGTCTCATTGACGCACAAAAGGGACAAAGATTAATTCTTTCTCTTACTTGCGTTCAGGGAATCTCCCAGCCCTCCCCTTCTCTTTCTCTGTGTGTGTGTGTGTGTGTGTGTGTGTGTGTGTGTGTGTGTGTGTGAAGAGGAGTGAGTTTTGTTGCAACTCGTCTGAACAGACCAATTTAGAGTGAGTGACACTGAGGAGAATGTTTGGGCAACAGATGCTCGAACAAAGACTTCCCAGCACACAATGGGGCCCAGAGATACTTGTGACTGATTTCCATCTATTCACACAAAGTGGAGCAGAAGTTGACGTCCTCCCCTGTGTGCTCGTGTGTGTGTGTGTGCGTGTGCGTGTGCGTGTGTGCGTGTAGAAACCTAAATTTTAATGTAGCTGTTGGAGGTGGAGCTAATTTTATATACTGTTGCGGTTCATATAAGATTTATAAGAAAAGTTTTCCTCCGAATGTAGGAACAATCCCCCACAGTGTTTCGGCCATTAAGTATGTGTGTTAGGTCGAGGAAAAGATTGTGGTTTGGGTTAAAATAACTTGTGGTCCCGCGCTCACCATTACGGGGATTACACACAAATTATAACAGCCTGATATGTTGGGCAAGTTAATCTATTCCAACAAACTTTATTTTATAAACTAATAATGCGTTTCTTTGTCAACTCTTCATCTGCGAAGTAACTGCAGCTTTCAGATACATATAATGGAGTAAAGAATACTATGTATTTTTTGTCAGATGAAGCGTAATAAAATTAAACTTAGGTACAAATACCTCAAACTTTTACTAAATTCAGACTGGAACAGGCTGTCACTGCTAAATCCCCCGGCAGAATTTAAGATACAGGACTAACATAAAAAAACAACTAAGTTATTATAATTATTATTCATCTCATACAGGTACTTCTACGGTTGTTTGTGTTTCCATTTAATGTGATGTGAAAAACAGTTTACGTTCACGCATGTGAGCGTGCATTATATCTGCACAGGCAAGGGAGGCAGTGTGTGTGTGTGTGTGTGTGTGTGTGTGTGTGTGTGTGTTGGCATTCAGCTGTGGGCAGGCTGAGGATTTCCCTCTAGTGAATGGATAACAGTAGAGTGAGGCAGGAGCAGACTCCCACAACCCCCATGGCTACTTACCATTCAATACCCGTGTGTGTGTGTATGTGGGGGTGTGTGTGTGCCTGTGGGTGTGCATGAATGTGTGTGTGTCTGTAAGACCTTAAAAAGGCCAAGGGCCATCCCTGTGCAGCCCCTCGACCCCTCCCTCCCCTCCTGGTCATGCGGGCCCCTTTGTGTTTCCCTGCTTTCCCTTTTCAGCCGAACATCTGTATGCTAATGCAGCTCAATGGGAATGGACTGGAATCATCCTGGGAGAGAGGGTGAGGGGCGGCTTCCCTGTGTGTGTGTGTGTGTGTGTGTGTGTGTGTGTGTGTGTGTGTGTGTGTGTGTGTGTGTGTGTGTGTGTGTGTGTAGGGATGGGTGAATGAAATGATTTGGAAGAGTTCCGCGGCAGGAAAGGGTTTGTGTCGGGGCTTGGAGAGAGCGAGGGGAGTGAAAAAAAGAATTACTGATTAACGGGTAGCTCAGGAGGGACCGGGTGGGTCTGAGGAGAAGTTTAAAGGAGGCGTGTGTAGATGTGTGTGTGTGTGTGTGCGTAGGGGTCTCTGAAATGAATTACAAATGTCCTCAAAACCCCCACAAATCAAACAGCACAGTTGTGTTGAAGTTAAATTTGAAGTAGAAGCTGTAATCAATATGTGGCCGAGCCCATGAAAGCCTCCGGCCCGAGTTCAGTGGTGACGTTCTCAGTAAAGTGAGTTATTCACTGCAACCAGAAAGACGCAATAGGACTTGAGGAAGCATTGGGTCTTCAGAGTTTGAGCATCGTGAGCAAACAAAGGGTTGGGAGAGTCAAAACACTTTTACACCTCTCTGTTACCAGAAGAAAATATTGTTTATTTGCTACATTTACGCTAAATTAGTAGCAATAACTATTTTTAGTAGCAATATTGGGGAAGCTAGTAACACATGTTGACTCTCATTTAAAGAACTGCATGATCTTTCTCCAGAGCTTCTGTTGAAACTTCAAACTCTGAGATCTGCTGAGGCTTAAGACACAAATGGACCCATGATTGTGTCAGATATTTAGATTTGCATATTAAGCTAATCTTTGTAGTATATTTTACTGTTATTTTTCAGTAATTTCCCCAATGTTTTTTCTGCGTACTTCACAGTGTATTGAGTGTTTGTCATCTGTAACGCTTTCCGTGTAGAACAAGTGACAGTGCTGACATCTTTAGGGGACCACGAATGTCTGTTTTTAATTCTAAAGGCTGTTGAGATATTTCACTCTGCATGAAAGTGTTGCTGTGAAATAAAAAAATAAATAAAAACCACCATATAAGCATGATCAAATATTTTGGTGCAAATACTGTTTGTCATCTCAAATTAATTCCATCTATGTAAATAATATATTCTTCACCATATGCTCACGCAATGCTGTATTTGCACAAATACCTCGTGCTAAGCAACTCCTGTTTTTAAGCTTGTAGAACTAAAGACGTGCTGGAGGGGGAGTGCAGGTTGCATCTTCCAAGTTGTGACATGAAATCCTCTGAAGTTCCAGGTGCTGTGGGGAACACACAAACATGTGTCCTCTCTTTCAGTCAGTGCCACAGTGCAGACGCAGTCCAGCCTCTGTGGGTTCCTCCTGTGTTCCTCCTGTGTTCCTCCTGTGTTCCTCCTGTGGTCCTCCTGTGGTCCTCCTGTGTTCCTCATGTGTTCCTCCTGTGGTCCTCCTGTGTTCCTCCTGTGGTCCTCCTGTGTTCCTCCTGTGTTCCTCCTGTGGTCCTCCTGTGTTCCTCATGTGGTCCTCCTGTGGTCCTCCTGTGTTCCTCATGTGTTCCTCCTGTGTTCCTCCTGTGTTCCTCCTGTGTTCCTCATGTGTTCCTCCTGTGGTCCTCCTGTGTTCCTCCTGTGTTCCTCATGTGTTCCTCATGTGTTCCTCCTGTGTTCCTCATGTGTTCCTCCTGTGTTCCTCATGTGTTCCTCCCGTGTTCCTCCTGTGTTCCTCCTGTGTTTCGGCCTTTTTTCCTCCTTCTTTTTTCCTTTAACTGAGTGCTGACAGTCTGATTGTTTGCCACAGTCCGTCCGGTTGTTCTTCCCGTCTGCATCGGGGGCCACTTCCAGTCCCACTGGGAGCCTCCTGCAGTAGCGGAGCAGCAAAGTAATACCGCCGCCTCGGAGAATCACTTTGTGTCACATCACAGCACACTTCACGGGAACGCGGCGCACGCTCACACATGGCACTCGAACAGGCTTGACATCTGGAGAAGAGGCCGCTTTAACGGTGATCATCAACACTGTCGTACCAGTTAGAGTCACCGTCAAAGAATTGTCAAGTACCCAGAGGAACATCGGAAACACTCCTCCAGTCTCCTTTCTGCATTTAAATATGTTTGCAAAAAAAATATTTGGCTTAAATTAGTGTGATTTAATCAGGTAGGGATCCTCCCAAATGTTTTGTTGGATCAAAACTCCCCGTTTGTGTTTCCTTGTTAGGCCGCGGCGGAGGGACAGCAACACAAAGAGGTCATTTCACACTTAAGAGGCTAGGTTTGGATGATGCCCACTGGATTTGTCCCAACAGAGACCGCTAAAGCCTCACGTGAGCTTCAGATAAAATTTATAACGCGGAACGAGGATGGTGGATTGTTTTGTCGCTTATCATTTCAATTGGAAGCGCATGTGTAAACTGTAATACACACCGTATCATAACTGTCAGGTGCCATAAACTCACCCAGCCAGCAGAAGGAAAAAAACAAACACCCTGTACCCTCAGCGCCTACTGCTGCACGAGTCTTTTGAAGCAGGGAATTAAGTCATTTCAGCAAGCGGTTTACTAACGAGAGGTAATGAGCTGTCAGAGAATCTCTCCTGTTGCCCGCTGGGGTCCAATCAGAACAAAGACTTTGCTCAAAGCAGATTCAAATGAATCATTGTCGTGTAGTACCTTGTGTAGCAATGTAAAAGTTACCTTTGCATACAACGAAACACATTCAAACGTTTTTAAACTTTGGATGATTCCAGTTGTAGCATGTTACACAAGGTCTCAAATGACAATTTGGCAATGAACACATAAATGTTACAGATGGTCACTTGAAAGCGAGTCATACTTTAGTTTTTCCTCATAGGGACAGAGCTTCTCTCATTGCAGACTACATTTATTTATTATTTGAGCACGAATGACAATTGAGGAGAGCAAAAGATCCTGGGGCAAGAAGAGAGGTGGAGACGTGATGCCATCTAGTGGAAGCTTTAGTGACATACACTCGCTGTGTGTGTGTGTGTGTGTGTGTGTGTGTGTGTGTGTGTGTGTGTGTGTGTGTGTGTGTGTGTGTGTGTGTTTTCTCAGATGCTGCTATGTTGTGTCGTTCTGATGGTTGCTGGAGGGTGACCTGGCAGACGTTTTTCAATTTCTTTTTTTTTTACGTTATTCTGTTTATTGTTTGGAAGACACATTTGTGTGTGATTGGACGATAAAGTTTGATCTTATACGGTCTCAGTTTCACCGAGAGCAATGTTCCCCTTTTTCTGGAGGTTAGGCACATTTAGACCTTAAAGCTTCCCAGCACAGCTACATGACAGTGGGATACTAGTAAAGTGGGACAGTAAGAATGACATTTAATGGTCAAGTGTGTTCCCATAGTGGGATCATTTGACTCTGTAGGACGGCTCAGCCAATATTGGTTTTCAGATTTCAGATTTTCCAGCTCAGCAACAGTATCCCTGACTTCTAAGAAAAAAACAGCCCAGGTGAAAAAGAAATATACTTTTTTGTATTTAAAATATACTGACATTATCAATAGTACATTTCAAATATACTATCAAAGAATTGTACTTTATGCAAATATATAAAAAGTATACAAAAGTCATGCTTTCACCTATTTTAAAAATTCAACTTTTAACACACTTTAAAATAATTGTACTGTAGTATACTTTCAAGAAATATATTATAAGAAAAATATACTTGAAGTGAAAGTTCTGTGCAATTGCTTAAATGTACTTCTTTGAACTTTGTTTTCAAACATATTTTTTGTATATTTCAAAATGTTGCTCTAAATTACCATTGAAACAATGTATTTAAAGCACATTTGATCAATACAGATTTTAAATATACAAAAGTCTTTGTATATTTTAAGTAATATTTGAGTGCGATTAGTAAGTAAACTTATTCATGCTATTATTTCAATATATTAATTGTATTATTCTTTTGGAATGTGTTAAAAGGTATTACTGTGAAAATTCACCGAAAGCACATTTTTAATATATATATTTTGATATCTTGCCGTTTTAGTATATCATATTCATGCTTATATTTCAGTACATTATGTGTACATTTCTTGAGAAAAATGTTAATTATTATTGATTATGTGTATTAGAATGATGCACCGATAGCCCCTTTATAACATTTCCAATTATTTAAATGATCAGAATTGTATAAAGTACACAAATAGCTCTTTAGCGGTTGTGATGTCATGTTTAATAAGTCCATATTGACAAAGAGGTATCATGTTACAATACATCTTTCACACAAAACCATGTTAAACAAATCATTACAAACACACCACAAAATCCAGGTGCACACAAGAAAATGTGAGCGTTCTGCTGAACTGTGGCATCATCCACTACAACAGACAAAGAAATAGTGTTTACATTGCATGCACAACAAAAAACACTCAAGTTGTATTTTGTTGTTCTTGGCGTCACCGGTTGAGTCTCATCAGAATTCAAATGTCTCTTATATTTTCGCTGTGAAGCCATGATGACTTCGATTGAAAAAGACTGCTTAAAACAGTAAGTTCAGTTGTATCTTTTGAATAGGTCGGCGCCAAGTCACTGACCAATCAAGTGCAGCATTTTTGTTGATCACATCCAGCCAATCAGAGTGACCCACGTCACTCGTTCGTTGCATCCTAGCTTACCGTCAACGCAGGTCTTCAAGTCAGGAGGACGTCATGTCGTTTCAATTGGCCATCTATTACTTATGTAATAAAACAGTAAAAGTGGAAAGTACTTCTTTCATTCTTGATAAAGCCGACCAATTTTATCAAGTGACATCAAAGCCTGACCTTGATGACGACGATAGCTGGATTGAAATAAAATGTCCGACGAGAAAAGAACCGGAGAAGACAGTGGCCGCGAAAATCCTGCTATTTGGCGGTGAGTTTGGAGTTCACATTTTTCTTTTTCAGCTACTGGCTTAACTCCTTAATTATCTTGTTTTGTCTGAAGAACGTGAATGCTTAACCTTTTAGACTGTTCTTGTTTTATCAGATTCGTACAAAGACCTTGTCTCCAAGAAGAATTTATCCATTCTTGGCAAAGACATATGGGCAGAGGAGGAAAGCAGGAGTGCGCGCATGAAAAAGAAAATGTGTGAGACCGAAGTCTTGGAGCCTAAAAAAGCTGTGCAGGTGAGTGAATATTCATTCGTAGAGTCGTTTTTGTGACGTGATTATTCAATTTATATTTTTGTTTTAACTTTAAATGTGTACCCTACATGCTGATATGCTAGCTCAAATACTCGGGTAGCTAACATTAGCTAAACCTTCGGCTACTCTTGTATGGCAGATACATGATGTGCTTTGCAGACAGTGGTGGAAGAAGTATTCAAATCTTACAACTATGTAAATGTAACTATAAAGTATTGTAAAAATACTACAATATAAAAGTTCTGCATGAAAAGTCCCTATTAAGTAAAAGTGCATCAAATAAGCAGTTTCAAAAGTATTAACAATAATTATTGTTATTTGTATACCACCTTTCATACATGAAATGCAGCTCAAAGTGCTTCACAGCAAGATAATTACATGCTGTGTTTTACATAAAAACAGATATAAAGGAACATTTAAAAGATATCGAAAATAAATGAGATAAAACAGATCAAATGCATAAGAAAGCAATAAAATGCATCAAATGAATACAATTTGACTTGATTTGAGTCGTTCTCTAGGATTCAATTTATGATATGAAGTGGTGGAAACAGCAGTTGTAGCAGTTGGAAGTCTTGTGCACTTTTCTAGAACTTTACTTCACACGTTCTGTAATATTATCCAGTAATACACGAGAGATGAAATCTCCTTTTCTGCTGTGGTCTTAGTAAATTCTTTAAGGGAGACTCGTCAGTGTTCCTCCAGGTTTCTGCTAAACCTCGGTTAAAAACTCTTTCATCTTTGTTCCTATCTTCACATATTTTGGCAGGCAAAGCAAGCAAAGATTAAAGAGGCTGTCAGGGACCAGGTGTTGCAAAACCTGAAGACTTCCCTGTCTCAGAAGAGAGCCCTTGAAACCAGGTCTGAGGATGGATCTCCACAACGTGTTCAGCATGTAAGACATACTCTTTTCTTGAGTAGTTGGCTACGTTGTTGCATGTTACTTATTGTTAGTTATTAAACTAGTTTGTCAATTGCTTAGGTATTTAAGTGTTCTGAAACAAATATTCTCATCAGGAGTAAAATGTGAAGTTTAATTTTTTAGGATACTGCTTACCATTTCCCCTACTTTTACTTTTTGTCCAGGTAAATCGACCAAAGAAGGCAGCTAGACGTGTGCTGTTACCTCCTGCATCCAGTCCTAATCATCTTCTGAGTTCTGATGACTCCACAGACATAGACAGCCCACATGGTCCCAACATTGCAAGTCATACTTATTTCTCTGCCGTTTGCCGTGTACTCTTTTAGACACAAATTATTTATCTGTTGTAAAGCCTTTTACAGCTCTATTCTCTTTTCATTTCTTTAAAGATTCAGGAACGCGACTGTGAGGAAGACTTAGGTTTATCATCAACCCAGAATACGGCAAGTACAATCAAAATAGAGCCTTGAACGATGGTCACCAGTGATCGGTCCTACACCGAACTGAGGAAAACTTAATAGTGTTTCAGTCAGACCATAACTCACCCTCACCTGTAGACACTAATGTACTAGTACAAAGGGAGTGTTTCACTTATGGTCAAGCAACAACTTTAGATTGTCACAAAAACATTGTATTAGTCTAAAATAAATGTACAAATGATAATAGAAGAAATTGTATCAACAATAATGATTCATTACATGTGTGAGAAAACATACGAATGGTAAATGGACTTGTACAGCACTGAAAAATGACCTTACACTAGGTGCCAAAACTGCAGTTCCTCAAATGGCCAGTTGAGGCTGTCTCCAAAAGCGAGTCAATCCTAGAAACCTTCTATTAATATGCCCAACTTTACAGCAGAAATACAATTGGGTTTGGTCTCTGTAGCCGATATCTTCGTTCTTGGCAACAGTACGGGGGTGAACTTTAATATAACCCTTTTAAATTATATTAATGCTTAAAACTCTGCATGATTAAAAGTGTGGCTGTGATAGGTGGGTGCCATCTTAGGTCGCTCATCTGCTGCAACACCGGGCCTTACTCAGGTCCATATTATTATAACAATTTAATTTAACAAATGCTACCGAGCAGTGTCAGAGATGAGGGGCAACTTCACTCTAAAGTACCTGTCCTCATACCCCTCTCTCACTACTGAGGGGATAAAGTGTGTGGTAAGTCATCCTTCTTTTACAGAGTAAGCCTACTTTCTCCCCCACCAACAGTCACGCCGACATCTTCACATAAAAGATTAAACACATTGTCCATCAACTATGACTGATGTTTGAGCCCCAAGCATCATGATGTAAACACAGAGTCACCCTCCTCTTGTTCTCTGTCCTGCTGTCCACACATCAAGTTCAGCTTGATCCTGGACCAGGATTGATCCAGGTCTCTGAAGATGTGGGCTCAACAGTCACCGACCCCCCACTGCTTTCGTCCATCTTATTTTCCTGCGAGTGATCATCAGACAGCCAGCAGCATGCTGGGTAGTGGAGTAGCCTCAGGTCCTAGCTTCCATCTTCCTCTCCTCTCTGGACCAGTTTGGTGGCGTTTGGTCTGCTGTGGGGCGCTGATCGTCTCAAAGTCCGCTGCACTTTATCCAATCCCCACACTTCCTTTTCAGATGTTGAGGATTGTATTCTGCCTTAGGCCTCTAGTGATAAACATAAAATAAACAACAAATGAAGACAGAATGTAGCGAAATTCATGGGAGCTACCGGCTGCAGCATGTATACGCACCTTCGTGAAGTTTAAGGGTCCGTTTTAGTTACTAGCTAGTTACTAGCTTAATTAGGCCTTTGACTCGGCCCGGCCAGTTATATACTACGGCACCCAGACCGTCACTCACAAAAATATTGCACAATAGAGCTAATATAAGCTGTGCGTCAAGCTAATGTTATCTGAGACTGGAAATAGAGCACTTTCAACACGAGTAGGCTCAGGAAAGTAGTTAACTTAACATGGGCAGACCATGGATGTATTAGGAAGAAGGGGCAGACCATGGATGTATTAGGAAGAAGGGGCAGACCATGGATGTATTAGGAAGAAGGAGCAGACCATGGATGTATTAGGAAGAAGGGGCAGACCATGGATGTATTAGGAAGAAGGGGCAGACCATGGATGTATTAGGAAGAAGGGGCAGACCATGGATGTATTAGGAAGAAGGGGCAGACCATGGATGTATTAGGAAGAAGGGGCAGACCATGGATGTATTAGGAAGAAGGGGTGGAGCAGACCATGGTGGTTATCACCTCAGTTTTAGCTAGCATTAGAAAGCTAATGGCTCGCTCTCTGTGTGCAGCTGTGAACGAGCAAACTGACGTGGTTGATTCACGGAATTCATGTCAGCGTAGGACAAAATAAAAAAGTTGGGTCCAGTAATAGTAACCGGTGTAGTTATGATAGTAAAAGAAACAGTACGGGCACTGGTATAGTTGCATTATATTCCAAAAGGCGTAAAAGAAAGCAAGTACCTAATAAAGCATTGGAGGACCATGTTGAAGGCGCTTGAAGAAGTAAAGCATTGGCACTCGCATAGAGGTAGTGATCATTTCATTGGACAACACATACAGGGTTGTAGCACAAACAAAAATCCAAGAGCTGAGGAGAAATCTGAGAGCAGATGTTTTATGAGCACATAGAAGCAGCCTGAGTATAAGGGGGGAAGGGCTGAAGCTAGAATACAGGAAATATGTGCAAGTGAATAATACATATGAGTGCAAGAACACAGTTTGAGCAGAAAGAGAGCAAATCCAAGTGCAAGCAGGGGGGGTTTGGGTGTGAGGACAGGGTTTTGAGGGAGAGCATTACAAAATCAGAAGTGAAAACAATAAGTCATGCTCTCAAATTGAAAGACCACGCGCTTGCATAAAAGGAATAAAAGCTCCATACAAGGTGAGACCAGATCTAAGGCAGGGAAGCCGGGGCTGAATGCCAGAGTATACAGCATACAGCGTTAGCTGGCTAGCTAGCTAGCATGTGTAGCATGGCTGTATAGTCGATCTATGCACTGTCAATCATACAATAGGCAAAAAGTTGACCACGTGATACACATCCCCATTGCCTAATGAAGCAGAAATGCAATGCAAAAAAGAAAAGAATATAGAAATAAATAAAGTTTGGGGAAATAAATTAGGGTAAAAATAAAGCATGACTTCAATAAGGAATAAATTAACTTTAAAATAAATTTAAAAGGATAAATACAAAAATAAATAAATGTCAGAGTTAATGAAAATGAATACATAAATTAATAAATGGTAAATGGAGTGTACTTGATAGCGCTTTTCTAGTCTACCGACCACTCAAAGCGTTTTAACATACCCATTCATACAATAATGACAGCAGCTACCATACAAGGTGCCACCTGCCCATCTGTTCATACACCACAGGAACAGCCTGCGGGAGCACATCCACGTGGACTAGCGGAGCCGGATCAAACCTCCGATCCTCTGTTTGAAGGACTGCTGAAGATAAATACCGGAATGAATACAACAGTTAGATACAGAAGCAAATTTAAACAGAAATATCTATTTTGTTGAGAAATACCATCCTTGCTTCGAAGAATGTATTCACTCGAGACGCACGACAAAGAGGCCGAGCCCCACTGAGGAATAATAAACAAAGCCGAATGGCGGTTCGAAGTTTAAGTAAAAAAGTATTTACTTTGAAATGAAAACAATTACACCTTAAATACATGACTTCCGGTTCGCTGACATCTGGTGCAGCGATCCACGCTGCCGTCTTGTGCGCCCCAGAAGTCACATCCCTCTCCCGTCCTTTTATCCTCCTTCCAAGTCCTCGTCGTCTGTCTCTGCGTTGCGGCGGGGTCCTTCCACCGTCCCGTGTCGTCGGCGTTTTAGTACGTCCTCCTGTTGCCCGTTCTGCTTCAGGTTTCAAAGGATCTCCCCCAATCGCACAATGCATTGTATCTAACTGCTGTGGCATAACTTACACACGGTAACCATAATACAATTCAAGCATACGGTTATTATGAATTAGTTTTAACATACGGTAATTATGAAATTGTTACAAAATATCAATATTTGTGTCACATTTGATCAATTAATGTATACCTCAATTTATTTAAAATATTACTTACTAGGCATTTTCAATTTTGTTTCTTAGATAATTAATAGCAATATAGTTTCTTGTTCACATCCTGCTGTGGTGTCACTTCCGGTTTAATCATTTCCGGGTTCCGGTACTTCTGGTTCAGTATCTTCTGTCAGTGGTAGGAAGGCAACAGAGAAATGCTCCAGAAATAATCCGCTCGCATCCACTAGGAAGCATCAGGAAGGAATGCCGTAAGTTCATTCATGTGCAAACAAGCAATGTATATTTATGTACAACTATGTAAAATGCCATATTTAAGAACGCAGACTGAATACTTTGTATTGTCTTTGTTTTCAGTTTTAACCAGCATGTTGATGGAAAAGAGTGACAGTAAATGGTCCTCACTTCCTGCCCGAAGATTGCGCCTCAGTAGTCAAGGACCTAGATCTGAGCGGAGAAACGACACACACACAACGGAGACTGGGTCTGCTCAAGGGGGATCAGGACCGACACAATCACCTACTCTATTGAGTGACTTAAGTCACTCAATGTTTCTCATTGACCTGTGCAATATAAATACACCAGCAATAGGCTACTATATTCTGCTTGTATATATCACATTTCAGCTACTGTAGATTCTTACTGTTTTTACTGTTTTATTGCTTATTTATAATACTTGTTTTTGATTTGACTGTGTCTGCACTTTACCCTCTGCTGCTGTAATCCTGTGACTGTCCCCACTGTGGGACTAATAAAGGATTATTTTATCTTATCTGTCTGACTGGGACGCGCCTCTCCCAGAAGACAAACGAAGCAGATGGGAATCCTGGAGAGATTCGCTCCAGGACCTAAAACATCTTCATGTTCTTAGTACATACACAGCGACCTCAACCACTAAAGCAGAGCACAAAGAATTGCGTGTCTTTGTTTTCAGTTTTCACCAGGATGTTGATGGAAAAGAATGATAGTAAATGGTCAAACTTACTACAAATCTGTCTTCATTGACTGCGGTTTAACTTGGTGTTTAGTCAGAGTTTTGACACTGCATGAGAACACTACAGTTGGAATGAAAATGCATGATGTCATAGGCATTGTTGTGTTTTCTGAAGAAGCTCCGGATGAACAAAGGACGTCTTGGATCGACAGTTATAATAAAGCGTATTTAATAAAATAAAAAGTCGTTATACATACAGAGTACAAAGTCTCAGCTGAGGATCCCGAAAAATACCTACGAATCCCGAACAATAGACGCACACAGAATATATAGAAACAGAAAAGGTGTGAAATCCTCCCATTGGCTTAAAAAAGTAAGTAAAGTCCATTGGTGCACAGCCGGCACCCAGCAGCGTCCCTCCTGGCGATAGGAGCAAAGTTCGGTGGGCCAAAGCTCCCCGCCCTGTCTCTGGGGGGGTCTCATTAGCATCAGAGAAAAACAAAAGTCTCCGGTGTCCTCCCTGCGCCGTTATGACCACGCCTCCAGGCACGTGACTTTCTCAGGCGCAATCAATGCAACTGGTCATTTTGAGTGTCTCTCACTAAATCCTGGCGGTACAATTTGGTATTACACTGCATGCATTTTCTTTAATAATTACAGTCTTAAATTTATGGCGGTACAGTGAAGTATTATACTGAAAGCATTTCTTTAGCAATTAGTCTTACATTTATAGCGGTGTAATGGAGTATTATACTGAATGCATTTTATTAATAATTATATAGTCTTAAATTTATAATAAAACTCTTCAGCATAAATAAACAATGTAACACTGATATGAAAACAACAATCGTCATGTATTCCATTCACTGCTCACAACATGGGACTTTATTACAATAATTATTAATAACAGTAATATCATGTAAAAAATACTGTCACTTCAAATTGCTCAACTTGTAAGAAATTACAGATATTTTATCCCTGTGTCTGCTGCCCTTTGGCATCATGGTAACATGGATTTCAGGCCAGCCAATCAGCTCCTTCCCATCTAAAAAACTATTTCAGACTCATTTGTTATCTATTATTTAGTGCTAATCATTATTATTACCGCTTCCTTGTATAATGGCCTATTGATTCAGTGTAGGCTTCACAGATACACTGCACACATGAAAAGCTAAATGAAGTAAAAGCACAACAAGATTCATGCTATATAGTCTTTTAAAATGGTCAATACACTGTAGTTAATAAACAGATCAGAGTCAGGATATGGGTTTCATTTAAACAACTTTTAATGAACAATAAATTGCTCCTGGACAAACTCACTTTCATATTATGAACTTGTGGTGGAGGAAGTATTCAGATCCTTTAAAACAAAAAGGTACTAATACCACACTCAGTCCTGCATTGCATATGTTACTTAAGTAAAATGTATAATCAGGAAAGTTTTCAAGTATTAAAAGTAAAAGTACAGACAAAAAAAGTCAAACTCTTCATATGCCTTCTGTATAAATATTTCCTCTACAATGTTGTGGGGTAGAAGTAGAAGTGGCATGAAAAGAAGACTCAAGTAAAGTACAAGTATCTCAAAATAGTACTTGAGTACAGTACTTAAGTAAATGGACTAAGATACATTCCAACAAACAAAAAAAAGAGACGCCCCAAAATTGTATCATTATTTATTTCAATCAGGAGAGACTTTTTTGGAATTTAACAATGATTTACTACATAACATTTGAATAGTGCAAAGTCTTTGGCGATTGGACTCTATCCTGAAATAGGATGGTCAAGGGGCTGTGATGCCGAGTTCTGATAAGGCAGAATCCCCCCAAAAGATTATTTTAACCTTACCTACAGCCACAAAGATTGCCGAAGCAAAAATAGAAAGTTAGTCATGAGAGACATGGTTACGGTTAGAACTTGTGAGGGTGAGCTAGCATGAGTTGACGTTAAAGTAGTGTTAAGAGAGATCAAGTTAAACACATCAAAGGATAGAGTAAGGTCTTGAGGGACCGCCGACCAGGATACGGCGTCTCTATAGACCGCAGAACAGGACAGAGCAGAGCTAGATATACCAAAAGAAAGTAAGGTAGAATTTTTACAGATCCTGGAATTGATAGCGGGGTCTCAACAGACCGTCTATATATTTTGAAAAAGGAAAACGGCCACGTTAGACCAGGAGATAGAAAGAGGTCGCGTTAGACCAGGAGATAGGGAGAAGTTGCGTTAGACCAGGCGATAGGAAGAAGTTGTGTTAGACCAGGAGATAGGAAGAGGTCGCGTTAGACCAGGAGATAGGGAGAAGTTGCGTTAGACCAGGAGATAGGAAGAAGTTGCGTTAGACCAGGAGATAGGGAGAGTTGAAAGAGCGTCCCATAAGGGATGATGCGCCTAGCAAAATTGAGATGGCCAGGAGGGAGAGCAACTCTCATTTTAATCTGTCCTCGCGTCATACCGTGAGCCTCCGCACATGCGCCGGATTCTGAGCCTGCATGGAGCCATTTATACTTTATGCCAGGGTCACTACCAGGCCGACCATGGTCCGGACTCAGACGTCATGTATCTGGACCTAGCACTGATAGATAATTGAAAATTATACGATTTTGACGGATACTATTTTAACAGCTCGTACAGCGGTCCAAGAACCACCTCAACTATTACTTGCGTTGTATGTCATCTCACGTGATGCTACTCAGCTAATCGAAGCAGTGTTTTCCTGATTAGCAACTCCAGTTAGATTTACATACGGACGAGATATGGGGAAAGAGATTTGTGCTGGAGATCTCCAGCATAAATCTCTTTTAAAAGATGAGAAAATATAATATCATGCTTTTGCCGACATCCCATCCCCTGAATGTACTGAATTTTAACTGCATCCTATATTACTTTGTGATGAGAAGAACCTTTATTCTTTCTTTTTTTAAAATCTTTTTATTGATTTTGCATATACATTGTACAGGAGTGGGGGACAATACTACCCCCAAAAATTAGGATATACAGAACATTACAATCATTATTGAGTCGCTTGGGGGTAGTGTGACTGTGACAAACTGTCACTGATAATAAAAAATAAAATAGTATAACTTAAGACGAGGAAACATACATACATACATACACACGAACAAATTAAAATAAAATAAAAAATGAGCGGAGGCGGGGTGGGGGGGGGGCGTCTGTTAGTTAGTTAGTTCACTAGTTGGATTGCAGCATCGTTCAAATAAGTAATGAAAGGCTTCCAGGTCTCTTCGAAGGATTCACTGGAATCTCTGAGTGCGAATCTGATCTTTTTGAGTTTTATGTGATTTAAGATCTCTTTTAATCAACTGTTATGTGTGGGAGGGAGTGTGTTTCCACTTGAATAGTATGAGGCGTCTAGCTAGAAGTGTCGTAAAGGCCAGGGTGTGTTGTCCTGTCAAAGGCAGGTCAGGTATTTCAGGTGGTTGAATTCCAAATAGTGCTGTGAGGGGTTCGGGATCAAGTTTTACACCGAGTACTGTCCCCAGTGTAATGAATATTTGTTCCCAGAAATCTGTTAGGTTTGGGCACGACCAAAACATATGGGTGTGGTTGGCCGGTGACTGTTTCCACCTATTGCAGCTGTCATTCATATTTGGGTAGATTTTAGCCAGACGGGCATTTGTGTAGTGTACACGAAACAAAACCTTGCATTGCAGCAGCCCGTGTCTAGCACAAATAGAGGAGTGAATTAAGTCCAGAATGCGAGCCCATCGGTTGTCAGGTATTAGTTCACCAATTTCTTTTTCCCAGGTCTGTTTCAAATGAGGTGTCTGGTCTGGGTTAAGGGAGTCAATGGAGCCATAGATAGTTGAGATGGAGCCTTTTTGCATAGTGTCCAAAGTGAGCAAGGAGTCAATCAAAGATCCAGGGGGGTGATTAGGAAAGTGGGGATATTCAGACTTAATGAAGTGTCTGAACTGTAGAAAGAGGAAGTCAGATTTAGGCAGGTCAAATTTAGATGACAATCCTGCAAAATCAATGAAGGCAGGCCCAGTAATATTGGATTAGATTGGGTAGAGCTATTCCGCCTGACTTTTTAGGAAGTTGTAAGATTGCTTTCTTAATGCGAGGGGGTTTGTTAGCCCACAGAAATGCTGAGTTAGTCTGGTCCAGTTGGCGAAAAAATGATCCCTTCATAAAGATTGGAATGTGTTGAAAGACATATAGGAATTTGGGAAAAATTACCATTTTTACGAGGTTGACATAGCCAATGAGGGACAGAGCGGACCAACGGGTTGTATCAGATTTACAGTTGTCAACAAGAGGACGAAAGTTCTTGGCGAAAAGATCCTGAAATGATGGTGTGATGACGACCCCTAGGTATCTGAATCCTTCCAAGGTCATCTTGAATGGGAAGAGAGATTGTGGTAGTTCTTTGGCTAACGCATTTATGGGGAGAAGTTCACTTTTATGAAAGTTTAATTTATACCCAGAAAATGTTCCGAATTCAAGTAGAATATCTTTGACAGCTGAAAAGGGATTGGACACATATAACAAGAGATCATCCGCATATAGTGACACTTTATGTGTGATTCCCATCCTGGAAATGCCGGATGCATGGAGATCAGGGATGATAGCACTGTCCATCCCTGATGCATGGAGATCAGGGATGATAGCACTGTCTGCAGACGTGTAGCTATAACCTTGGCGAAGATCTTCTGGTCAACATTCAGAAGGGATATGGGCCTGTAATTGTTGCATAATAGAGGGTCTTTGTCCTTTTTCAGTAGGAGACAGATGGTAGCTTCAGATAGTGTTGGGGGTATTGAAAATGATTCATTGTATACTTTTGTCTGCAGTGGGGAGACTAGGTAGGAGTATGCCTTGTAAAATTCTACAATGAACCCATCCAGTCCCGGTGATTTGCCATTCTGTAGCTGTTTGATTGCCTCCTGCACTTCCGCAGTCGAGATCGGACCTCCAAGATTATTAGGTATGTCCTCACTGATTTTGGGGAACGGAATAGATTCCAAAGGGTTGTGCCCTCTCCACACTTCAGGTGGGCAGTCTGATGAGTAGAGATCCGAATAATAACTAAAAAAAATGTCATTTACGCTCTTAGGATCGGTAACCACATTTCCTGAGGGGGACCTAATCCTATGGATCAGTCTCGACAGTGCCCTAGCCCTGGTCTGTTGAGCCAAAAGTTTACCTGCCTTCTCTCCCATTTCAAAATAATGTTGCTTTGAGTGTAGCAATTGTTTTTTGATCTTCGTTGTCGACAGGAGGTCATACTCAGTCTGGAGCTTGAGGCGTTGACTGTAAAGTGCAGGGGTAGGGGTGTTAGCATAGTCTGCATCAAGCTCCAGAAGCCGGTCCAATATCTCTACCAACTTAGCTGATTCAGATCTTCTCAGGTATGAGGTGTAGGCAATAGCTTGGCCCCGTAGGTAAGCTTTACATGCTTCCCAGAGAACTCCTCTAGCGATGTCGGGAGTGTCATTGAACTGTAAAAAGTTTGAGATTTCTTCTGAGAAGAGTCTTTTAAATTGTGTGTTAGATAGTAATGTGGGAGATAGCCTCCATTGTCTTGTTAAAAGGTTATGATTAGGAAAACATACATCAATTGAAGTAGGTGCGTGGTCAGAGATCACAATACTATGGTATGTACTAGAGTTGGTCCAGTGTAAAAGTCTGTTGTCAATGAGGAAGAAGTCAATTCTTGAATATGTGTGATGAACGTGGGGGAAAAAAGAAAAGGCTCTTGCAGATGGATTAGCGGATCTCCATGGATCACTTAGGCCAAGTTGTTCTGTAAATGTTTCAGTGCTGTTGCGGAATTTGAGATGTTATATGGTCTGGTGGAAGACCTGTTAAGACTAGGGTCCTGAGTAAGATTAAAGTCACCTCCCAGGATCAAGTAATGACTGTCTATGTCAGGGAGAGATGAGAAGAGGTGGGTGATGAATCTAACATCGTCCCAGACAGGGGCATGAATACTTGCCAATATCAAATGGGTATTAAAAAGCCTGCCTGAGACTGCCACAAAGCGACCATTGGGGTCCTTGACTGATTTTGAAGGTTCAAATGTTACATTTTTCATTTAAGGGGGGAGGGAGGGGGACAGAAACAACACACCCAAAAAATAAAATAAAATTCCCCATAAAATAACATAAAGACAACAGTAACTATTCCCAAATCCTCTAAGGCTTCCTGTTTCTATAAACCTACCTGTCTCTTTGGTCGCAATTCCCCTAGTTCACAGTGTTACCCTTAACAGGTGCAGGCATCAATTGTAAACAGCATATTCGTATCAAAACATAAAAAATATATCAAAAGTGTCGTAAGGTGCATCAGCAATTGACAGTTTAATAACAATGTAAAATAATAACAGTGTAAAAAACAACAAAAAAACTGTTTAACTCAGCGCTAAAGTCTGGAAGACAACTGTCTCTGATAGTGCAAACCGTAAAATAAATAAACTGCACCGGGGAGTCCGCCGAGCTTTCCCCCCCCGGTCCAGCAGGCCCATACCAGTGCGGCCAGCCAGAATAAACAATGCCCTGTCCAGTGCAAAACAACGACATCAAACAAGCGAGTCATTGGTAGTAAAACCTGATAATATAAAAACACTGAGTTGCTACCCATGAAAACGGAACACGGTGATAGTAACAAGAAACTCTTACCGACATAGCCGGGCCTGACTGAGTGTAGCAACATAACTTTAACCAGCTAACTAGCCTCTCCGGCTAGCCGATGTCTGTGCATCATTCTAGTGGGTTTTACCCACGTTATGGGTCCCGTCGTGCTCTGGCAAAGGCGGTGGCTTCTTTGGCTGATGATAAACATCTCTCATTACCCTCTTTGTCCGTGATTTGGAGTCTTGCCAGGTATAGCAGAGCTGGTCGCAGGCCCAGGTTGTATAGTTCAGCCATGACATCGCGGTAGGCCGCACGCTGCTCCAAAACATCGGGGCAGTAGTCCTCATAAATGCGTGGGTGCCTTTGTATTTGAGGTCGTTCCTGCGTTTTTCGTGCTTCTCGGATCACCAGTTCCTTGGTTTGATGCCGATGAAAGCACACAATCACCGGTCTGGGTCTGTCTCCTTGCCGTGGTTTAGCTGCAAATGTACGGTGAGCCTGGTTCAGCTCTGGGGGGGGTCTGAAGCACTTCGACGGCGAATATTTCCACCAGGACTTCGGAAAAAAAGTTTGTGGGTCTGGGACCTTCAATGGATTCTGGCAACCCGATGATTCTCAGGTTGTTTCGTCGGCTTCGTCCCTCCAGGTTGGTGTTTTTAGCTCTGAGGTTAGCACATAGCTCGGTCAGGACAGAGCACGAGGATTCGAGGGCCTGAAAGCGATCTTCGTTGGAGTTGGCTTTGGTCTCCAGGCTCGCGATTCGTTCGCCGTTTTCCGTCACTGTGGCTTGTATCACATCTAGTCTGGTCTCGAGAGATGCAAACGCAGATTTTAGTTCGGTAGAGAGGGCCGATGCTATGGACTTGCGGTGTTCTTCGAGCAGGCCGGTCAGAGCTGACATGCTAACCTGACTAGCCTCGGGTGCCGGCTCGTCTTTTTTTGCCTCTTCCCTCCTGCTCGGTTTAGTTTTGTTGCTCATGGTGCAGTTTAAGGACAGCACCTGCCTTTGTACAAGCTGTTAGATAAAGTTTTGGGTCGAAGAAAAGTTATAGTAAAAAAAGTTGCGGGAGAGTGCGACGCGTGCGACTACTCCATACCGTTCTTCACCGGAAGTCAAGAACCTTTATTCTTATTAGAGTATGTATCGTCATACTTCCTCCATTTAAATGAAAACTGACGATAAATATTGTTGAGATATCTTCAATCGAACTCTCTTATTTGATAATCAGTTGTTGACTTCGTACAACATTACAACTGCTAGGCTACTTCAATATATGGGACTAACTCATACGTTAGACATATTGTGATCTCTCACTGGACCTCGTTGCATTTCAATTGAATACCAATGCTCTATGCGTCGTTATTCTCTGAAACCCCAGAGGCATGACAGAGAATAATAAAGGGAAACGAGTGGAACTTATAGATATACCCATTGCTGTAGGTATAACTGGCAACTCGCAACCTCCACAATGAATAGGAGGGATTGGAATTATCTGTAAATGTATACCATGGATTACGTATTACTTTTGCCAAACCATTACCACCTTCTGTTTCTGAAGCATCTCAAGATGAATTGGCCCATTCTTATAATCCCCAGACATGTTAATAGTGTTTATCAGGGAACTATTTGATGTCCTTGCTAACAAGCACCGCCCGCACCAAGTTGAACATCAGAGGTGCCCGACCAACCGCAACCACTTGCGGGCTTACCCACATCATGCGCTGGTCATCACTATGGCGAGGATAAACTAAGTTAACTGCTGCTTAGTTATGTTTATTTCCAGGCAAATATGGTTTGTAATATCACAGATGCGCTCAATACACGACTCGAAAGAACGCTTCCATATTGATTGACTCCAAAGTGATATCGGAGCCCCAGACGTGTGTGTCTGGACTCATGGTTCCTCATCTGTTGATGCCGAGGAGTGGAACAAACTTCCAGTTTCAGCAGTGAGGAGCCTGAACCATCATGTGGAGCTGATGAGCATTACGCCTGATACCGCATGGAGCCCTGGTGGCGCCGCCGGTAACATGTAGAAGCTGCAGCGTTTACCAGGATAGAAGCGAGCATCGATGGTGTGGATGGAGCTACCCAGCGACTGCAGGGTGGAGATGACAGCGTTGTCTGCATTAGAGGAACACGAGCCGGCCGCCCGCGGGCTGAGTGCCGGCTCCGGCTGAACCTCGATGTTGAGACCTGACTACCCGAACCTGATCGAAGTCGGAAACCGACATTATCTCAGTTACCACCAACTAGACGTTAATAGTGTGAGGGAAATGGTCTCCCTTCGCATCTGGTTTCAAGCTGAAATGACAACTGACAGCACCCGAGCGAAGAACCCATTTAAAAGTTTGACAGCAACAATATGATTGGCTTAAGGAAAGTGTGCAGCATCTGGTTGGTTAATTTAAAGTGGACGCCCCCCAATCAGCTGATAGAGTAATCACAGGGAGAAATAGAGACTGAGTTAGAGACTGCTTTAATTCTATGGAGCAACCCTGTCTCCTAAAAATGACGTTCCCCCAAAACTAAAACGCATTCTCAATTACGTTTGACTAGAAACGTATTTTCTCCCTGATTACGTTTGTGTTTGACATATTAAAAATACGTTTCTAAGCAACGTATCTTTGCCGTTTGTTTTCTTGCTTTCCTTCAATGCGCTCGACTTGATTAGAATAAGCTTACCCTAGTCTTTATTATTTTTCTGTTACTATTGTTTTCTAATGGATGGGTTAATTTAATTCCCGTATATTTTGTATCGCCTGCGCATTATGACAGCATTAGGCGTCTGCCATTGATGTATGTCATAGGAACTATTTCTGTATACCATAACGGTAGTTTTTAATCACCTAAAGTGATTCATACCATCTATCAATGGGGATTCCCAAGTGACCTCATACGTAATAAGGTCGATGGTCGCGTGAGGGACACACCTATTAGCCTTGTTTACATTATCCTGTAGGTGTGTGGGTGGGTAGGTGCCACTTCATCTTCAGCCACAGAAATAAAATACACCATTTATGAATAGGTAAAATATCACTTTTATATTGCATGAAAAGAAATTATGTTTTTGGGCTTCCCAAACTGCAAAGGATTAGCATGAAAGGGGCATGTCTGTAAGAGGTTAACCTGGTTCAGCATCAAGGGTCGGCGGAGGAGCCTCCTCCATCCTCTTAGTCTTTATGGGCTGACAGCATTGTAATGTGCCATATCTATAATTTTTGCACGCAAAGAAAATACTCTCATAAATTTCAACTCAAAACAACAATAACTGAAGCCAGTGTATTTCTAAAAAAAAAAAAAAGTTAGTAAATCTAACTTCAAAAGTTGCTTTGAAGTTAGATTTACCACAGGATGGGTGTTCAGGTGCCTCATGTAACTAGCAATGCAACAGCCATTACAAAAAAGTAATTACATCTTTACAGCATTTTACATCTTAGAATCCACCACTAACTTTTGCACATAAAAGAGAATGTTATGACATATCACGGTAAAACTCACCAATTTGACATTGTCTCTAACCCTTTTCACAAATTATTCTACATCTGTGTTGTTGGCAATGAAAGCCCCTTCAAAATATGGGCATTCATCCGTCCTAGGAAGAAAAAAAGCAGTTAATGGATGAATATAGTATTTAAAGAAAATGTCCATGTTGCTTTCTTGCAACTTACCCCCTACGATTGAAGCGATACATTTTTCTATTGCCGTCAAGAGACACTGCACCATGTTATCTCCACAGGCAGGGTATGAGAAATGGTCGTCTCCAAGAAGTTTGTCAATCTCGTGCCGGCAATACGTCCACTCCAAGAAACTTCTTTGGAAATTCTCAGCAGATGTTATGCCAACCTAGTAAATATGAATGCATAATGAATGGTAAGATAGATGTCAAAGATCCTGTGTTAACATGCATCAATTGCATAACTTGTGGGAGATAAAGTAGGAGATTAAGTATAATATTTAAAAGTCCTTTTGCAAGTTATTGCACAAATCTGCCAAATATATAATACAATACACATTTGTTATAATTTATCTAGAATATACATTACCCTACCAGTACGAAATGAGCGACTTTCCAGCATTCGAATGAAAGCGTGTCTACTCGACCAGGTGCACAGGTTTTAAGATCTTAATAGGTGAGAAATACATCGATGGCAAACACTGTGGAAATCCATTGTCCCAGGCCAGGATCCATTTGATACCAAGTGTTGTGGAAGATTTGTACGTTAATCAGGAGAAGAAGCTGAAGTTAAGAAATCGATAAAGTCTTTAGAAAATCAAGTTTGTATTTGTCCTCTTTTATTCTTGCAAGGGAGCGATTCACAACGACTGCACGCTCTGCAGTCTGTAGCAAATGTCTCAACATTCACAATCTACTTTATACAGCTTCGAGGTGTAATCAATGGTCTTTGTCCTTTGATCTTTGAACTGTAATTTACCCCAAACTAACAGCTTAGGGAGGACACTGTTATCTTACATTCCTGAAAATCACCGGAGCACAGGTCTTCAGTTTCAAGGTTTAACAGTTATGCACACACATCTTATTAACAAGGTCCTTAATTAATAGACTCTCATATCATTTTCTATTAGTCACACACATATTTTCCCATCACACAAGTCTTTTAACTGTGGTGTCCACTGGCAGTGGCAGTTTTCACAGGTCAGCAGAGGAAGACAGAGGTCATAATGACCTGTTGGGACAAGTACATCAAATTTACATTTAAAGCAAGAAAATGTTTGTGTATTATTATAAATGTTGAAAGATATGTTACCATTTATGTTGATGAAGATTACTTTTTGCCCACCACTGACCGACACACTTTCTGCATCACAGCTGCAAATCTTTTTGGGGAGAGCAAATGGCAGGAGACGAACTATGTAAAAGATAAAGGGATAATAGTTAGTTCTACCGGACAAGTACAGGTACATCATACAGTAGGACAGGATTGAAAAGCTATTTAGTCAAAATATTCCATAAAAAATGTGTATATATCTTCTTCACACAATGATGGCTGGAATACTGGTTGGAGGAAGGGCTTTGTAACGGCCCCGTACAACTAAGCACCTGTTGTGCAAACTGTATTGCCGATGTACAGTAATATCACATTTGGAGCAAAGCATTTGTTTGGGATGGCAGTCTGTGCAACAAATCACTGCATCTTTGACTTTGCACACTTGGCTCAGGCCCTTTGGGGCCTCCAGCCTCCAGCATGAGCTGAGGTCTTGCTTTCTGCCATCTTTCATGGCATAAAGCCTGACGTACTGTCCATGTTCCACCATATGAGGCAGATGAGGCTTCAGTGGAATTTGAACCATCTTCAACTGCTTCTAGCAGTTTTTGCAGTTCTTTTATATGAAGGTCTTGGGAAATGAAGTTAACAGATGTAAGTAAGACTGAATAGATGGAAAATAAATAATCAGACAGATTCATAAAAGAACTTTGAGGTGGCTAATAACATTCAGTGTCATGTTCACCTATATTGTTTTAAGGAAACTAAATTATTCTTAAATTGTATTAAACAACACACAACACAAAAGGAATTAATGTCAATACTACATTTGACTTAAACTGTGACCTTTGACTCAATATTACATCCATGTTTACAAGGTTCATTTAGCACATTACCATTACTCCTTTTTTTTCTTTGTAATACAAGTTGTACTTAATTTAACTTATAATTACTTTGAAAGTGTGACACATGTGTCAGGTACATATGGCCCCATACACACCAACTATATACAGGACAAACTGTTGAATAGGTTGACACTGATAGAAGAACCTTCTGTACTACCTGCAATATGTTCTGCAGAAATATTAGGTTGCTGTGTCTGGCAAGATTTTTTCTGACGTTTGGAGTACGCTAGGAAGACATGGATAGCCATTAAAAAATGTATTTAAAAAAAGCAAGGGAATAACAGTGACGCAGTATGATTTGGCATTACATACTTTTTGAGGAACTGTGACTCCGTACAATCAGCCGCCCAAATTGGTCTCGTTTTCTCCATTTTACGGCAGGCAGACGGTCCTATTCAGCATGTTGAGGAAAACGTCGTTACATCACCCAATTACAATTATTAACACCAGTTAAATCCCAGTATGACAACTGCTAAATATAGATTTTGGCAACTAGCAATTACCTCTTTCATTTTTACTTTGGCACTGAGTTTAGCTTTAACTTTGGAGCTTTCCAACTTGTCTTCATCAGAGTCATCATCATTAAAGTTTCCATAGATCCTTGGAGGGGACTGTCTCCCAGCCATGGTTTTCTGGGATCTGTTGGTATCACAAGCACAAACTGTAGCCTATTTGAAAAAGTTGTACTAGGCTGGCTGAAGACACAAGCTTATACAGATTGTAAATAGCAATTAAAAAAAAGCTAACACTAACAACATTACCTTGGACATTATAACAGCTAACGTTTAGGTTAGCTTAAATGTAAAAGGGCTTTGACAACAAATGTAAGACTATATTTTTCTTTTAGGTGAAAAGGATAGCTTTTTGACTCCAACAATACTAGCTACACAAGCCATACTTATTTTTACCAAACATACTTACTTCAGATGAAATTAGTTCAGAATATTTTCAACAAATAACCCGGTGGATATCTCAAATATTGAGCCAAGAGATCGATTCGGCGCCAGCAGGAAATGACGATGACAAAATTTGTGACGTGACACGTAGTGACGCAATCTGTCATACGTACACGTGTGCTGCTATTGTTTACCTGAATATGTTGTATATTATCCTTTTGTCAATAAAAAAAAACATGTTCTCAGGAAGCCTATTGTATATGTATATGTATATGCTATATGGAGTTATACAATGTACAATGCATAACATTGAAAACCCCTCCTAAATACAATAATTATGGAGTCCACCCCATTAACTGGCCCTTTGCCCATCGACTTATAGTTAAATTTAAAAGTACAATAAATCATTTTTAGAATGAAAAAAAGCATCCACACTCAAATCTTTGCAAACATATTCAAGAAGGCTTGGGCCAGTAAAAATATCACTTAGCCCTTATACACTACCTGTATCCCTAACACTGAAACACAGGGTCCAAAAGGGTAAAGAGTAGTGAGCCAATGTCATCAACATCTCTACTCACTGCTGTAATGTTACTGCAAGTCAGCATTCCAGTGTTAAAAACTACAGCTTGACTACAAACTATATTATAAATCTTTACCACATAGCAAACTGTCAATTTGTATAGAGTTATGGCAAAAACCTTGCCTCTCTGGCACAAGCGTGGATCGTTTACTCAACGGGCCTTCTGGGAACAGGCGAGGGGCCCGAGGTGTCAGGGCCCCATTGTTCCTTCACCTAAAAAATGTAACTCAAAGCTGTTGTATTACAGGTACTTCTTCAGTGGCGTCCCTGCAGAACATGGTAAATATCCAATAATGTTCTACCTACATTTGTGGTGAGAAGAAGGATTTGGTAAATAATCCACATTGGTAACCCATAATGGTAACATGGTAAATGGTAAAAATCTAGTGTTCCGACCAGAGTAATGTGTGTGTGTGTGTGTGTGAGTGAGAGAGAAGCTGTGTGTGTTTGCATGCATGTCAGTGGATGAGGAAGGGTAAATGACACTTTGTGCTTCATACTTTCTTACAGGAGAAAATGCTTGTCTGTGGATGAAAAGGAATATGAAGAAATGGCACCTACCCACCCACGTACCTATTATTATTATTATTATTATTCTCCATAGAATAAAATAAATGAATAAATAAAAAATATTTTGCAGGATAATCCTGTCTGTATAAAACAAAATGAATCCAGCGCTACATATGGAGAACATGACATCATCACTAGCCACCGCACAATAAACATAGAGATACCTAACCCTGATCACTAGCCTTTCTTTAATTAGCACTTTAAATACGACAGTGTAAGCTGCTCACAACACGGGGCTTTATTACAATGCTTATTAATAATAGTAATAACATATAAAAAATACAGACCTTTTCTCCATGTGCCTGCTGCCCGTTGGCATCATGGTGACATGGGTTTCAGGCCAGCCAATCAGCTCCTTCCCATCTAAAAGCTCCATTTCAGACTAATTTGACATCTATTATTTAGTGCTAATCATTATTATTGCAGCTTTCTTGTTAAATGGCATGCTATTGGTTTAGTGTAGGCTACACAGCTACACTGCACACACGAAAAGCTAAATTATGTTGTGCAATAACTTTATGAGAGAAAAATTTGATCTGCTGGTTCTATGACCTCAGTATTTGTCTCCAAATGCATGAGTCAAAGCACAAGAAAGATTCATGCTATTTATTTATCGTCATTTAAAATGGTCAACACACTGTACACAGTCAGGTATGTTTTAAGGATATTTTCCAGTAAAAAAATTAAATAATAATTTGGCATTAAGGCACTGTAAAAATGAAAAAGTTTCTGTTTGAAATTGCTCTAGGTCTGACAGTTGGAGAGGAAGTGGAAGCTGTCAATTCATACCTCTCTCATGTCGCAGTGAGCACAAAGTACATGTCCAAAGCCAGTGACTAGCAGATTTAAAGGTCTTCATTATTACTGCAACTCATTCTCTGTTCTAGTAAAATCCTAAGAAGTAGAGCGATGGGTTACAGGACGTGCTGACATGAGAACAATTCATGCTCCTGGATGCAACTTGAGGAAGAATTAGATCTTGCACAGATACCTGTCTCAAAGATATGTGAAGGTACGTTTTTGGTATGTCATTTAATAGTATATTATTAAAAAAATATTAAATTAGTATAATTTTTTTTAAATATCCATCAACTACAGCTCAGTGAACATTTGTGGTCGGTCATGTAGTGATGCCGGTCAAAACATTTGTGAAGCTTTAACTCCCACGTCTGGTCCTGTGAATGTGTTTTACTTTCATACTGGAAAAAGGTTTGTTGGTTCAGACCTAGACATGAAATTACGTGAATATATATCCCAATGTGATTATTAACAAAGTAAAGTTAACTTCCTTTTGTTCAGTGGAATGATTCCTGGCGACTAAGAACAGACTGACTGTCACCAGACTTAGAAGCGGACTGTTGAGGGAGAAAAGGACCTTTAACAACAGAAAGGAAATGAAGCAGTGGCTGAAGGAGGCATCAAGTAAGATTCATCCTGTAGCTACTAAATATTAACTTTCAACTGATAGTCATTTTATATTCATGGAAATTGTGTTAATTGACAGTTGAGTGTTTACATTAAGGTCCAAAGTCCATCAGCTGCCAGGACCCACAGGGACCGCAGCGTGTCATGGAAGGCCTCGTCCTTAAAGTCAAACAGAGGAAACTAGAGGTGAGACATTGGTGGGTTATTATTATTATTGTATTTTGAAATACAGCTTTTACGTGCCGCAGTAAGTTGTGGCATGTTCACAGGAAGAGGAGAGAGGAAACTAGAGAAGCTGTTGACCCTTAGTCAAGACTTCCTTATTTGGCCGTGGGATTGTGGTAAATGCATTTTTATCTATTGTGTGTTTTTATATCTTTGCTGTTCCAATACTGTGTTTGGTCTGACTATCAGTCATATACTGTGTATTTAAGTCCCTTTTGTACCCTTTGTAATTTTGTCTAATGTTCTTCAGGAGAAATAGAAGTATTCAATTAACATTTATTACATTTTGGTTTCAGCATCCAAAGTCCCCCTCGAGAGGAAGAAAGTTGTCTTTGACAAAAATGCGTGTTAGAAGTACTGTATTTCCTCATTGCATCAAGATATTCACACTGTGTTTTTTCACACATGTAAAAGTTCAATGTAACTTGCCCACCATCACACCAAATTTGCCATGAATCATATTATATTATATTATATATTATGAAATTACAAGAGTTCAGGTGTATCATCTCCTATTGGGCCTTGAGGCTTTGATAATACTTTATTCTAATAATCACTTTCTCCTCCTCCCTCTCCTTCCTCCTCTGCTGCAGTGGTTGTATGCCTGTGCAGCTGTGACGGAGCAGGCTTCCCCACCCCCATTGTGGTAACGACAAGCGGATGGAGGTTAACTCTCACGCAGTAAAAGAGTGCTCTGGATGTCAACTCGACTTATAGGAAATTAATTCTTCCTTTAAACATGAACGCCTGGTCGCACGAGAAAGGTAATTTATTTAATCAGCATTCGTTGGGGCACAAGGAGAATGTGAGAGTCTGTTCCACAAGATACGGTTGGCCAAGGATTTGTGTTTGACCAACCACCAAGTTAGCTTAGCACTGTGCCCTCAACAAATAGGTAACACTTCATAATAACTGCACGCTAGGAAGCATTAGTTTAGTATGAATAAACACTTAATTCATCATTTATAAAGCATTGTTCCAACATTAAAACTCATTAGTATGCAATTCATAAACGGTTAGAAATGTTTTATTCTTGATTAATAAGCTTGTCTATTATGTGTTTCATGATTGTGCGTTCATACTTTATAAATGAAGATGACCAATTATTAAGGACTTGTAGATTATTAATAAGATCATTTATAAAGTGTTAGTAAGTGATTAAGAAATTATTTAAATGTAAATTATTAATGCATTTATACATATAATGATTTAGATAATACGATGGTCGAAGAGCAAAACCTCCTGTCTGAAAAATGCACTTTCTTGAGAATACAAAAAAAAACTTGTTGTTTTCTTGCAGAATGCTATTTGTTAAGGATACCCAATACATAATACAAAGTACAAAAAAATACAAAAAGAAAAATATACAAAGTGCAGATAGGGTTATTCCCCACTCTTCCTGGATCATTTTGCAGATAGGAGGTTTTGCATTTTGGCCAACGATATGCACTAATGGTTAGGGACTATGTTAATATGTGCTTTATAAACCTGTATTAATACTGCAATTCATGATTGATTCAGTTAGTTACTCATCGTTAGTTTTTTTTTGTGTGAGCTCATCTAAAGTGAGGACTATCTCTGCCTTACAAAGCATTTATAAATGACATTGAAAGGCCAGCAGGGCCTCAAACCCAGCAGGGCCTCAAACCCAGCAGGGCCTCAAACCCAGCAGGGCCTCAAACCCAGCAGGGCCTCAAAGCTAATAAAAGTCTCAGTTATCGTCTCAACAGAAAAGGAAAATAGACACAACACAAAGTGATAAAGAACATATCAATATTTATTTCAGGATGCGAACAATGTCCTCGTAAGAACAAACTTCTCAGCCATTCATTCAAGAAACAAACAGATTCTCCTTCAGGACAACGTGGCTGGACATAGAACATTTATAAATATACAACTGTACTGTTAATATTAAAGCAAAATAAACCTCTGCAATCTGATATCAAAATAAATTGATGTGAAGTGTAAACAGGGCTGTATAAAAATAAACAGTGCCAACAATGGATGATAGAAAAGTGCCAAAATAACACAAATAAAATCTTTATAAAAATAATATAAAATATTTCACAGTATCAGAATTCAAGTATTAATATCCTACGTTTCAAACCTTTGAGAGTACCATTGCTGATACAGGCCAAGTTTGGTTCTTCCTATTACTATAACTTTTGTACCGGGCCACCACCTGTTCTGGTTTTTGGGCTGCGATTAACCTCAGTAATTGACCACGCACAGAATACCAGAGAGATTGGATCAAAGATCAATTCACGTAGATTTATTTGCAATGCACAGATTACAAATAACTTGAGTTGCTGTCCGGAAGAACAACCCACGAACATTCAGATTGACATAGTTTTTATAATGACACATTCTGATTCAGGTTCAGCCCCCGGTCCCACCCCTTAACCCCGCCCCCTGCGGCCATTTTGACCTCGTATCAGGTGACCTAATGTCTCACGCACGCCATTTTACCCAGTTGACGCCGTCTCAATACCGAAACTGATTATTTCACTGTCTGCCTCATGTTTATTTTCCCGTGTCATAATATTCCCCTGCTACTAGCCATAATATCCATAACAGCTGAGCCTAAGGCGCTAACTTATTGTGACCTTGTCGTCTTCTGCCTTCACTGGGCTCTCTTCTCTGTACCTTATCTCCTGAGTCTGTCTAGCACGATCAAACTGAAAAAAGGGTGAAAGTAGCATTAATCCATGACTAGCTCAAAATCCACCAAACCAGCCTGAATATTAAGAAAATCCAAAACAATTGCACGAGAGTCTATAGAGCAGAGCCGGGATAGTTATCGAACCTTGGTTGGAGCTGGCCGATGCTACTCTATGATTGGCCAGTCTTGCTTTGAGGGGCGGGATTTAGCGAAGGGTCAATTAAAGGATAAATAAATAAAAATATTTAAGTTGAAATTTTGGCCCCCACCTTGTCTACTTAGAATAATTCTGGCCCTTAGACAAATGTAGTTAATGACGTAAAATGTTTAAAATCTCAAGAAGAAATAAATGAATTTAAAAAACACTGAGGTCACATATCGATCTATCTATCGAGCATCGTTTTGAGATCCATTTGTAGCTTAGGCGGCTGTACGTTGTGCTGCTTTATTAGGCTTTACAAATGTGTGAGAATCAGAAGCTCCGGTTGTCTTTTCATAACAAATTTGTTTGAATACATTTTTAATTGATCTATCCTGGATTATGTTTTATTTAGATCAAATAATTTAAGGTTAAATTGTAGCCCCCAATCTTTCATTTCCTGTACGAATGTAAAATGTAAATTTCGAATCTTATCAGGTTTGATTATTGTTCAGCATATATAATTGTTTCATTTTGTATTCATACTAAGTATAAGAAAGCTTTTCTTCGTTGTGTGTGCATGTGTTTCTCACCCCCCCTCTCTGGAGTTGTAAGATAATGTCTCCCTTTCTTACTTGCATCATCTACTTGCATCATTTCACACACTTTCTTTCCTTCCCTTCTTTCAGCTTCATCATTTCACATCTTCTTTTTTGACTTTCTATCATTTCCAACTGTTTTACATTTACTTTCTTTTTCTTTCTAATTCAGATTTCACTCTCTTTCTTTTCTAGTTCTGTCTGTAACTTTTCTCTTTGATTTAGGCTAAATGATCCCCCTCGAGGAAATCCACATTCATTCACTCACTCATTCACCCACTCATTCACCCATTCATTCACTCACTCATTCACCCACTCATTCACCCATTCATCCACCCATTCATTCACTCATTCATTCACTCACTCATTCACCCACTCATTCACCCATTCATTCACCCATTAATTCACTCACTCATTCACCCACTCATTCACCCACTCATTCACCCATTCATTCACTCATTCATTCACTCACTCATTCACCCACTCATTCACCCATTCATTCACTCATTCATTCACTCACTCATTCACCCACTCATTCACCCATTCATTCACTCATTCATTCACTCACTCATTCACCCACTCATTCACCCACTCATTCACCCATTCATTCACTCATTCATTCACTCACTCATTCACCCACTCACTCATTCACCCACTCATTCATTCACCCATTCATTCACCCATTCATTCACTCACTCATTCACCCACTCACTCATTCACCCACTCACTCATTCACCCACTCATTCATTCACTCATTCATTCATTCACTCATTCATTCACTCACTCATTCACCCACTCACTCATTCACCCACCCATTCATTCACTCATTCATTCATTCACTCATTCACCCACTCATTCACCCACTCATTCACCCACCCATTCACTCACCCATTCATTCACCCACCCATTCACCCACCCATTTATTCACCCATTCATTCACCCATTCTCTCACCCATTCATTCAGACGTTGGCAAACTCACTTCCCCATATGTATTTTTCATGAACATGACATTCGGTACATCAGACGGAGGCTCCTGGTCTTACTTACTACACACATGTATCCATACGGACTCTTTGTTTAAGCTGTTACTCTACACACATGTATCCATACAGACTCTTTGTTTAAGCTGTTACTCTACACACATGTATCCATACAGACTCTTTGTTTAAGCTGTTACTCTACACACATGTATCCATACGGACTCTTTGTTTAAGCTGTTACTCTACACACATGTATCCATACAGACTCTTTGTTTAAGCTGTTACTCTACACACACGTATCCATATTGTTTTGTTTGTTTTTCACGTATCACGACTCTTTGTTTAAGCTGTTACTCTACACACATGTATCCATACAGACTCTTTGTTTAAGCTGTTACTCTACACACACGTATCCATATACAGAGAGTGAACACATGGGGGGATGTGTATTGAGAACATCCTGTCTGTTCTTCCTGTGTAGTGTAACATTCTCCTTTTGATTGTTATTCAACAACATTAATGAGGATATGCATGCAGTGGGGCAGCTCCTGCATGAACCAAGAGTCACACATTGCAAGCTTTGATTTTACTTATATAAGAGTATAAAATACTTCTAAGAATATAACATTTCCCATTACGAGTACCAACAAAGAGCGGGACTCCTCGTGGCTCTTTTAACACGGCTCCGTTTGTTTGTTGCCTCATTCTTTCTCGATCCAGTGAGTCTGGAACACCTGACCGCTTGGTGTGACGGCTCCACCGCCGAGGGCGCCGGAGCGGCCGGAGCCGGAGTGTCTGAGGGAAAAGATAAGAATCACTCATCTGAGCCGAAAACCAGCAGAAACGGAGGCAACGCGTTTGTGATGGTCCACCATCAGTGCCGGCCACAACTGAGGAAGTTGAGATGGTGTCCTCTCTCTCACACTGCTGCTGCTGCTGTGCACCTACAGGTGGGTGAAATCATTGGCCTTCATCTGCTTTGTTATGACAATGATGCAAATATCATTCAACTCCTACCAGTTATCATCCAGTCTCATTGTTTCTACTTCCTTCTGGTATTTGTTTTTTCTGGGTTTTGTCTAGAAAGGAAGTAGATTTTATTAATTTTGCTGTCCAGTTGCCTGCAATATCAAAACACACCCTGATAAACAGAGGCCCCAGAATCATTTAGGTGGGGGCCTAAAATGTGTGTGTTTGTGTGACACAATTCAGACTAAAGTCCAGTTAATTGGGGACATCTTGTGCAATTGGGGACAAAAGCTTTGTCAACCATTTTGGAAAAAGCTCATTTTTGGGGTCAGTGGTTATGATTAGGCAAGTAGTGATTATGATTAGGGTTAGGCTGAGAGTCTAGGATGTAATGTCCCCAAAAGTAACCTAACTAAACACACGCTGTAGCTTACATTTGATAACAAAAGACAACTTTGAATGTGTGATAACTGTGTTATGATGTCCATTCTGTACACATGACATCTGTTGTACTTCTGTCCATCCTGATAGAGGATCCTCCTCTGTTGCTCTCCCGAAGGTTTCTTCCCTTTTTCTCCCTGTTAAAAGTTTTTTTTGGGGGAGTTTTTCCTGATCCGATGAGAGGTCCTGGGACAGAGGATGTCGTATGTGTACAGATTGTAAAGCCCTCTGAGGCAAATTTGTAATTTGTGATTTTGGGCTATACAAAATAAATTGAATTGAATTGAACTTTACCACCAATTTCTTCTCTGCTTCGACTGGCAACAGCTGTCTGCTCTGAGCGCGTTCCCGCCACTCGCTCCCTCTCTCTGACGCTCAACCACACAACCACTACACACACATTACACTATACCAACGTAATATGTAAACACGGCCGTGGCCATTTTCACAATGTAGTAGCCATAGTGCAGAGCATAAGTGGTGCCGGCAGAAATAATCCTGTCCACACCCTGCATCCTTTTTTAATACTTTGGTCCTTTTTTAATGTTTGGAACACTCACAGGGGCGCTTTAATCCACAGGCTGGCCGTGAAAATGTAGGTTTTGAAAGGCTAAACGCCAGGAAATATGGTTTGAAGCAGAATATATATAGAGAGATAAAAACATGTTGTAAATTCTGGTAATGATTACATCTATCTTTTTTCGATACACTTTGACTTGTAGACTTGAGAATGCTCTGGAGTTATTAAAAATGTTTGGATCACACAAGTCTGTAACAATCCTACGCAGCCACTACGGGAATCTAATTCTATACAAATAATACAATACTGATAATATTAGGGAAGCCTGATCTTTTTCTGCAACTGTGCAGAAATAGCAGCTTTAAACACAATGAATAGAGTTGCCAAAAAAACAAAAGAAGCTACGCAGCGTTCGAATGTTGATTTAGAATCTGAATTCCAATACTATCTCTTTGCATCTTAATGATGTGAAACCGCTTGAAAGTGACAGCTATCTGTGGAGGAGAGTGTGTCAGTTAAACTTCTTATCCAGAGAGTCCCAAACAGGGTGCTACCATATCAGCAGAGCAATAACGTAATGCACAGAAGACTGTAGGGCTGGTAGATTTCTACTTCTTACATTATATAACTTTATTCTAAATTAAGTTACTGCAGCCCGTTGCAGACAGACCCAGATCTGGTTTCGCTGCCTCCTTCGACGCTCCACACCCGGCAGCACCGGCTCCTCCTCCGGCCTCGAGCAGCGCTGGAAACCCACAGCGACACCACGCTGCTGCTGGGCCAGGCCGTCGTGGTGCTCAGGGACACTACTGCTTTTGTTCACGGGGACTTTTGTGGACCGTTTGCCTCTTAGTAGCTGTTTTGAGTCTCTTCGTGGTTTGTTTGCGTGTCTTTGTGGTCTTTTTACGTCTCTTTGCAGCTGTTTTGTGTCTCTGTGTCGTTGTTTGATTGACTTTCCAACAAGGTCTGTTAACTGTCAGTAATCCTGCTTGAGTACACGGTGTTCACTGACTTTTTCAAACTTACATTTGTGACTGTAAGGGAGTTTCTTTACACTTGAAACTTGATTGTATTGCGAGGTTTTAACGCCACAACTGAGGTTCATTGGTGTCGATGGCTACGTGTTTGCTTCCTCAGCTTACTTCACTATTTTACAGGAAACGTAAAATGGAGCAAGCTCGAAGCTCAGACTGTTGGCTCTACATTGAGCTACAATTTCTGTTGTGTCTTTTGCAACATTTATTCTTTGTAATTTTTGTGCTACATTTGGCTGGAAACCAATTAAATGACGACTACTACTTTGCCCTCAGTGGACAAGTCATAATTACTACGGCATTATGTTGTTAGTCTTTTTTCTTTGGAAGTCTGTCTCTTTTGTTTCTAAATATGGAGAAAAGCTACAGTAGCCTCCTCGTATATAACCTCTTGATTTGTTCTTTAAACTTCATTTCAAGAAAAATGTGATTAGGTTATATGACCACACCAAAATAATTTGCCGTGAATCCACAGACCCGCCAAGACCACCAACTACCAAGCAATCAGTGAGATCCCAAGGCCCACTCCACCAGGACAAAAAGGTACAAATAACCATTACTGAATGCTGCTCGGTGTTTTTAGAAAAAGTCAAATGTCGTTGTCTGACATATTTCCTGTTCTCCTCAGCTGCTGTTCATTATCTAACATCTAACATTATCTATTTCCTGTTATTGATTGGATTGCAGGAAATAAGCTCTACTAGTGAACATTTATTGCGGTTACATCACTTTTTTTTTACATTGACACTCATCAAAACATTTCAAAATGGAGAGAAAATCATCTGAATGCAGGATGTGTATGATGTGTGTTTGGAAAAGCTTCTATTGAACAGAAGAAAGGTTGTTTTTTCTTCTTTTCTTTGTTACACAGTTACATTTAGTAGCAACCACATCCTTCCTCTTTCGCTAAGCCAGATTGTGCAGATGTGCGTTGTTGAGCCAAGTTGACCAAACAAACAATAATCTGGTTGAGGCAAATATATTTTGAGAAACCCAAAATTGAAGGTTGAAGAAACTACCCCACACACTAGGAGACTAGTTTGCCAGGCTCTAGCAACTTGAAATGGCAGCAACAGGAGGTCTGTTGACCCCGCACTGCCCCGACTCCCCAGTAGATTAGTTTTCTGTTGCTGCGGTTACAGAAGTTGGACCAAATGACCAAAATCATTCTTGTCTCATTTGTCTTGTCTTTGTTCACTCATGCAGTTCTGCAAAGACAAAATGTGTCTTTTGTGGCGGTCCACGGGACAAAGACGTTGCTAGTGGCAGCTTATCAGGAGCATCGAACATTGAAGAAGGAGGTTAGTGAAGAGAGCAGAGCACCTACTCAGGTTTTACTCCCTGTGGTACTCAGCGGACGCTATGTGGAAATTTAGACTAATAAAATGGCAGCAATGCACCAAAACAGGGATATTCAATTCAAATTCAATGAGGTCCAGTTCAAGATAATTTCCTCATCAAAGGTCCGGAACACATAATAATGTCTAACTTGCGCTATGAATAAGAGCCACAATTATAGAAGTAGCCTAACAGTCAACAACTGACTGTCATTTCAAATATAGACAGTTCAATTGAATAATATCTCAACAATATTTATTGTCAGATTTCAAATTGAACTGGATGAATTATAAATAATACATAGTCTAATAATTAATAAATTATCTTCTCTTGTTTCAAGTAAAAAAGGACTGGATAAAAAAAATATACATAACAGAAAGCTTTTTTTTTTAATGTGACTTAAAATAACGTAGTTAATTTTACAAAAATGAATTTAACTGAATTGTCCTGCAGCTTTAAATTCAGTTCATTCAAGTGTGAAGTGATGTCACAAACAAAAGCTATGATATTATATTCTTCTCAACTTCTAAAAAGAGACATTTGTGTGCAGGGACTTTATCTGTGGTTATTAAAAACACTTGTTTCAGCTCTATTCTCCTCTCTGTTTACATCATTGTTGGGCAGCCAATTCATATGTTAGGATTTTGATCATATTGGGCTCTTAGATTAATTTTTCTGTCTTCATTTTGGATGTGAGGGCTCAAAAGAGTTGTGCTTTGTCTCATAGTGGAGCTTCACATTAAAGCTTTTAATAATCGTCACGGTCTCTGAACATATGAGACGCTGGTTTTAAACTGCCCGTGGGAAGAATGAACCTGTAAGAGTCAGTTCCTTCTTGGTTAAAGGCTCTGGTTTCGTTGTCCACTTTTCTCTTCTTGGAGAACAACATGTGAAATAACTTCTCTTGACTCACATTCACTCCGACTGTTGGCTCTCTCTCCCAGTCTCTGCTAAGTCTCCACTTAGCAATAATTATCGGAAAAACATTTGTGATTGGCTGAGGAGCATCATGTGATTTATAACGCATGTAATTAGTCGGTGTGTTTCCTGGACCGCTGAACCAGTGCGGTAAACGCTAGAAAAGCTGCGCCGGTTTAAAAAGAAGCACTTCGTCAAAATGTATCTATCGGTTTTAGTGACCCCTGCACTAGAACATTATAAGACTAATAGACAACAACAATTTCAAAATGCCAGGATAAAATTAGTAATTCCTTGTCCTTGTCTTCTGGTTCCAGGTTCGTCTTATTTCAGTGGTGCTGAGGAGCGAGACGATTGCCTATCGCTGCGTCCTCCGTTGTCAGGAGCAACTGCGCACCTCTGAAGGTGTCTGCAACATCCACAGCGATCACTTTGGCTTTGCGTATGGGACGGCAGACATCATGTGTCCTCTCCCTCCAGGCTGTGAGACCCCTTCACATATCGCTGTGATCTCTGCTGCATCCCACTCTGAAGGTACTGAAAGGGTTTTATCCATGCTCGGGACAGGGCTCTAGGAATGGCAATGTTGGTCTACCCCTTTGGGAGAGATCGAAATATCTCTGGCCAGAAAGCCGCGATGCCCAAACAACGAATCCTGTAGACTTTGACGAAGCTCTAACTTTTCTTCTAACGCCACCAGAAGCTCAAAGTTTTCACTCATACTTTGAAACTTCTAAACATCTACCAGATGGATTGGTACCAAATCTTCATGGTGCCCAGACAACCTATCTTAAAGAATTTGGTGATTTCGTTTTAATTTTACCGCCATCCACGAGGTACACATCTGTGGTTTTGAAGGACATATCTCAACATCTGTTGGATGGATTGCCATGAAATTCAGCACTGACATCTACGTCCCACCTCAAAACTTGAATTCACCCAATACTTTGGTTTATGAGTACTGCAATGTTTTGAATACAATAGGAGTATATTTCTACAGACATTTGGTATTACTTTATTCAGCCGTTTCTCGCATTTTGGTTCTTCTCTGTGGACACGTAGATCCAACTGAGTTTTTGGAGGTGAAGAACCAGAGGGCGCAGAGTGACTCCTTTCCTTACAACTTCACCGTCTGCCTCTCCACCATGTATAATTTCACCAACGTGATGCAGGTAACGTTGTGTAACACCGATTTTACAGGTATTTTCAAACTTGACAAAGATTTGTCAATTCTTAAGGAGCCTGAAGCCTTTTTGTGGGGTATCTTGTATTTTAATGCCTGGAGTGTGTCAACCAAATACCTGTGTTGTATTGTAGCTGGTCCAGAGTTTGGAAATTATGCAGTTACTCGGGGTGAACAGAGTTGTCATCTATAAGACCAACAGCAGCCTTGAAACACAACGCATACTGGACTACTACATACACAAAGGTGGACTTTTTATCTTTTTATGTGTGTGATTGTTTTGTCTCTCCTCACAGAACGAGCAGCAGGGGAGAGAATGTTTTCCATCCCCTCCTCAATAGCTGGAACACTTCGATGGTCATACTTCTTTTGCAATGGAGATAACTTGTTTTCCAGTCAAAAGACATAAAGATATCAACACGACTCGGAAGACCATGTATGTGTGCAGCAGTTTTATCAGAGCTTGGGAAAACAGCTGAGACTGAACAGAACAATAAATGTGCCTTCTTTATGTGAAGGTGCATTTTTGGTGAACGATCACTTTCAGCGCTTACATATAGTTGAGGTGGTTGAGGCAGCAACTTCTGAAGAAAACAATGCATCCCTAGTTAACGGGGCAGAGGCCAAAACAATAACAATCATACAAAAGTCAAGTAATTTCCCAGAATGCTGCAGTAAAACCTCTCCGCTGCTAACACGTATTTTCCGATGTCCTCTTCTCAGGTTTGGTAGAGGTGGTTCCTTGGTCTATGTCCAGATTTCTGAATGTATCTCGATTCTGGCAGCCCAGACTCGGTTCAGGTGACCTCCACTACTTTGGCCAGATTCCTGCGCTCAATGACTGCATCTACAGATACATGTACCGATCCAGGTACATGGCCCTGCACGATGTGGATGAGCTCATACTGCCCCAGTCAGTCAACAGGTAGCACTTTGTTTAAGAAAATAACAAATTAAATGAGATAAATGTCCGAGGAAATGATGCCAATGGAAATGATGCCAATGAAGGACATAATCGATTATTTTCCAGAAGAATGTTTGCATGAAATACTATCTCAGATCACACACAAATGTTTTCCTGAAACATTTTATAAGAATTTGTAAACATTAATAAAGCATTACTTTTGGCCACCTTTCCAGAGGAATATATTATTAAAAATAATTAAAAATGTATTTACATGAAGAAAATCTATGAATTAGTGATTTTATGTTTCAAAAAGTACTTGTTACTCATTTATACACATATTTCATTCATTGGTGTGTTTTAAATGGTTTGAATAGTTAACTACTACTTGAAACCATAGACTCTATATAAAGAAGTGGACGTAGTCATCGTGATGTCACCCATTGGTTTGTAGACTGCTGTTTTGAAACCTTGAGTTTGGCGATTTTGCCGTCGCCATTTATTTATTTTTGCAACCGATAAACGGAAGTTACCATATTTGGAATGCGGATGAGTGACGTAGAGACACAGTATACGGCTCTGGTAGCTGCAGTGACCTGTCAATCACAGTGAGCCCGCCCTAAAGCATACCCTGATTTATGGTCTATTTGACTCTAAATGGACCATAATTTACTAAATGAACATCATGCTGTATTGAAGAAGACTTGAAACTATAGATTGAGACATAAACTCATGTTTACAATGTTTACTGAGGGAATAAATCAAGAGAGAAGTAGAGTCATTTTCTCATAGACTTCTATGCGATCAGACTTATTTTAAAAACTGCATTCTCTCTACTGCTGGTCAGTAGAGAGAATGCATTGGCTTCACTCGGCAGAACCGGAGGTTGCCGCCTGCTTGAAAGACATATCTTTATGTGATCATAATTAATTATTTATGTTAAAACAGCAGTTATCGATTCTTCATGGTAACAAATGCAACACTTCAAACCTGTCCATGTATGTACTGTTTTGTGATAAAAACATGTATCACTTGTTCATGCACTGCTTTTAAACGAGAATGAATGTAAAAAGCTTTTTGTTTTTATGTGTATGTTTTCATCATTCTACGACCAGTCTGATGGAGCTGTTGCCTCTGCTGGAAAAGGAACACAAAGCTGACACGTGTTACAATTTTGAGAACGACTGCTATCCCACCACCGTCACGCTGCCTCCCCCCAGCTCCCAAACTCCGCCCCCGCAGCGCTGCTGTCCCGGCTGGCAGAATGTGTCCGGGTTGAACATCCTGGCCCACCTGTACCGCGAGCCCATCACAGCGGTTAATCGTCAGAACTTCAAGGTCATCGTCAACCCCCGAGCGGTGTTCTCCGCGACTGTGCACGGACTGCTGAGTTCAGAGAGAGGCTGCTCCTGGGTGGACAGGAACACAGCCAGGATGTACCACACACGGTAGACCGGTGGTTGTGTGCTTTCCGATCAAACGTGTGTGTGATTGCGTTGTTTTGTTTTCTGCGTGGAGGACTCCTCCACGTCATTGGTTCATGTGGCTGCGAGAAGAAAACAATCTGTAGACCAACCACTCAAATCTGATGCTATGGCGCTGGTGTTTTTAGTTCAGTTTGTTTACAGCTGTTTGTTTGTCTGCTCTCCGTCTGTGCAGATCTCCGAGACAACCCAAGCTGAAACCAGACCAGCTGATTTATGACGGCAGACTGCTGAGCTACAGCGCCCGCCTCACACCAAACGTCAATACTGTGTTCAGAGAGAGTGCACTTCTACCAGTGGACAGCACACAGTAGAGTGAGCGTGTGCGTGTGCGTGTGCGGGTTCCACGGGGTGGCACAAGGTGGCAGCAGCCACCTCTAAAAAGGAATGTAAAAAACGCATCCTTCTCCACAGTGAAACAAACAACCACGCGGAGGAACAATAAACAAAACACAATTTCTGACTGGAGGGGGAACGTTGGTTGGTTTGGTTAGTAATCTGGAGAAACCAGCAAGAGAACACAAAAAAAGTGTCCAACTTAAAAACCCAGCCCAGTGTTGCCAACTCTTTTCCAATGAAAGTAGCGAGCAGCATTAGCTCCGAAAATCTCTGAATAAAGCGGAAAGGTCGCCAAGCGGCAACGCTGACGGCCTTCAGGTCTCTGAATTTCAACAAATATAAAATGTTTTTGAAGAAGATTACTAATCCTAGCTTTAAAAGATGGGGTGGTTGGGCCTCCCGGTAGCGCATTCACCCTGAACGCCACAGCCCACAGCTGAAAGTGAATCAGTGGCGCCCCCAACAGGGCAACGTCTGCGTGTTGTGATGAATCTGTTATGGCGCCATCAATTGGTCAATTTGCAGCGGAGGAACCTAAACGGGCAGTATGGATATTGGCGCCCCCTACTTGTCAAACTGCGGTATGAGCAGCAGAATGTTATTCTTAAAGGAATCAGTCTATAGGATTATATTTTAGTAATCCTATATCGGCCAAACATACTAATCACGGAGCACACAAGCCAGAGCAATGCTATTATTCCTTGCCGGTTTGTAAATCATATACCACTATTGACGCTAAGCACATGTCAAAGTGTGTATCTCAATAACTTATTTTATGACCTTTTTTCATTCATAATCCACAATACATCAGACCTGAAAACAAAGCTGCACATTGGTCAGCCGGCTGCTACACACGTACCTTCATACCTGTAGAGCGTTGAGACTTTCTTTGGATGTGTTTACAGGAGAGAGTGTAAACAGAGTCCCCCCCCTCACTGGAAAATATGCAGACAAGATTCCCACATTTGGGGAATACGCCTGGCCCCCATTCAAAGAGACTGTTGACATCATCTGTATTGATTCCATATGTGTGGAATTGGCCATTTCAGATTGTAATTAGCTATTTATTGTTATACCTGTTGAAGCTATAATAGAATGGTGCTATAAATACAGAATCTCCAGTATATTTCTGTAAGCAAATTTTACTTACATTTTGTCATTTATTCAGGTAACTGTACTGTTTTTTTTTTTTTTTCAATTAAAAACATCTTATTTAAAATCAAAATTATACTTGTGACTTCTGTCTTTTCAAATTCTGGGAAGTAGTTTTATATTTCTGAGGCTGTTTTTTATTGCAAAATTATCTGATATTGTAATATAGGCATATGCACTTACATGCAAGTAACCTGGCACTCTATATATCCGTGTCCCTATTCTTGATGAAAACAAATACACCCCTAATCAATATTCATTAACTGATATTCCACAACTCGATGTTACTGTAACACTTACCATTTTATTGGTAGTGCATGAAATGGAGAACAATCAGAAAAAACACTGCACATGTCATAAAAAAGAAGACTACAATATTTGCATGACAATCTAAACTATTTACAAAATGCACCTGTATGTGCATGACAATTTAAACTATTTACAATATGTACGAGCATGTACATGACAATTTAAAATATGCACGAGTATGTGCATGACAATTTAAAATATGCACGAGTATTTACATGTTCCATATTTACAGATATATACATGGTATATGCAGCTCATCGATCCACCTTGTCCACAACAGAAGTGAAGTGTTCATAGCTGTCGTACACTCTGTTGTCCAGACCCTTTGAGGTGGACATTAGCTTAACAGGGCAGAAAGCCTTTCTTCGGTATTTTTTATGTCCCTGGGTCGATTGGCCACAGCATGTACATGCGGGGAGATTGTGCACCCGCGACACCTTTACGCCTACTCCTGAGGGCTGTTCCATAGTTTTTCGTTTATACTTTGTAGATCTCGCCCAGGATGGCGGGCTTAAATCATGTGTAGCAGGCGTTGTGGGCAGAGTTGGAGGGACTGTTGGAGTTGGTAGAGCAGGCAGTATGGGCCGTGTGGAGGGGCCAGCAGTCTCAGTGGTTGCTGTGGATGGTCTGGTGATGGTAGAGGTGGCAGGGGTTTTTCGTAGTGGCGGTAGCTGAAGTGCCGGTTGAGGCCGGGAGAGTGGCATTATTATGTCCGTCTTTCCCTTCAAAACTTTAGTTCCTGCCGTGTTGGGTGTGGTCACATACTCCATCAGAGGGTAGAGGGGTGGAGGGAGGACTGCCGGCTGGTGTGCTGCTGGAGGGAGGTCAGCAGATGAGATGGAGGCCGTTTTTGTGACCATGGAGGACTGCATGGTGGCGTGCATATTAAGAAGGCGCTCTTGGCGACGGATGAAGACCCGTACAGTCTTAATATTTATTTTTGGGAGTGGAATGCCTGCTTTGCTCAGGATTGGATCCTCTACCAGAATCCGGTGCTGAATCCTCCCGTAAGCCTTCAAGATGGTGCTCTTCTCGGGACTGCTGCGAGAGCCTTGAGGTGAGCGCAACCACAGCAGTTTAACCAGCGTGTACATGAGCCTGTTGTGTTGAGCACTGACGTCTTGTTGCGCTGGTGCGTAGTGCTTAGCCATCTTTAGCTTCTGAATCACAGCAGCGTCAACAAGATCGTCCCTCTTTGTGCGGCAGTACAGGGTGATGCCCCAGTGAGTTCTGTACAGCTGGTTAGACTGCTGTGGTGTCTTGTCATGCTCCTCCACTTTATTCCAGGCTTCAAGGACCTTGTTCCTCTGCTCAGTGGAAAGAGTCAGCTTGTCCTCTGTCAGGCTAATTTCCACCAGAGCAGAGCAGAACTGTTCCAACCTTTCGATGCCAGGGAGGGAGTTTGGACTGCAGGCATCCTCCTGTTGAAAAGTTGCCATATAAATACGGTAAGTTCAAATGTGCTCCGTGTCCAGCAATCAATGCATTACATTTAATTCTACCAGATCAATAGTTACTCACAAAGGCCGGAGGATGAACAGTGGAGGTTTCATCACTGGTGAGCGTAATGTGGGGCAGGATGGCATCCAACACATCACCATGGACCAAAGTTCAGCTTCAATTTGTCTCACAAACTACACATAAAAAACTACACATAAACATAAGTACACAGTTAGCGCCAACATCACCTCTGGGGCAGTAAAACCTTCATCTTGAGGTGAGCAAATTAAACTGTTTAGGGTACTGGCAGTGATGCAATGTAACCAAGTACATTTAATTGAGTACTGTACTTAAGCACACATTATTTTACTTTACTAGAGTATTTCCATTTTATACTGACATGATACTACATCTCCGAAGGAAATATTGTACTTTTTACTGCTCTACATTTTCTGGACAGCTTTGGTTACTTTTCAGACTATAATTTGTCGTCCCCATCCTGTCCAGGGAAAACCACAGATCTCCAGATCTGTTGCATGTTTGTTGTAAACTGGAGGATTCCAGATCCTTTACGTTTCATTAGTTAATTAGACCCTTGTGCATTTAATCTGTGCTTTCTCTCTTTCAGTTGTCAGGTTGTTGTTTGTTGAACATCACAATGGAAGGTATTAGAATAATGACTATATATATATATATCATTTAACTATATAGACCGCACTTGGAATCACCTGGAATCATGTGTGGCAGAGATTTATGGAATCCCTCCAGGCTGTTGCTTCCACGCAGACATTTATATTCGGGCACATCCACATTGTTGATGTTTGTGGTGCGCGCCACCCGATACATATTAATGTCTGGTGGATCCTGGAGGCACTCCAGGTGTCGCTGCTGGCCTGCCCACATCTCATCCATGGCCTCTGTAAATACACATGCATAAAGTGTGTTATGTTCACTTTGTATGCAACACTATCTGTATTAATGTTCTAATATTTTTTTTGTATGAGGTCTTTTGTACCAGGTGTTTTGAAGAGGCTCACTCCGCTCTCGTCCAGCGGGACATTTCAGCTCCTCAATGGCCATGTGGATGAGCTGGAATGTCTCCTGAGCCCCAAGTGTGACCCTCCTCACATGGTGTTTGAGCTGCTCCCTGATACGTAGCAGCGGACCACATCCTCGTCTGAGACCGACTTCAGAGATGCCGGGTCCTCGGCTCCGACTGCTTTGATGAGCAGCTCCAGGTCCGAGCGGTTGTAGACCAGCACTGCACCAGCTAGAGCCGACTTGAAGACAGTATATTTACAGTGGGAGTCTGTGCGTATGGCTGCGTCAAACCGGTGGATCCAGTGGAAGATGTCCAGACGTACAACCATCCCATTGTCCACCCAAAGCTTGAACAAAGTCTCCACAGCCGTTGGGCCCTGAGACCGGCAACACCCACGGTCCACATAGAGGATCTTAGGGACAGGTTGATTGGCCAACTGGAACCTCTCCATTATGCCACGGCACATTGGTTTTAGCTTCTCTGTGGACTCCTCACAGGTCAGCACAAATTAAACTATTTGTGAGCGCTCGTTCCCGATGCTGGTGAACCTCTCAGCTGAGCCTCGACCTTCCCCAGACAGCTTCTTCACCACCTGAGAAAATATGTCAAGTTTGCATAATGTGACCTTTGTTAGATTCTATTGATTTGTGATTTTTCTGAATCATTTTACAACAGTGTTTACCATGTTTTGCATCATACAGTTTGGCATTATGGCACATGTTATGATTAACATACTTTCTTGGTGGAATCCATTTTCAGCACAATGCCAAAAGTGGAGAGGATCTGGCTGCGGTAATCCTGCACGTTGTTGGCCTCTGATAGCAGGAAGCAGAGGGAAGTTCTCTTGGAGGAGGTGGAGCCTGGAACGAGTGTCCTCATGCAGAGACGATCCCTCCCGGTTCCACTACAGTCACGAGGAGTGTGGTGTACAGGTCCTTCCGGTGAAGGTACTCCTTAATGTGACTCTCCTGTATCTGCCTCCACACCTTGACCATAGTGTTACCTTCGGTCCGGTCCCTCAGAAGGCGCACAACACTCTTATCCACATCACGTCTGTAAGTAGATTTACAATCAATATGGGGAGGTTGATGGATTATTTCAAGTTAGTCTGTTTAATGTGCACACATTATGTTCAGTAACTCACTTGCTGGTGAGGATGGCGGGGAACAGAGCTTGATGAGCCTCGCTGAGTTGAGGTAAAACAGCGTAGTCCCACGCAAGCCACCGGCCCACTGTTCCTCCTCCTCCGCTCCTGGCTGCCTTTGTGCAGGCTCCACAGCACAGGACCTCGGTGAGCTCTGTGTACCAGCTGGACACATCACAGACGTGACGTACCTAAAGTACATATTGGGAGAAAAATCCAATCAATTAAAAGCCAATAGCAGCATATGACTTCCTGTACTCTTTGTTCATGTTTACCTACACAGTAATAATGAAATGTAATAACACAAGTAAAGTGAGTACCACCTGGTGGTGGTAGCCAGACTTAGAGGTGTACGTTCCGTCCTTTACCCACACAGTCATCACCTCGAGGACACTTCAAGGAGTATCTCCAGACTCCAACAGGGAGCCACACAAAGACATGGCTCCTAAAAAAGAGGTGTGGCGTTGGCACAGCACCCTTTAAGTAGCCAGGAGGTTCTGGTGGATAAAACCACATGCGGTCTGATTCTATCACCCGTCGCCTCTTAAACCGTCGGGTGATGAATGCTGGTGAACAGGCCTCTTTCTGTGTCCTCTTGGAGGACAGAGCTCCATCTCCTCCAGCCTCTCTTAAATATGGGGTTAGGGCCACCCACTAATTAACCTGATCAGGAGCACCTGAGAGAAAAGGAGGGAGAAGAGCAGAGAAGAGAGAAGGCATGGGAAACAGTCCGTCTCATAGGCCCAGGAGTTAGGAGTTTATCAAGGAGAAGGACCAAGTGAGTGTTGATTTAATTCTTCATTTGTTATTAAACAGGAAGAGCAGAATAGCAGAGTAAATTAAAATTGTTCAAATTACTGATATTTTAAGAACCTCTGCTAAATGTGTTTGTTGGCTTTTGGTGATTTAAAAACTGATACATCTCAAAATGTAGAAATGTCCAGCGACCACAGGCTGCCAGGTGTGATCCATCACCATGGTCATCATCAGGTGATGATGCTGAACTGGTTACTGCAAGCCAGGCTCTAGAAGGTCCGTGAGATACACAATTAATAGACATCAAAATCTTTAATAGAAAATATCATGATACAAAACTATTTTTCGGGTTAATTTCTGAAGACTTACTCAACTACCACGAGTCAGCATTTATGGGCAAGACTAGCAGCCAGTCCCAGGGTTCCCGACCAACAGACAGGACCAAGCAGCAAGATCAGTCTGAGACCGCCGTCCGTACTGTGATGGTCAACGTTAAAACTGTTTACTTAAGCCCCGGTTCACATGTGTGCCGAACCATGAGGGGGGGATCCTACAGATGCCGGAACGACAATGGTCTGTTACACCACTAATTAATAACGGTATAACAGGAATATATTTCATTTTGTGATAAGACACTAAGGAGAAGACATAGGGGTTTTGTACACATGCTACTTTCCATATGTTAACAGCAGTTACACTTTAAGTGATATTTAAATTAATGTTTCACACTTTATCAGGGGAGAGCGCGAACGCAGTCCCCCACTATCAGAAATTATGCAATCGAGATTCCCACATTTGGGGAGTTCGCAGAGGTCGAGTCTACAGTAGTGCAAAGTCTACAGTCATTTACGCGTTATGATTGGCTAGTTCGACTGTGGACTCCCAATGAGATCGTAGGAACCGACTGTGGACTACCAATCACAAGTCCAACTGCAAATTCTTGAATATTAAGTAGAAAGATATCTGAATTTAGAGATCCGAATCTACCTAGCGGTGACCTTACAGTATTTCTGGTAAGATTGAGATCATTTATTCTTCATAATTATTCATAACAGTCACTGTTCGTACTGTCCAATTGTCTTTGATCGTTTGGAAAAATCGGACAGAGTTTTTACGTTAGCTAGCTAGCTAAGACGTCCCTCAACTTCTATGTTAACGCTAACGTAACTTGGCCGCTAGTTTATGGTTAGCATCTCTCAATAGAGTAAGAAAGTAAAGTATATATTTTATTTGTTATACTCACTGCTGAGCAATTACTGTCAATATCCATTTGATCTCATGTTAACCCGTGAACCACGTTCAAGTCCTGATGCTCGAGTACGGGACCGGTAAGGTAACGTTAACCGTTATCTAGCGTCTCTAAATAGAATCTCTTAAATCAGTATTATGAACTTCAAATCTATTTTGCATACCAAAATAACCCGTCAATCTTTAATCAGTAGATCATCAACTATTATCGTGTGTTACAGAGGGTCGGGTTTACATTTCCCCCTGCCGTCAGAAACGCCTGCTTCCACGGGTGTTTATATTATCCATCTGTATTATCCAAGACAAGAGAATTTAAGAGTGTTTTTGTCTTCAGTGTTATCTGTAAGGCAGCACTGCTTCCCAGGCTGTGGATATGACGGTGGTATACAGATATGATATATGAGTTATAACGTTATAAGAACCCTCCCTCAGAGATCTCTAATCTGAGGAGCTGTAATCAGGGTTCAGCAGCTGTCATCCCTCTTCCTCCTCTTCCTCCTCTTCCTCCTCTTCCTCCCTGGGTGCTAAAAGGATATCAATGGCCTGTTGTACTCAGACGTTCATTGTTATATTAGTAGTTTATTATTATAACATAACAATACCTAATATAATAATAAGAATAATAATACTATTTTGTTGTTGTGGTGTTCAGTTACATTTGAAAATGGCGACCCCAACAATACGCATCGTCAACCCAGATGCCCCTGGGAATCGTCAACAGGCCATCGTCATAGCGACCAAAGAGGCCCGTGACTACAGGGAGAAGAGAATGGTCTTCTCCAAACCTCCACAGGAGCTGCTCCACCAGGCCTCTGCCCTGGCCCACGCAGAGAAGCTCCTTCGAGCAGAGGGTTTCCCCGCTCCATCGCGTCAGCTGTGTCTGGGAAAGCTGGTGGTTCCATTTGGCCAGTATGGAAATGCACCATTCCACTGGCTTGTGGCAAATGATGTGGGCTACATGAAGTAGTAAGCATGTTATATTATCATTATTATATTAATACCATCGTAGGCTATGCATTTTAAATACACATTTTATGGCATGCTTAAAAAAAATTACCTGTATATCTGTTTGCATCATCAGTGTTTATTATTCATCTTTACAGATTATCTCAAGTGCAGTGATATTAATGATATGCGTACTAAGTTGATGTATATGATTCCAGCATGCTGGACAAGCACAGACTGGAGGTAACAAACCCAGAGAGAAAGGGAAAGGTGGGGAACCAGTGGGTGAAGGACTACCTCACAGAGTATGCAGAGAGCTTCCCACAAGTCTCCAGTCTCCTTGAGGCCAACATTGACGGGTGTATCTACGGCCAGAGGCTTTGAGCCTCACACCTTTCAGGACATGTGGGAGCTCTACAGCCAGTACCTCACCCAGAAGGACCGGCCAGAGCAGGTCAGTGCTGAGCAGAGGGAGCTCACTCAGAAGGCCCACAGTTCTGTGAGGAGGTGGCTGCACACACCAGTGACCCACATCACAAGAGGACAGATGAAGAGGTTCAGGAAGTTTGTGAAGGAGAAGGAGCAAATGAGTGTTGATTTGATTATTCATCTGTTATGAAACAGGAAGAGCAGAATAGCAGAGTAAATGAAAATTGTTCAAATTACTTATATTTTAAGAACCTCTGCTAAGTGTTTTTTGGCTTTTGGTGATTCAAAATTGGTACGTCATAAAATGTTGATAGTTACTTTACATTTGTTGTCCAGCAACCGCAGGTCAGCACCAGGTGTGATCCCTCATCATGGCCAGAGGATGACTCTGAACTGGTTACTGCAAGCCAGGCTGTGGAAGGTAAGAGAGATACACAATTAATAGACATCAAAACCTTTACTAGAAAATAAAATAATACAAAATTATTTTTGGGGGTAATTTCTTAGACTTGCTCAAGTCCCAAGAGCCAACACCTAAGGGAAAGGCTAGCAGCCACTCCCAGGGTTCCCGACCCACAGTCAATACCAAGCAGCAAAAAACAGCCCAAGGCCGCTGTCCGTCAGAAACAGCATGTGTCCACTAGCCAGCCCACAGAGACCCCGTCCACATCCAGGGGTCCTGATTACTCCATGGAAAAACCTCGGAGTGACTCCCCTGTAAGTGATACTCAAACAATGACAACCAGTTTTTTAAATTGTTTTTTATCTATTAACAATATTTTGTACACAATAACAACAACATTTTGTATCTGTGTTGCAGGTGAAGCTGGGGGGTTGGGTGCGTTTGTGGGAAAACCCCAATGGTGTCCCATGTGCTGATGTTTCCTGGCTTAAAGAGGACACAGAACGAGGCCTGTTCACCCCGTTCAAGTTTTTAAGGACAACACTGGTCACTTTAAGAGGCGACGGGTGATGAAATCAGACCGCATGTGGTTTTATCCACCAGAACCTCCTGGCTACGTAAAAGGTGCTGTGCCAACGCCACACCTCTTTTTTAGGAGCCATGGCTTTGTGTGGCGCCCCGTAGGAGTCTGGAGATACTCCCTGAAGTGTCCTCGAGGTGATGACTGTGTGGGTAAAGGACGGAACGTACACCTCTACAAGTCTGGCTACCACCACCGGGTATAACTCACTTCACTTGTGTTATTACATTATGTTATGTATGAGAATGTGGAAAAAAAGAGACCAGAAAGTCATATGCTGCTATTGGCCCTTAATAATAATAATATAATATGTACTTTAGGTACGTCACGTCTGTGATGTGTCCAGCTGGTACACAGAGCTCACCGAGGTCCTGTGCTGTGGAGCCTGCACAAAGGCAGCCAGGAGCGGAGGAGGAGGAACAGTGGGCCGGTGGCTTGTGTGGGACTCTGCTGTGTTATCACAACTCAGCGAGGCTCATCAAGCTCTGTTCCCCGCCATCCTCACCAGCAAGTGAGTTACTGAACATAATGTGTGCACATTTAACAGACTAACTTGAAATAATCCATCAACCTCCCCATATTGATTGTAAATCTACTTACAGACGTGATGTGGATAAGAGTGTTGTGCGCCTTCTGAGGGACCGGACCGAAGGTAACACTATGGTCAAGGTGTGGCGGCAGATACAGGAGAGTCACATTAAGGAGTACCTTCACCGGAAGGACCTGTACACCACACTCCTCGTGACTGTAGTGGAACCGGGAGGGATCGTCACGGTATTAGGACACTCGTTCCAGGCTCCACCTCCTCCAAGAGAACTTCCCTCTGCTTCCTGCTATCAGAGGCCAACAACGTGCAGGATTACCGCAGCCAGATCCTCTCCACTTTTGGCATTGTGCTGAAAATGGATTCCACCAAGAAAGTATGTTAATCAAAACATGTACCATAATGCCAAACTGTATGATGCAAAACATGGTGAACACTGTTGTAAAATGATTCAGAAAAATCACAAATCAATAGAATCTAACAAAGGTCACATTATGCAAACTTGACATATTTTCTCAGGTGGTGAAGAAGCTGTCTGGGGAAGGTCGGGGCTCAGCTGAGAGGTTCACCAGCATCGGGAACGAGCGCTCACAAATAGTTTCATTTGTGCTGACCTGTGAGGAGTCCACAGAGAAGCTAAAACCAATGTGCCGTGGAGTCATGGAGAGGTTCCAGTTGGCCAATCAACCTGTCCCTAAGATCCTCTATGTGGACCGTGGGTGTTGCCGGTCTCAGGGCCCAACGGCTGTGGAGACTTTGTTCAAGCTTTGGGTGGACAATGGGATGGTTGTACGTCTGGACATCTTCCACTGGATCCACCGGTTTGACGCAGCCATACGCACAGACTCCCACTGTAAATATACTGTCTTCAAGTCGGCTCTAGCTGGTGCAGTGCTGGTCTACAACCGCTCGGACCTGGAGCTGCTCATCAAAGCAGTCGGAGCCGAGGACCCGGCATCTCTGAAGTCGGTCTCAGACGAGGATGTGGTCCGCTGCTACGTATCAGGGAGCAGCTCAAACACCATGTGAGGAGGGTCACACTTGGGGCTCAGGAGACATTCCAGCTCATCCACATGGCCATTGAGGAGCTGAAAGGTCCCGCTGGACGAGAGCGGAGTGAGCCTCTTCAAAACACCTGGTACAAAAGACCTCATACAAAAAAGTTATTAGAACATTAATACAGATAGTGTTGCATACAAAGTGAACATAACACACTTTATGCATGTGTATTTACAGAGGCCATGCATGAGATGTGGGCAGGCCAGCAGCGACACCTGGAGTGCCTCCAGGATCCACCAGACATTAATATGTATCGGGTGGCGCGCACCACAAACAACAATGTGGATGTGCCCGAATATAAATGCCTGGAGGGATTCCATAAATCTCTGCCACACATAATTCCAGGTGATTCCAAGTGCGGTCTGTATCGTATAGTTAAATGAATCATGTGACTTTCATTATTCTAATACCTTTCATTGTGACATTCAACAACCTGACAACTGAAAGAGAGAAAGCACAGATTAAATGCACAAGGGTCTAATTAACTAATGAAACGTAAAGGATCTGGAATCCTCCAGTTTACAACAAACATGCAACAGCAACACATATCTGGAGATCTGTGGTTTTACCAGGACAGGATGGGGACGACAAATTATGAAAAGTAACCAAAGCTGTCCAGAAAATGTAGATCAGTAAAAAGAACAATATTTCCCTCGGAGATGTAGTGGCATGTCAGTATAAAATGGAAATACTCTAAAGTAAAAGAATGTGTGCTTAAGTACAGTACTCAATCACATGTACTTGGTTACATTGCATCACTGCCAGTACCCTAAACAGTTTAATTTGCTCACTTCAAGATGAAGGTTTTACTGCCCCAGAGGTGATGTTGGCGCTAACTTAGGGCTGTGCGGTATACCGCACATAAAAATAAAAACTTATTTTCATCAGGCTCCTGTTACATAGCTCCAATCATTCATCATGAACCGGTATACCGGTTTCAAATTTCCATACGGTATGAATTTTTCATATACCGTCATACCGGTGCATAGCCGTAACAACTGTTGTCGCTCTTCGGCAGGCAGCAGAATATATTGTTCACCGCTGAGGGCGCAGCGGTCGGAGCTACTTGTCTTACGGGTATTGAGATGGAGTCATGGTTATAACTTTATAACAACAATTAATAACACAACTAACGCTCTTTAACAGGAAAACACCACGACACAACAGTTTGTGACACATAAACAATTTGTAACACAAATAATAGTACATTTATAAAATTGCACCGCCGAACTGCATGCTGGGTACAGCTCGCCCACTATCACAAGAAGAAACTCCGTCGCTACATTAAAAAACGGAAAAGAGCGATGCAGGAGGAACAACGAGAGACCAGAGATGCACCAATACAACTTGTGCCCAAGAGGAGCTGTGTCTGCTGGTTGGAACTTTTTTGGTTTTGACAAATCCGACGTAGATCAGAAAACGATTTATTGCAAAGTTTGTCGAGCCGCTGTTATTGCCTCTGGTGGCAACACTAGCAATTTACTCCATCACCTCAGCAGAAAGCATGTGCTGGAATACGAAGAGTGTATGCGATTACGGTCACCACCGTCAACCAGTCATGAATCAGTGAAGCCAAAGGGTCAGACATCGCTTCAAGAGGCATTTGCTCGAGGCAGTGCTTATGACAAAAAGAGCAAGCGGTGGAGCGACATTACAGACGCAATAACAATCCACCTCTGCAAGGACATAGTCCCCCTACAGACAGTCGATAAAGATGGGTTTAAAGCAATGATCAAAGCACTGGATCCAAGGTATGTTTTACCGGAGCGAAAATACTTCAGCCAAACTGCTATCCCTAATTTACACGAGCTACACCGAAGCAAGCTGGAAGCGGAGGTGCGTACAGTTGCCCACTTTTCGACAACAACGGACCTGTGGTCAGGTCGCACAATGGAGCCATACCTCAGCATAACGGTGCACTTCATCAGTGATGACTGGGAGTTTGCAAACGTCATATTTCCCGGACGACCACACCGGAGAAAAAACACACCGTGATATACCGTGAAACCACCAGAATCTTACAAAATACCGTGATGTGAATTTTTGGCCATACCGCCCAGCCCTACGCTAACTGTGTACTTATGTTTATCTGTAGTTTGCGAGACAAATTGAAGCTGAACGTTGCTCCATTCTACTCAACTCAGGTCCCCATTGAGCAGCCCGGCCCTATCGGGGTCACCTGATAAGTGGCATTACGCGGTGGAATACAGACAGGAGCTCAGATGCCATGTCTGGCAGCAAAGGACGGCACCACAGGACCTACTCTGCACCGCTGACTGACCGCCTCAACACCCGCTGTCGCCAGCTGTTCGGAGAGACTGGAGGAGAATTTCCAGGCCTCTGCCAATGTTTCTTCTAACGAGCTGCTCGGGTTGGAATATCTATTCAGCCACAGCACGGGTGAATTTGAACCCTTCTCTCTTAAGGATATTGTCAGTGATGGACCTGGTCCAGAAGAGGAGGAGGTGGTTCAGTATGGGCCGCCCGATCCAGACCCCGAGACCGACGAGACGTACCAGAGCGATGGGGAGGCACATGGTGATGTGTTGGATGACATCCTGCCCCACATTACGCTCACCAGTGATGAAACCTCCACTGTTCATCCTCCGGCCTTTGTGAGTAACTATTGATCTGGTAGAATTAAATGTAATGCATTGATTGCTGGACACGGAGCACATTTGAACTTACCGTATTTATAATGGCAAATTTTCAACAGGAAGATACCTGCAGTCCAAACTCCCTCCCTGGCATCGAAAGGTTGGAAAAGTTCTGAAATTAGCCTGACAGAGGACAAGCTGACTCTTTCCACTGAGCAGAGGAACAAGGTCCTTGAAGCCTGGAATAAAGTGGAGGAGCATGACAAGACACCACAGCAGTCTAACCAGCTGTACAGAACTCACTGGGGCATCACCCTGTACTGCCGCACAAAGAGGGACGATCTTGTTGACGCTGCTGTGATTCAGAGGCTAAAGAGGCTAATAGCTAAGCACCAGCTCAACAAGACGTCAGTGCTCAACACAACAGGCTCATGTACACACTGCTGAAAGTGCTGTGGTTGCGCTCACCTAAAGGGTCTCGCAGCAGTCCTGAGAAGAGCACCATCTTAAAAGCGTACGAGAGAATTCAGCACCGGATTCTGGTAGAGGATCCAATCCTGAGCAAAGCAGGCATTCCTCTACCAAAAGTCCACATTAAGACTGTACGGGACTTCATCCGTCGTCAAGAGCGCCTCCTTAACCTGCATGCCACCATTCAGTCCTCCATGGTCACAAAAACAGCCTCCATTTCCTCTGCTGACCTCCCTCCAGCAGCACATCAGCCGGCAGTCCTCCCTCCACCCTCTGATGGAGTATGTGCCCACACCCAACACGGCAGGAACTAAAGTGTTGAAGGGAAGAAAGGACATAATCATGCCACTACAGGCCTCAACCACCACTGCCACTTGTGCTACCGCCACTTAGAAAAACCCTGCCACCTCTACCATCACCAGACCTGTGCCCTCCCTCTCTGCATCCACAGCAACCGCTGAGACTGCTGGCCTCTCCACACGGCCCATACTGCCTGCTCGTACTACTCCATCAGTCCCTCCAACTCTGCCCACAACGCCTGCTACACATGATTTAAGCCCGCCATCCTGGGCGAGATCTACGCAGTACAAGTGAAAGAGTAAGCCCTCAGGAGTAGGAGTGAAGGTGTCGCGGGTACATAATCTCCCCGTCTGTGTTGTGCATATTGTAAATAGTTTAGAAGCTGGAAATATTGAAAGCTGTATGAAAGGAAATATTTCTGCTGTTTCAACAATCTCATGACTTTAAAAGTTCAGTTTGGTGTCCTTGTAAATTAAAATATATAGAAAAAATTGAATGGGTTCTGAGAAGAAGATCTTAAAAATTTGACCAAAAGAGCTGTAAATATGGTTTGGTTGATAGTACATATTGTAAATAATCTTCATTTTTGTTCCATTTCATTCATAATTATATTCATTTAAATTGTCTGAACTGCTGCGGGATCAGAAATCATTTGAAAGACTTCAAATAGTCAAAGAATAAATAACTTATCTGTAAAACTATATACCATAAAAGCTGTCGTTTTAAGATGCATTTTAGATTTAACTGTGTCAAGTGTCCATATTAAACTTTTTTTTATTCCATTGCTGTGCAGGAGCGCAGTGAGTCCCTACAATGGGTAACGCATTCCTCTCCCTCAAACAGATCTGGTCTCTCTGGATCCTGTCGTGGTGCTCAGAGGAGACCCCCACCCTGTTGCTCCTTCCCACCTGCCTCACCCGGAGAGTCAGGCCGCCACCGCTTTGACCTTTTCCCGTGTGACTCCTGCTCCTTCGTCCGAATGGGCACAGAGGCGATTCTTCTTTGTGGCTGTGTCCTGGCCTGCCGCCTGCAGCATCCGGATCACAGCCACGGGGGGGATCTGCATGTGCTTCCTTGCCAGCAAGTTTCTGGAGGTCCATGTGGCGTCTTTGATGGCGGCTACGGTGAGCAACTGATTGGTTTTTACCTTTGCTCGTCTCATACAGCATCAGCTCTGCTGTGAGGACCTCCCTTACCGGCAAGTACGGGAATTGTAAGGAGTCGGCTGTTGCCCACTGGTCTACGGCGGTGCTGCACTCCCAGAGCAGATGCCTCACCGACTCAGGCGCACCACCACAACCTGGTCGGAGCCAGTTGAGTGCGCCGGTTTTACCCCAAGAGTGCATTACGGACCTGACTGGGAGGATCTCGTGAGCCACCATCCATGGCAGGTCCAGAGTCTGTTTGGAGGAGCTGAATGGTTCACATTGCACAGTTGAGGGCTCGCTGAATGAGAGTCTGCGCACTGGACTCCCTGGTTCCTGCACAATCAGAGCCTGGTTAGTTAAGACTCCTGCTAAAGGTTAAAATGTCTGAAAAAGCAAAGGCTGGTGGACGGCTAAAAGACACGGGAATAAGTGTGATGTGTCTCCAGTTCTTCACTGCTCCCACTTTCTGTAGTGGTTAGAAAACCAGCAGGCAACACTCCGGTATTATTAACACATTTAAGTTACAAGAGGTAAAAAAGGATAAGCTGGGTTTTTGGTGAGTCGTATGTGCATTGTGTTGATGAGTGTTTGTGTTTGTTACATGTTTGTGTTGCATTTTATGTGTGGACCCCAAGAGCAATGGTTGCTGACGAACAAACACTTCTCACATTAATGGAAGAGAAAGTGAAAGAATAAATAAAAGAATAAAGTTTGTAAAGACTAATAAGGATGTTTCAATGTTAAAATTGGAGTCCTTTACGGGTTGTTTGTAGAGCTCTGGTTAAGATAGAAACCTAATTTGGAGGGAAAGACTGCAGGCTCCTCCACAGAAGAACTGTCTGAGAAGCTCCCAGCTCTTCCCCTCATCTCTGAGAATCCAGGAGACGAGGAGGATAATTCTGATAAAGGCCTCTTGACCTGATGTGCATCGTAAGGGGGGCATACTCACTATCGCAGGTAAAAAGTCCTCTGTGCCACTGAATTCCTGTGTGTGTGTGTGTGTGTGTGTGTGTGTGTGTGTGTGTGTGTGTGTGTGTGTGTGTGTGTGTGTGTGTGTGTGTGTGTGTGTGTGTGTGTGTGTGTGTGTGTGTGTGTGAGATTTACAACTACATTTGAAATATTTTGCACCAAGAATGAGGCAATGTCCTCCCAACTGGCAATAAAACATCACCACAAACATGCAAGAGTTTCACCACCAACAGGAGCACCTGCATTTTTTGCCAAAAGGCAGAGACACAAAAGTAGTTCAGAATTGGCTTTAAAGGCTCGATACACCAGTTTCTCTCACTGACAGGTCTAGAGGGTGAATAAGAGTATAGGACCAACGACAGAGGAGGAAAACGTCACAGAATCACTACAACGTATCTTATCTTAAAGAAACAAATGTAGCTTATCAACTATTCCTGGTCACATGGTGCCTTATAGTCCAATAGGAATTTAAAACCGTTGTTTAACTGGTGAATAAATACAACGCAAAGGCACAAAAGAAAGACACTTGTAAGAAGCGAGATATTCATAAAGCAGCGCGTGGGAGTCCTCTTGGTCACGTGACACGCTCTGGTCCAGGGACAATATAAATCATCCCAAACTATGATTTCATTTACAGCCACGTTACAAACACAGTTGTAGCACAAAAAGAGACAGAGAGCCAATGTTTCCTGAAGTAGAATGTGTTTTTCACTGTCCGGTGATGAACTACACAACAAGAAGTCAAAGAGCTCCGGTAGTCTCTAGTGGAGAACAGAGCTCACTGCAGGACTCAACCCTAAACTGACCATGAGAGCCACAAAGGAGTTTATGAACATTATTCTCTTCTTCACTGACTGTCTGTCTGTCCTATTAACAAGATGCCTTTTAAGTTAATATTCATTAAAGCATAATTCACATAATCTGAATGTATTAAAACTAATATGTGTGAGGGCATATTAATAACTTCGAAGGAATTTCATTTTTGCTTTGTGAAGAGATGAATCCTATTTCATATTAAAATAATTACCTGCTTCACAGTAGTCAATCAAACTTTAGATTATTAACAGTACAGGAACTGTTTTGTTATCATCATTCACAGTCAAACATTGCTTCAAAGAGATGAATCCTATTTCATATTAAAATAATTACCTGCTTCACAGTAGTCAATCAAACTTTAGATTTTAACAGTACAGGAACTGTTTTGTTATCATCATTCACAGTCAAACATTGCTTCAAAGATTAACTGAACTTTATTATTTAGGTGTTTATTATTTAACACTTTATCAGGGGAGAGCGCGAACGCAGCCCCCCACTACCAGAAATTATGCAATCGAGATTCCCACATTTGGGGAATTCGCAGAGGTCAGCTCAGCCGAAGTGCAATGGCTAAGCCTCGCCCTGGGTGAACCACCTTCTTGATCATGGTATCTCCCTTGCCAGGTAAGTATGAGTTGTACACATCCAAGGCCGGGGAGTCTTTCACAGACACACCATGTTGACTGATGGTGCTGACAATATAGATATCACCAAAAACTACAGACTATAAGAGGTCTGATGACCTACAGGAAGTTAATATAGAGGAAGGTTACGTGTAATAAGCTTGACAAAGATTATTTACATTTTAATTGAGAAATAATGGTTACATTTCCCATCATGCAATGCTGTATTTCCATATCAAAAGCCAAGCTAAAATCACCAACTCTATCTATTCATCTCCAACAAAAGAGTAAGAGCTGAACAGCGAGTTCAGATGAGACGAAGCTAAATCAAACTGCAGTCAAAAGTAGTTTGATCCGCATTTTACATCCAAAGGAAAAAATAAAATCACATACTTTCTCTGCTTCTCTCACATTACAACCACTGACACTGTTGGATGGGGACCCTCAATGTGCAATTCCTAATGCCATCCTCACTTTGGTGGCCAGGCAAACAAATGACATGTGCATTTACTGTTTCATAGAACATTTTGATCAGAGGAACCACGAAATAAATGATTAAAAGCCCACTTACCTTTTCTTGTTTAGCATGGTCAACATCTACATGTAGTACAGGTAAGCAGTCCTCTGTGCCACTGAATTCCTGTGTGTGAAAGATTTACAACTACAGTTGAAATACATTGCACCAAAACTGGCAATAAAACACAACCACAAACATGCAAGAGTTTCACCACCAACAGGAGCACCTGCATTTTTTGCCAAAAGGCAGAGACACAAAAGTAGTTCAGAATTGGCTTTAAAGGCTCGATACACCAGTTTCTCTCACTGACAGGTCTAGAGGGTGAATAAGAGTATAGGACCAACGACAGAGGAGGAAAACGTCACAGAATCACTACAAAGTATCTTATCTTAAAGAAACAAACCTAACAAATGTGGCTCATCGACTCTTCCTGGTCACATGGTGCCTTATAGTCCAATAGGAATTTAAAACAGCAGAAACACAGTTATAACAAAGTTACAGTACATACAACCGTGTGTATTTTTCATTTGTGTTAATCTTTACAAAGACTGATCATGACAAAGTTCTCTGTAGATGAAAAAAAGTGCTGTTTATGAAATAATCTCTGTGAAAAAAAAAAGGAGTTTCCTTAAAACAAGTTCACTAAACGTTTTACCGGTGAATGAATACAACGCAAAGGCACAAAAGAAAGACACTTGTAAGAAGCGAGATATTCATAAAGCAGCGCGTGGGAGTCCTCTTGGTCACGTGACACGCTCTGGTCCAGGGACAATATAAATCATCCCAAACTATGATTTCATTTACAGTCATGTTACAAACACAGTTGTAGCACAAAAAGAGACAAAGAGGCAATGTTTCCTGAAGTAGAATGTGTTTTTCACGGTCCGGTGATGAACTACACAACAAGAAGTCAAAGAGCTCCGGTAGTCTCTAGTGGAGAACAGAGCTCACTGCAGGATTCAACCCTAAACTGACCATGAGAGCCACAACGGAGTTTATGATGTTAACTACGAACATTATTCTCTTTTTCACTGACTGTCTGTCTGTCTGTCTGACTGTCTGTCTGTCTGTCTGTTTGTCTGTCCTACTAACAAGGGAACCGCTGTGACTGAGTTCATATTCATTAGAGCATCATTCACTTAATCTGAATGTATTAAAACTAATATGTGTGAGGGCATATTAATAACATTGAAGGAATTCAATTTTTGCTTTGTGAAGAGATGAATCCTATTTTATATTAAAATAATTACCTGCTTCACAGTTGTCAATCAAACTTTAGATTATTAACAGTACAGGAACTGTTCTTCTATCACAGTCAAACCTTCCTTCATTAGTTAATTATACATTACTATTCAGTCATTTATTATTTAACACTTTATCAGGGGAGAGCGCGAACGCAGTCCCCCACTACCAGAAATTATGCAATCGAGATTCCCACATTTGGGGAATTCGCAGAGGTCAGCTCAGCCGAAGTGCAATGGCTAAGCCTCGCCCTGGGTGAACCACCTTCTTGATCATGGTATCTCCCTTGCCAGGTAAGTATGAGTTGTACACATCCGAGGCCGGGGAGTCTTTCACAGACACACCATGTTGACTGATGGTGCTGACAATATAGATATCACCAAAAACTACAGACTATAAGAGGTCTGATGACCTACAGGAAATTACTATAGAGGAAAGTTACGTGTAATAAGGTTGACAACGATTATTTACATTTTAATTGAGAAATAATGGTTACGCCTTCCTGCGATTAGAGGCCAACAATATGCAGGATTACCGCAGCCAGATCCTCTCCACTTTTGGCATTGTGCTGAAACTGGATTCCACCAAGAAAGTATGTTAATCAAAACATGATGACATGGTTAACACTGTTGTAAAATGATTCATAAAAATAACATATCAACATATAAGCTGTCTGGGGAAGGTCGGGGCTCAACTGAGAGGTTCACCAGCATCGGGAACGAGCGCTCACAAATTGTTTAATTTGTGCTGACCTGTGAGGAGTCCACTGAGAAGCTGGAACTGATGAGCCGTGGAGTCATGGAGAGGTTCCGGTTGGCCATTTGTCTCGCAAACTACACATAAAAAACTACACAAACACAAGTACACAGTTAGCGCCAACATCACCTCTGGGGCAGTAAAACCTTCATCTTGACATCAACCTGTCCCTAAGATCCTCTATATCCGGTCTCAGGGCCCAACGGCTGTGGAGACTTTGTTCAAGCTTTGGGTGGACAATGGGATGGTTGTACGTCTGGACATCTTCCACTGGATCCACCGGTTTGACGCAGCCATACGCACAGACTCCCAATGTAAATATACTGTCTTCAAGTCGGCTCTAGCTGGTTTAGTGCTGGTCTACAACCGCTCGGACCTGGAGCTGCTCATCAAAGCAGTCGGAGCCGAGGACCCGGCATCTCTGAAGTCGGTCTCAGACGAGGATGTGGTCCGCTGCTACGTATCAGGGAGCAGCTCAAACACCATGTGAGGAGGGTCACACTTGGGGCTCAGGAGACATTCCAGCTCATCCACATGGCCATTGAGGAGCTGAAATGTCCCGCTGGACGAGAGCGGAGTGAGCCTCTTCAAAACACCTGGTACAAAAGACCTCATACAAAAAAATTATTAGAACATTAATACAGATAGTGTTGCATACAAAGTGAACATAACACACTTTATGCATGTGTATTTACAGAGGCCATGGATGAGATGTGGGCAGGCCAGCAGCGACACCTGGAGTGCCTCCAGGATCCACCAGACATTAATATGTATCGGGTGGCGCGCACCACAAACATCAACAATGTGGATGTGCCTGAATATAAATGCCTGGAGGGATTCCATAAATCTCTGCCACACATGATTCCAGGTGATTCCAAGTGCGGTCTGTATCATATAGTTAAAAGAATCATGTGACTTTGTCATTATTCTAATACCTTTCATTGTGACGTTCAACAACTGAAAGAGAGAAAGCACAGATTAAATGCACAAGGGTCTAATTAACTAATGAGACGTAAAGGAACACTTCATCCTCCAGTTTACAAAAAACATGCAACAGCAACACATATCTGGAGATCTGTGGTTTTCCCTGGACAGGATGGGGACGACAAATTATAGTCTGAAAAGTAACCAAAGCTGTCCAGAAAATGTAGATCAGTAAACAGAACAATATTTCCCTCGGAGATGTAGTATCATGTCAGTATAAAATGGAAATACTCTAGTAAAGTAAAATAATGTGTGCTTAAGTACGGTACTCAATTAAATGTACTTGGTTACATTGCACCACTGCCAGTACCCTAAACAGTTTAATTTGCTCACCTCAAGATGAAGGTTTTACTGCCCCAGAGGTGATGTTGGCGCTAACTGTGTACTTGTGTTTGTGTAGTTTTTTATGTGTAGTTTGCGAGACAAATGGAAGCTGAACGTTGCTCCATTCTACTCGACTCAGGTCCCCATTGAGCAGCCCGGCCCTATCAGGGTCACCTGATAAGTGGCATTACGCGGTGGAATACAGACAGGAGCTCAGATGCCATGTCTGGTAGCAAAGGACGGCACCACAGGACCTACTCTGCACCGCTGACTGACCGCCTCAACACCCGCTGTCGCCAGCTGTTCGGAGAGACTAGAGGAGAATTTCCAGGCCTCTGCCAATGTCTCTTCCAACGAGATGCTCGGGTTGGAATATCTATTCAGCCACAGCACGGGTGAATTTGAACCCTTCTCTCTTAAGGACATTGTCAGTGATGGACCTGGTCCAGAGGAGGAGGTTTAGTATGGGCCGCCCGAACCAGACCCCGAGGCCAACGAGACGTACCAGAGCGACGGGAAGGCACATGGTGATGTGTTGGATGAACGTATCTTATCTTAAAGAAACAAATGTAGCTTATCAACTATTCCTGGTCACATGGTGCCTTATAGTCCAATAGGAATTTAAAACCGTTGTTTAACTGGTGAATAA
>JACSYO010001997.1:0-35219 GCA_016806645.1 Ophiodon elongatus | reverse complement strand
AAAATATTGAAAATGCAGCTTTAAGGCAGAAAAATGATGAGAACGTCACGTATTCATGAAATTAAAATGAAACGTGAGAGTCTGCTGTATTAGGCCTATTTTTTGAGGAAAATCAAGTAAACTGTGTATTTTTCAACAAAATCCACCTTTGGCCTCTTCCCAGCCGAAACGTCTTTTAAGACCATACAACGTGGAAATTCAGCTTTAAGGCAGAAAAGTGATGAGAACATCATTTATTCATGAAATTAACTTGAAACTTGAGAGTCTGCTGTTCTGGGACAATGTTTTGAGGAAAATCAAGTAACTCGGTGTATTTTTCAACAAAATCCAGTTTTGGCCTCTTGCCAGCAGAAATGTCTTTTCAGACCATGAATACTGAAAATGCAGCTTTAAGTCAGAAAAGCAATGAAAACATCATGTATTCATGAAATTAACTTGAAAATTGAAAGTCTGCTGTTCTGGGACAATGTTTTGAGGAAAATCAAGTAAACTGTGTAATTTTCAACAAAATCCACTTTTGGCCTCTTGCCAGCCGAAACGTCTTTTCAGACCATGAATACTGAAAATGCAGCTTTAAGGCAGAAAAATGATGAGAACATCATGTATTCATGAAATTAACATGAAACATGAGAGGCTGCTGTACTGGGACTATTATTTGAGGAAAATCAAGTAAACTGTGTAATTTTCAACAAAATCCACTTTTGGCCTCATGCCAGCCGAAACGTCTTTTAAGAGTATACAACGTGGAAATGCAGCTTTAAGGCAGAAAAGTGATGAAAACATCATATATTCATGAAATTAACATGACACTTGAGAGTCTGCTGTTCTAGGACAATGTTTTGCAGAAAATCAAGTAAACTGTGTATTTTTCAACAAAATCCAGTTTTGGCCTCTTGCCAGCAGAAATGTCTTTTCAGACCATGAATACTGAAAATGCAGCTTTAAGGCAGAAAAGTGATGAGAACATCATGTATTCATGAAATTAACTTGAAACTTGAGAGTCTTCTGTTCTGGGACAATTTTTTGAGGAAAATCAAGTAAACTGTGTATTTTTCAACAAAATCCACTTTTGGCCTCTTGTCAGACTAAACGTCTTTTAAGAGCATACAACGTGGAAATGCAGCTTTAAGGCAGAATATTAATGAAAACGTCATGTACTCATGAAATTAACATGAAACTTGAGAGTCTGCTGTTCTGGGAAAATTTTTTGAAGAAAATCAAGTAACTCGGTGTATTTTTCAACAAAATCCACTCTTGGCCTCTTGCCAGCCGAAACGTCTTTTCAGACCATGAAAATATTGAAAATGCAGCTTTAAGGCAGAAAAATGATGAGAACGTCACGTATTCATGAAATTAACATGAAACTTGAGAGTCTGCTGTTCTGGGACAATGTTTTGAGGAAAATCAACTAAACTGTGTATTTTTCAACAAAATCCACATTTGGCCTCTTCGCTGGCTGAAACGCATTTTGAGACCATAAAAACTGAAAATTATTTTTTAAGGCAGAAAGTTGATTCAAACATCATGTATTCATGAATATAACATGAACCTTGAAAGTTAGCACGTCTGGGAGATGTTATAGAGGAAAATCAAGTAAACTGTGTATTTTGAAACAAAATCCACTTTTGGCCTCTTCGCAGGCTGAAAAGCGTTTTGAGACCATAAAAAATGAAAATTCTTTTTTCAGGCAGACAAGTGATGGAAACATCATATATTCATGTACGCAACATGAAGCTTGAAAGTCTGCTATATTGGGTGACGTTATAGAGGAATATCAAGTAAACTGTGTATTTTACAACAAAATCCACGTTTGGCCTCTTCGCAGTCTGAAACTCCTTTTGAGACCATAAAAACTGAAAATTATTTTTTAAGGCAGAAAGGTGATTCAAACATCATGTATTCATGAATATAACATGAACCTTGAAATTTCGCTCTTCTGGGAGATGTTATAGAGGAATATCAAGTAAACTGTTTATTTTATAACAAAATCCACTTTTGGCCTGTTCGCAGGCTGAAACGCGTTTTGAGACCATAAAAACTGAAAATTAATTTTTAAGCCAGAAAGGTGATGGAAACATCAAATATTCATGTACACAACATGAAGCTTGAAAGTCTGCTATACTGGGAGACGTTATAGAGGAATATCAAGTAAACTGTGTATTTTACAACAAAATCCACTTTTGGCCTCTTCGCAGGCTGAAACGCATTTTGAGACCATAAAAACTGAAAATTATTTTTTAAGGCAGAAAGTTGATTCAAACATCATGTATTCATGAATATAACATGAACCTTGAAAGTTAGCACGTCTGGGAGATGTTATAGATGAAAATCAAGTAAACTGTGTATTTTGAAACAAAATCCACTTTTGGCCTCTTCGCAGGCTGAAACGCCTTTTGAGACCATAAAAAAAGAAAATTCTTTTTTCAGGCAGAAAAGTGATGGAAACATCATATATTCATGTACATAACATGAAGCTTGAAAGTCTGCTATACTGGGTGACATTATAGAGGAATATCAAGTAAACTGTGTATTTTACAACAAAATCCACTTTTGGCATCTTCCCAACCGAAACGTCTTTTAAAAGCATAAAACGTGGTTATGCAGCTTTAAGGCAGAATAGTGATGAGAACATCATTTATTCAAGAAATTAACTTTAAACTTGAGAGTCTGCTGTTCTGGGACAATGTTTTGAGGAAAATCAAGTAAACTGTGTATTTTTCAACAAAATCCACTTTTGGCCTCATGCCAGCCGAAACGTCTTTTAAGAGCATACAACGTGGAAATGCAGCTTTAAGGCAGAAAAGTGATGAAAACATCAAGTATTAATGAAATTAACATGACACTTGAGAGTCTGCTGTTCTGGGACAATGTTTTGAGGAAAATCAAGTAAACTGTATTTTTCAACAAAATCCACTTTTGGCCTCTTGCCAGCCGAAACGTCTTTTCAGACCATGACGACTGAAAATGCAGCTTTAAGTCAGAATAGTAAAGAAAACGTCATGTACTCTTGAAATTAACATGAAACTTTAGAGTCTGCTGTTCTGGGACAATGTTTTGAAGAAAATCAAGTAACTCGGTGTATTTTTCAACAAAATCCACTCTTGGCCTCTTGCCAGCCGAAACGTCTTTTCAGACCATGAAAATATTGAAAATGCAGCTTTAAGGCAGAAAAATGATGAGAACGTCACTTATTCATGAAATTAAAATGAAACGTGAGAGTCTGCTGTACTAGGCCTATTTTTTGAGGAAAATCAAGTAAACTGTGTATTTTTCAACAAAATCCACTTTTGCCCTCATGCCAGCCGAAACGTCTTTTAAGAGCATACAATGTGGAAATGCAGCTTTAAGGCAGAAAAGTGATGAGAACATCATTTATTCATGAAATTAACTTGAAACTTGAGAGTCTGCTGTTCTGGGACAATGTTTTGAGGAAAATTAAGTAAACTCTGTATTTTTCAACAAAATCCACTTTTGGACTCTTCCCAACCAAAACGTCTTATAAGAAGCATACAAAGTGGAAATGCAGCTTTAAGGCAGAAAATTAATGAAAAAGTCATGTATTCATGAAATTAACTTGAAACTTGAGAGTCTGCTGTTCTGGGACAATGTTTTGAGGAAAATCAAGTAAACTGTGTATTTTTCAACAAAATCCACTATTGGCCTCTTGCCAGCAGAAACGTCTTTTCAGACCATGAATACTAAAAATGCAGCTTTAAGGCAGAAAAGAAATAAGAACATCATGTATTCATGAAGTTAACATGAAACATGAGAGTCTGCTGTTCTGGACAATTTTTTGAGGAAAATCAAGTAAACTGTATATTTTTCAACAAAATCCAATTTTAGCCTCTTGTCAGCCTAAACGTCTTTTAAGAGCATACAACGTGGAAATGCAGCTTTAAGGCAGAAAAGTGATGAAAACATCATGTATTCATGAAATTAACATGAAACTTGAGAGTCTGCTGTTCTGGGACAATGTTTTGAGGAAAATCAAGTAAACTGTGTATTTTTCAACAAAATCCACTTTTGGACTCTTCCCCAACCAAAACGTCTTATAAGAGCATATAAAGTGGAAATGCAGCTTTAAGGCATAAAAGTAATGAAAATGTCATGTATTCATAAAATTAACTTGAAACATGAGAGTCTGCTGTTCTGGGACAATGTTTTGAGGAAAATCAAGTAAACTGTGTATTTTTCAACAAAATCCACTTTTGGCCTCATGCCAGCCGAAACGTCTTTTAAGAGTATACAACGTGGAAATGCAGCTTTTAAGGCAGAAAAGTGATGAAAACATCATGTATTCATGAAATTAAAATGACACTTGAGAGTGTGCTGTTCTGGGACAATGTTTTGAAGAAAATCAAGTAACTCGGTGTATTTTTCAACAAAATCCACTCTTGGCCTCTTGCCAGCCGAAACATCTTTTCAGACCATGAAAATATTGAAAATGCAGCTTTAAGGCAGAAAAATGATGAGAACGTCACGTATTCATGAAATTAAAATGAAACGTGAGAGTCTGCTGTATTAGGCCTATTCTTTGAGGAAAATCAAGTAAACTGTGTATTTTTCAACAAAATCCACCTTTGGCCTCTTCCCAGCCGAAACGTCTTTTAAGAGCTTACAACGTGGAAATGCAGCTTTAAGGCAGAAAAGTGATGAGAACATCATGTATTAATGAAATTAACTTGAAACTTGAAAGTCTGCTGTTCTGGGACAATGTTTTGAGGAAAATCAAGTAACTCGGTGTATTTTTCAACAAAATCCACTTTTGGCCTCTTCCCAGCCGAAACGTCTTTTCAGACCATGAATACTGAAAATGCAGCTTTAAGGCAGAAAAATTATGAGAACGTCATGTATTCATGACATTAACATGAAACGTGAGAGTCTGCTGTACTGGGACTATTTTTTGAGAAAAATCAAGTAAACTGTGTATTTTTCAACAAAATCCACTTTTGGCCTCTTGCCAGCCGAAACGTCTTTTCAGACCATGAATACTGAAAATGCAGATTTAAGGCAGAAAAATGATGAGAACGTCATGTATTCATGAAATTAACATGAAACATGAGAGTCTGCTGTACTGGGACTATTTTTTGAGGAAAATCAAGTAAACTGTGTATTTTTCAACAAAATCCACTTTTGGACTCTTCCCAACCAAAACGTCTTATAAGAGCATACAAAGTGGAAATGCAGCTTTAAGGCAGAAAAGTGATGAGAACATCATGTATTAATGAAATTAACTTGAAACTTGAAAGTCTGCTTTTCTGGGACAATGTTTTGAGGAAAATCAAGTAACTCGGTGTATTTTTCAACAAAGTCCACTATTGGCCTCTTGCCAGCCGAAACGTCTTTTCAGACCATGAATACTGAAATTGCAGCTTTAAGTCAGAATAGTAATGAAAACGGCATGTATTCATGAAATTAACTTGAAACTTGAGAGTCTGCTGTTCTTGGACAATATTTTGAGGAAAACCAAGTAAACTGTTTATTTTTCAACAAAATCCACTTTTGGCCTCTTGCCAGCCGAAACGTCTTTTCAGACCATGAATACTGAAAATGCAGCTTTAAGGCAGAAAAATGATGAGAACATCATGTATTCATGAAGTTAACATGAAACATGAGAGTCTGCAGTTCTGGGACAATTTTTTGAGGAAAATCAAGTAAACTGTATATTTTTCAACAAAATCCACTTTTAGCCTCTTGTCAGCCTAAACGTCTTTTAAGAGCATACAACGTGGAAATGCAGCTTTAAGGCAGAATATTAATGAAAACGTCATGTACTCATGAAATTAACATGAAACTTGAGAGTCTGCTGTTCTGGGACAATGTTTTGAAGAAAATCAAGTAACTCGGTGTATTTTTCAACAAAATCCACTCTTGGCCTCTTGCCAGCCGAAACGTCTTTTCAGACCATGAAAATATTGAAAATGCAGCTTTAAGGCAGAAAAATGATGAGAACGTCACGTATTCATGAAATTAAAATGAAACGTGAGAGTCTGCTGTATTAGGCCTATTTTTTGAGGAAAATCAAGTAAACTGTGTATTTTTCAACAAAATCCACCTTTGGCCTCTTCCCAGCCGAAACGTCTTTTAAGACCATACAACGTGGAAATTCAGCTTTAAGGCAGAAAAGTGATGAGAACATCATTTATTCATGAAATTAACTTGAAACTTGAGAGTCTGCTGTTCTGGGACAATGTTTTGAGGAAAATCAAGTAAACTGTGTATTCTTCAACAAAATCCACTTTTGGCCTCTTGCCAGCCGAAACGTCTTTTCAGCCATGAATACTGAAAATGCAGCTTTAAGGCAGAAAAATGATGAGAACATCATGTATTCATGAAATTAACATGAAACATGAGAGGCTGCTGTACTGGGACTATTGTTTGAGGAAAATCAAGTAAACTGTGTAATTTTCAACAAAATCCACTTTTGGCCTCAAGACAGCCGAAACGTCTTTGAAGAGTATACAACGTGGAAATGCAGCTTTAAGGCAGAAAAATGATTAGAACATCATGTATTCATGAAATTAACATGACACTTGAGAGTCTGCTGTTCTAGGACAATGTTTTGCAGAAAATCAAGTAAACTGTGTATTTTTCAACAAAATCCAGTTTTGGCCTCTTGCCAGCAGAAATGTCTTTTCAGACCATGAATACTGAAAATGCAGCTTTAAGGCTGAAAAGTGATGAGAACATCATGTATTCATGAAATTAACTTGAAACTTGAGAGTCTGCTGTTCTGGGACAATGTTTTGAGGAAAATCAAGTAACTCGGTGTATTTTTCAACAAAATCCAGTTTTGGCCTCTTGCCAGCCGAAACGTCTTTTCAGACCATTAATACTGAAAATGCAGCTTTAAGTCAGAATAGTAATGAAAACGTCTTGTATTCATGAAATTAACTTGAAACTTGAGAGTCTTCTGTTCTGGGACAATGTTTTGAGGAAAATTAAGTAAACTGTGTATTTTTCAACAAAATCCACTTTTGGCCTCTTGCCAGCCGAAACGTCTTTTAACAGCATACAACGTGGAAATGCTGCTTTCAGGCAGAATAGTAATGAAAACGTCATGTACTCATGAAATTAACATGAAACTTGAGAGTCTGCTGTACTGGGACTATTTTTTGAGGAAAATCAAGTAAATTGTGTATTTTTCAACAAAATCCACTTTTGGACTCTTCCCAACCTAAACGTCTTATAAGTGCATACAAAGTGGAAATGCAGCTTTAAGGCAGAAAATTAATGAAAACGTCATGTATTCATGAAATTAACATGAAACTTGAGAGTCTGCTGTTCTGGGACAATGTTTTGAGGAAAATCAAGTAACTCGGTGTATTTTTCAACAAAATCCACTATTGGCCTCTTGCCAGCCGAAACGTCTTTTAAGAGCTTACAACATGGAAATGCAGCTTTAAGGCAGAAAAGTGATGAGAACATCATGTATTAATGAAATTAACTTGAAACTTGAAAGTCTGTTGTTCTGGGACAATGTTTTGAGGAAAATCAAGTAAACTGTCTAATTTTCAACAAAATCCACTATTGGCCTCTTGCCAGCCGAAACGTCTTTTCAGAACATGAATACTGAAAATGCAGCTTTGAGTCAGAATAGTAATGAAAACGGCATGTATTCATGAAATTAACTTGAAACTTGAGAGTCTGCTGTTCTGGGACAATGTTTTGAGGAAAATCAAGTAAACTGTGTATTCTTCAACAAAATCCACTTTTGGCCTCTTGCCAGCCGAAACGTCTTTTCAGTCCATGAATACTGAAAATGCAGCTTTAAGGCAGAAAAATGATGAGAACATCATGTATTCATGAAATTAACATGAAACATGAGAGGCTGCTGTACTGGGACTATTGTTTGAGGAAAATCAAGTAAACTGTGTAATTTTCAACAAAATCCACTTTTGGCCTCAAGCCAGCCGAAACGTCTTTGAAGAGTATACAACGTGGAAATGCAGCTTTAAGGCAGAAAAATGATTAGAACATCATGTATTCATGAAATTAACATGACACTTGAGAGTCTGCTTTTCTAGGACAATGTTTTGCAGAAAATCAAGTAAACTGTGTATTTTTCAACAAAATCCACTTTTGGCCTCTTGCCAGCAGAAACGTCTTTTCAGACCATGAATACTGAAAATGCAGCTTTAAGGCAGAAAAATGATGAGAACATCATGTATTAATGAAATTAACTTGAAACTTGAGAGTCTGCTGTTCTGGGACAATGTTTTGAGGAAAATCAAGTAACTGTGTATTTTTCAACAAAATCCAGTTTTGGCCTCTGCCAGCCGAAACGTCTTTTCAGACCATTAATACTGAAATGCAGCTTTAAGTCAGAATAGTAATGAAAACGCCTTGTATTCATGAAATTAACTTGAAACTTGAGAGTCTTCTGTTCTGGGACAATGTTTGAGGAAAATTAAGTAAACTGTGTATTTTTCAACAAAATCCACTTTTGGCCTCTTGCCACCGAAACTCTTTTCACATACAACTGGAAATGCTGCCAGGCAGAATAGTAATGAAAACGTCATGTACTCATGAAATTAACATGAAACTTGAGAGTCCTGTACTGGGACTATTTTTTGAGGAAAATCAAGTAAATTGTGTATTTTTCAACAAAATCCACTTTGGACTCTTCCCAACCTAAACGTCTTATAAGAGCATACAAAGTGGAAATGCAGCTTTAAGGCAGAAAATTAATGAAAACGTCATGTATTCATGAAATTAACATGAAACTTGAGAGTCTGCTGTTCTGGGACAATGTTTTGAGGAAAATCAAGTAACTCGGTGTATTTTTCAACAAAATCCACTATTGGCCTCTTGCCAGCCGAAACGTCTTTTAAGAGCTTACAACGTGGAAATGCAGCTTTAAGGCAGAAAAGTGATGAGAACATCATGTATTCATGAAATTAACTTGAAACTTGAGAGTCTGCTGTTCTGGGACAATGTTTTGAGGAAAATCAAGTAAACTGTGTATTTTTCAACAAAATCCACTATTGGCCTCTTGCCAGCCGAAACGTCTTTTCAGACCATGAATACTGAAAATGCAGCTTTAAGTCAGAATAGTAATGAAAACATCATGTATTCATGAAATTAACTTGAAACTTGAGAGTCTGCTGTTCTGGGACAATGTTTTGAGGAAAATCAAGTAAACTGTGTATTCTTCAACAAAATCCACTTTTGGCCTCTTGCCAGCCGAAACGTCTTTTCAGACCATGAATACTGAAAATGCAGCTTTAAGGCAGAAAAATGATGAGAACATCATGTATTCATGAAATTAACATGAAACATGAGAGGCTGCTGTACTGGGACTATTGTTTGAGGAAAATCAAGTAAACTGTGTAATTTTCAACAAAATCCACTTTTGGCCTCAAGCCAGCCGAAACGTCTTTGAAGAGTATACAACGTGGAAATGCAGCTTTAAGGCAGAAAAATGATTAGAACATCATGTATTCATGAAATTAACATGACACTTGAGAGTCTGCTGTTCTAGGACAATGTTTTGCAGAAAATCAAGTAAACTGTGTATTTTTCAACAAAATCCACTTTTGGACTCTTCCCAACCAAAACGTCTTATAAGAGCATACAAAGTGGAAATGCAACTTTAAGGCAGAAAATTAATGAAAACGTCATGTATTCATGAAATTAACATGAAACTTGAGAGTCTGCTGTTCTGGGACAATGTTTTGAGGAAAATCAAGTAAACTGTGTATTTTTCAACAAAATCCACTTTTGGCCTCTTGCCAGCCGAAACGTCTTTTAAGAGCATACAAAGTGGAAATGCAGCTTTAAGGCAGAAAAGTGATGAGAACATCATGTATTAATGAAATTAACTTGAAACTTGAAAGTCTGCTGTTCTGGGACAATGTTTTGAGGAAAATCAAGTAAACTGTGTATTTTTCAACAAAATCCACTATTGGCCTCTTGCCAGCCGAAACGTCTTTTCAGACCATGAAAATATTGAAAATGCAGCTTTAAGGCAGAAAAATGATGAGAACGTCACGTATTCATGAAATTAAAATGAAACGTGAGAGTCTGCTGTATTAGGCCTATTTTTTGAGGAAAATCAAGTAAACTGAGTATTTTTCAACAAAATCCACTTTTGGACTCTTCCCAACCAAAACGTCTTATAAGAGCATACAACGTGGAAATTCAGCTTTAAGGCAGAAAAGTGATGAGAACATCATTTATTCATGAAATTAACTTGAAACTTGAGAGTCTGCTGTTCTGGGACAATGTTTTGAGGAAAATCAAGTGAACTTTGTATTTTTCAACAAAATCCACTCTTAGTCTCTTGCCAGCCGAAACGTCTTTTCAGACCATTAATACTGAAAATGCAGCTTTAAGTCAGAATAGTAATGAAAACGTCATGTATTCATGAAATTAACTTGAAACTTGAGAGTCTTCTGTTCTGGGACAATGTTTTGAGGAAAATTAAGTAAACTGTGTATTTTTCAACAAAATCCACTTTTGGCCTCTTCCCAGCCGAAACGTCTTTTCAGACCATGAATACTGAAAATGCAGCTTTAAGGCAGAAAAGTGATGAGAACATCATGTATTCATGAAATTAACTTGAAACTTGAGAGTCTGCTGTTCTGGGACAATGTTTTGAGGAATATCAAGTAAACTTTGTATTTTTCAACAAAATCCACTCTTAGCCTCTTGCCAGCCGAAACGTCTTTTCAGACCATTAATACTGAAAATGCAGCTTTAAGTCAGAATAGTAATGAAAACGTCATGTACTTATGAAATTAACATGAAACTTGAGAGTCTGCTGTACTGGGACTATTTTTTGAGGAAAATCAAGTAAATTGTGTATTTTTCAACAAAATCCACTTTTGGACTCTTCCCAACCTAATCGTCTTATAAGTGCATACAAAGTGGAAATGCAGCTTTAAGGCAGAAAAGTAATGAAAACGTCACGTATTCATGAAATTAACATGAAACTTGAGAGTCTGCTGTTCTGGGACAATGTTTTGTGGAAAATCAAGTAACTCGGTGTATTTTTCAACAAAATCAACTCTTGGCCTCTTGCCAGCCGAAACGTCTTATAAGAGCATACAAACTGGAAATGCAGCTTTAAGGCAGAAAACTGATGAGAACATCATATATTCATGAAATTAACTTGAAACTTCAGAGTCTGCTGTTCTGGGACAATGTTTTGAGGAAAATCAAGTAAACTGTGTATTTTTCAACAAAATCCACTTTTGGACTCTTCCCAACCAAAATGTCTTATAAGAGCATACAAAGTGGAAATGCAGCTTTAAGGCAGAAAATTAATGAAAACGTCATGTATTCATGAAATTAACATGAAACTTGAGAGTCTGCTGTTCTGGGACAATGTTTTGCAGAAAATCAAGTAAACTGTGTATTTTTCAACAAAATCCACTTTTGGTCTCTTGCCAGCCGAAACGTCTTTTCAGACCATTAATACTGAAAATGCAGCTTTAAGTCAGAATAGTAATGAAAACGTCATGTATTCATGAAATTAACTTGAAACTTGAGAGTCTTCTGTTCTGGGACAATGTTTTGAGGAAAATTAAGTAAACTGTGTATTTTTCAACAAAATCCACTTTTGGCCTCTTCCCAGCCGAAACGTCTTTTCAGACCATGAATACTGAAAATGCAGCTTTAAGGCAGAAAAATGATGAGAACATCATGTATTCATGAAGTTAACATGAAACATGAGAGTCTGCTGTTCTGGGACAATTTTTTGAGGAAAATCAAGTAAACTGTATATTTTTCAACAAAATCCACTTTTGGCCTCTTGTCAGACTAAACGTCTTTTAAGAGCATACAACGTGGAAATGCAGCTTTAAGGCAGAATATTAATGAAAACGTCATGTACTCATGAAATTAACATGAAACTTGAGAGTCTGCTGTTCTGGGACAATGTTTTGAAGAAAATCAAGTAACTCGGTGTATTTTTCAACAAAATCCACTCTTGGCCTCTTGCCAGCCGAAACGTCTTTTCAGACCATGAAAATATTGAAAATGCAGCTTTAAGGCAGAAAAATGATGAGAACGTCACGTATTCATGAAATTAAAATGAAACGTGAGAGTCTGCTGTATTAGGCCTATTTTTTGAGGAAAATCAAGTAAACTGTGTATTTTTCAACAAAATCCACCTTTGGCCTCTTCCCAGCCGAAACGTCTTTTAAGACCATACAACGTGGAAATTCAGCTTTAAGGCAGAAAAGTGATGAGAACATCATTTATTCATGAAATTAACTTGAAACTTGAGAGTCTGCTGTTCTGGGACAATGTTTTGAGGAAAATCAAGTAAACTCTGTATTTTTCAACAAAATCCACTTTTGGACTCTTCCCAACCAAAACGTCTTATAAGAGCATACAAAGTGGAAATGCAGCTTTAAGGCAGAAAATTAATGAAAAAGTCATGTATTCATGAAATTAACATGAAACTTGAGAGTCTGCTGTTCTGGGACAATGTTTTGAGGAAAATCAAGTAACTCGGTGTATTTTTCAACAAAATCCAGTTTTGGCCTCTTGCCAGCAGAAATGTCTTTTCAGACCATGAATACTGAAAATGCAGCTTTAAGGCAGAAAAGTCATGAGAACATCATGTATTCATGAAATTAACTTGAAACTTGAGAGTCTGCTGTTCTGGGACAATGTTTTGAGGAAAATCAAGTGAACTTTGTATTTTTCAACAAAATCCACTCTTAGTCTCTTGCCAGCCGAAACGTCTTTTCAGACCATTAATACTGAAAATGCAGCTTTAAGGCAGAAAAATGATGAGAACATCATGTATTCATGAAGTTAACATGAAACATGAGAGTCTGCTGTTCTGGGACAATGTTTTGAGGAAAATCAAGTAACTCGGTGTATTTTTCAACAAAATCCACTATTGGCCTCTTGCCAGCCGAAATGTCTTTTAAGAGCTTACAACGTGGAAATGCAGCTTTAAGGCAGAAAAGTGATGAGAATATCATGTATTAATGAAATTAACTTGAAACTTGAAAGTCTGCTGTTCTGGGACAATGTTTTGAGGAAAATCAAGTAAACTGTGTATTTTTCAACAAAATCCACTATTGGCCTCTTGCCAGCCGAAACGTCTTTTCAGACCATGAATACTGAAAATGCAGCTTTAAGTCAGAATAGTAATGAAAACGGCATGTATTCATGAAATTAACTTCAAACTTGAGAGTCTGCTGTTCTGGGACAATGTTTTGAGGAAAATCAAGTAAACTGTGTATTTTTCAACAAAATCCACTTTTGGCCTCTTGCCAGCCGAAACGTCTTTTCAGACCATGAATACTGAAAATGCAGCTTTAAGGCAGAAAAATGATGAGAACATCATGTATTCATGAAGTTAACATGAAACATGAGAGTCTTCTGTTCTGGGACAATTTTTTGAGGAAAATCAAGTAAACTGTATATTTTTCAACAAAATCCACTTTTGGCCTCTTGTCAGACTAAACGTCTTTTAAGAGCATACAACGTGGAAATGCAGCTTTAAGGCAGAATATTAATGAAAACGTCATGTACTCATGAAATTAACATGAAACTTGAGAGTCTGCTGTTCTGGGACAATGTTTTGAGGAAAATCAAGTAACTCGGTGTATTTTTCAACAAAATCCACTATTGGCCTCTTGCCAGCCGAAACGTCTTTTAAGAGCATACAACGTGGAAATGCAGCTTTAAGGCAGAAAAGTGATGAGAACATCATGTATTATTGAAATTAACTTGAAACTTGAAAGTCTGCTGTTCTGGGACAATGTTTTGAGGAAAATCAAGTAAACTGTGTATTTTTCAACAAAATCCACTTTTGGCCTCTTGCCAGCCGAAACGTCTTTTCAGACCATGAATACTGAAAATGCAGTTTTAAGGCAGAAAAATGATGAGAACATCATGTATTCATGAAGTTAACATGAAACATGAGAGTCTTCTGTTCTGGGACAATTTTTTGAGGAAAATCAAGTAAACTGTATATTTTTCAACAAAATCCACTTTTGGCCTCTTGTCAGACTAAACGTCTTTTAAGAGCATACAACGTGGAAATGCAGCTTTAAGGCAGAATATTAATGAAAACGTCATGTACTCATGAAATTAACATGAAACTTGAGAGTCTGCTGTTCTGGGATAATGTTTTGAGGAAAATCAACTAAACTGTGTATTTTTCAACAAAATCCACATTTGGCCTCTTCGTTGGCTGAAACACCTTTTGAGACCATAAAAACTGAAAATTCATTTTTAAGCCAGAAAGGTGATGGAAACATCAAATATTCATGTACACAACATGTAGCTTGAAAGTCTGCTATACTGGGAGACGTTATAGAGGAATATCAAGTAAACTGTGTATTTTACAACAAAATCCACTTTTGGCCTGTTCGCAGGCTGAAACGCATTTTGAGACCATAAAAACTGAAAATTATTTTTTAAGGCAGAAAGTTGATTCAAACATCATGTATTCATGAATATAACATGAACCTTGAAAGTTAGCACGTCTGGGAGATGTTATAGAGGAAAATCAAGTAAACTGTGTATTTTGAAACAAAATCCACTTTTGGCCTCTTCGCAGGCTGAAAAGCGTTTTGAGACCATAAAAAATGAAAATTCTTTTTTCAGGCAGACAAGTGATGGAAACATCATATATTCATGTACGTAACATGAAGCTTGAAAGTCTGCTATATTGGGTGACGTTATAGAGGAATATCAAGTAAACTGTGTATTTTACAACAAAATCCACTTTTGGCCTCTTCGCAGTCTGAAACGCCTTTTGAGACCATAAAAACTGAAAATTATTTTTTAAGCCAGAAAGGTGATGGAAACATCAAATATTCATGTACACAACATGAAGCTTGAAAGTATTCTATTCTGGGAGACGTTATAGAGGAATATCAAGTAAACTGTGTATTTTACAACAAAATCCACTTTTGGCCTGTTCGCAGGCTGAAACGCGTTTTGAGACCATAAAAACTGAAAATTATTTTTTAAGGCAGAAAGGTGATTCAAACATCATGTATTCATGAATATAACATGAACCTTGAAATTTCGCTCTTCTGGGAGATGTTATAGAGGAATATCAAGTAAACTGTTTATTTTATAACAAAATCCACTTTTGGCCTGTTCGCAGGCTGAAACGCGTTTTGAGACCATAAAAACTGAAAATTCATTTTTAAGCCAGAAAGGTGATGGAAACATCAAATATTCATGTACATAACATGAAGCTTGAAAGTTTGCTATTCTGGGAGACGTTATAGAGGAATATCAAGTAAACTGTGTATTTTACAACAAAATCCACTTTTGGCCTCTTCGCAGGCTGAAACGCCTTTTGAGACCATAAAAACTGAAAATTCATTTTTAAGCCAGAAAGGTGATGGAAACATCAAATATTCATGTACACAACATGAAGCTTGAAAGTCTTCTATACTGGGAGACGTTATAGAGGAATATCAAGTAAACTGTTTATTTTACAACAAAATCCACTTTTGGCCTGTTCGCAGGCTGAAACGCGTTTTGAGACCATAAAAACTGAAAATTCATTTTTAAGCCAGAAAGGTGATGGAAACATCAAATATTCATGAACACAACATGAAGCTTGAAAGTCTGCTATACTGGGAGACGTTATAGAGGAATATCAAGTAAACTGTGTATTTTAAAACAAAATCCACTTTTGGCCTCTTCGTTTGCTGAAACTAATTTTGAGACCATAAAAACTGAAAATTCATTTTTAAGCCAGAAAGGTGATGGAAACATCAAATATTCATGTACATAACATGAAGCTTGAAAGTCTGCTATTCTGGGAGACGTTATAGAGGAATATCAAGTAAACTGTGTATTTTACAACAAAATCCACTTTTGGCCTCTTCGCAGGCTGAAACGCATTTTGAGACCATAAAAACTGAAAATTATTTTTTAAGGCAGAAAGGTGATTCAAACATCATGTATTCATGAATATAACATGAACCTTGAAATTTCGCTCTTCTGGGAGATGTTATAGAGGAATATCAAGTAAACTGTGTATTTTACAACAAAATCCACTTTTGGCCTCTTCGCAGGCTGAAACGCCTTTTGAGACCATAAAAACTGAAAATTATTTTTTAAGGCAGAAAGGTGATGGAAACATCAAATATTCATGTACATAACATGAACCTTGAAAGTCTGCTATTCTGGGAGACTTTATAGAGGAATATCAAGTAAACTGTGTATTTTACAACAAAATCCACTTTTGGCCTCTTCGCAGGCTGAAACGCGTTTTGAGACCATAAAAACTGAAAATTCATTTTTAAGCCAGAAAGGTGATGGAAACATCAAATATTCATGTACACAACATGAAGCTTGAAAGTCTGCTATACTGGGAGACGTTATAGAGGAATATCAAGTAAACTGTGTATTTTGCAACAAAATCCACTTTTGGCCTGTTCGCAGGCTGAAACGCGTTTTGAGACAATAAAAACTGAAAATTAAGTTTTAAGGCAGAAAGGTGATTCAAACATCATTTATTCATTAATATAACATGAACCTTGAACGTTCGCTCTTCTGGGAGATGTTATAGAGGAATATCAAGTAAACTGTGTATTTTGCAACAAAATCCACTTTTGGCCTCTTCGCAGGCTGAAACGCATTTTGAGACCATAAAAACTGAAAATTATTTTTTAAGGCAGAAAGGTGATTAAAACATCATGTATTCATGAATATAACATGAACCTTGAAATTTCGCTCTTCTGGGAGATTTTATAGAGGAATATCAAGTAAACTGTTTATTTTATAACAAAATCCACTTTTGGCCTGTTCGCAGGCTGAAACGCGTTTTGAGACCATAAAAACTGAAAATTCATTTTTAAGCCAGAAAGGTGATGGAAACATCAAATATTCATGTACACAACATGAAGCTTGAAAGTCTTCTATACTGGGAGATGTTATAGAGGAATATCAAGTAAACTGTTTATTTTATAACAAAATCCACTTTTGGCCTGTTCGCAGGCTGAAACGCGTTTTGAGACCATAAAAACTGAAAATTCATTTTTAAGCCAGAAAGGTGATGGAAACATCAAATATTCATGTACACAACATGAAGCTTGAAAGTCTTCTATACTGGGAGACGTTATAGAGGAATATCAAGTAAACTGTTTATTTTACAACAAAATCCACTTTTGGCCTGTTCGCAGGCTGAAACGCGTTTTGAGACCATAAAAACTGAAAATTCATTTTTAAGCCAGAAAGGTGATGGAAACATCAAATATTCATGTACATAACATGAAGCTTGAAAGTTTGCTATACTGGGAGACGTTATAGAGGAATATCAAGTAAACTGTGTATTTTACAACAAAATCCACTTTTGGCCTGTTCGCAGGCTGAAACGCATTTTGAGACCATAAAAACTGAAAATTATTTTTTAAGGCAGAAAGGTGATTAAAACATCATGTATTCATGAATATAACATGAACCTTGAAATTTCGCTCTTCTGGGAGATGTTATAGAGGAATATCAAGTAAACTGTGTATTTTACAACAAAATCCACTTTTGGCCTGTTCGCAGGCTGAAACGCGTTTTGAGACCATAAAAACTGAAAATTCATTTTTAAGCCAGAAAGGTGATGGAAACATCAAATATTCATGTACACAACATGAAGCTTGAAAGTCTTCTATACTGGGAGACGTTATAGAGGAATATCAAGTAAACTGTGTATTTTACAACAAAATCCACTTTTGGCCTCTTCCCAGCCGAAACTTCTTTTCAGACCATAAAAACTGAAAATGCAGCTGAATGGTAGAAAAGAAATGGAAACATCATGTTTTCATGAATATAAAAATGAACATGAATATTCCATCATATATTCATGATTATAACATGAAACTAAAAAGTTAGCTGTTCAGGTTCACTTTATAGAGGAAAATCAAGTAAATTGTGTATTTTTCAACAAAATCCACTTTTGGCCAAAAGTGGATTTTGTTGAAATGCCAGCCGAAACGTCTTATAAGAGCATACAAAGTGGAAATGCAGCTTTAATTCAGAAAAATGATGAGAACATCATGTATTCATGAAAATAACATTAAAATTGAGAGTCTGCTGTTCTGGGACAATGTTTGGAGGAAAATCAAGTAAACTCTGTATTTTTCAACAAAATCCACTCTTGGCCTCTTGCCAGCCGAAACGTCTTTTCAGACCATGACGACTGAAAATGCAGCTTTAAGTCAGAATAGTAAAGAAAACGTCATGTACTCTTGAAATTAACATGAAACTTTAGAGTCTGCTGTTCTGGGACAATGTTTTGAAGAAAATCAAGTAACTCGGTGTATTTTTCAACAAAATCCACTCTTGGCCTCTTGCCAGCCGAAACGTCTTTTCAGACCATGAAAATATTGAAAATGCAGCTTTAAGGCAGAAAAATGATGAGAACGTCACGTATTCATGAAATTAAAATGAAACGTGAGAGTCTGCTGTACTAGGCCTATTTTTTGAGGAAAATCAAGTAAACTGTGTATTTTTCAACAAAATCCACCTTTGGCCTCTTCCCAGCCGAAACGTCTTTGAAGACCATACAACGTGGAAATTCAGCTTTAAGGCAGAAAAGTGATGAGAACATCATTTATTCATGAAATTAACTTGAAACTTGAGAGTCTGCTGTTCTGGGACAATTTTTTGAGGAAAATCAAGTAAACTGTATATTTTTCAACAAAATCCACTTTTAGCCTCTTGTCAGCCTAAACGTCTTTTAAGAGCATACAACGTGGAAATGCAGCTTTAAGGCAGAATATTAATGAAAACGTCATGTGCTCATGAAATTAACATGAAACTTGAGAGTCTGCTGTTCTGGGACAATGTTTTGAGGAAAATTAAATAAACTGTGTATTTTTCAACAAAATCCACTTTTGCCCTCATGCCAGCCGAAACGTCTTATAAGAGCATACAAAGTGGAAATGCAGCTTTAAGGCAGAAAAGTGATGAGAACATCATGTATTAATGAAATTAACTTGAAACTTGAAAGTCTGCTGTTCTGGGACAATGTTTTGAGGAAAATCAAGTAAACTGTGTATTTTTCAACAAAATCCACTTTTGGCCTCTTGCCAGCCGAAACGTCTTTTAAGACCATACAACGTGGAAATGCAGCTTTAAGGCAGAAAAGTGATGAGAACATCATGTATTCATGAAATTAACATGAAACTTGAGAGTCTGCTGTTCTGGGACAATGTTTTGAGGAAAATCAAGTAAACTGTGTATTTTTCAACAAAATCCACTTTTGGCCTCTTCCCAGCCGAAACGTCTTTTAAGAGCAGACAAAGTGGAAATGCAGCTTTAAGGCAGAAAAGTAATGAAAACGTCATGTATTCATGAAATTAACTTGAAACTTGAAAGTCTGCTGTTCTGGGACAATGTTTTTAGTAAAATTAGGTAAACTGTGTATTTTTCAACAAAATCCACTATTGGCCTCTTGCCAGCAGAAACGTCTTTTCAGACCATGAATACTAAAAATGCAGCTTTAAGGCAGAAAAATGATGAGAACATCATGTATTCATGAAGTTAACATGAAACATGAGAGTCTGCTGTTCTGGGACAATTTTTTGAGGAAAATCAAGTAAACTGTATATTTTTCAACAAAATCCACTTTTAGCCTCTTGTCAGCCTAAACGTCTTTTAAGAGCATACAACGTGGAAATGCAGCTTTAAGGCAGAATATTAATGAAAACGTCATGTACTCATGAAATTAACATGAAACTTGAGAGTCTGCTGTTCTGGGACAATGTTTTGAGGAAAATCAAGTAACTCGGTGTATTTTTCAACAAAATCCACTTTTGGCCTCTTGCCAGCCGAAACGTCTTTTAAGAGCATACAATGTGGAAATGCAGCTTTAAGGCAGAATAGTAATGAAAACGTCATATATTCATGAAATTAACATGAAACTTGAGAGTCTGCTGTTCTGGGACAATTTATTGAGGAAAATCAAGTAAACTGTGTATTTTTCAACAAAATCCACTTTTGGCCTCTTGCCAGCCGAAACGTCTTTTAAGAGCATAAAACTGAAAATGCAGCTTTAAGGCAGAAAAATGATGAGAACATCATGTATTCATGAAATTAACATGAAACATGAGAGGCTGCTGTACTGGGACTATTGTTTGAGGAAAATCAAGTAAACTGTGTAATTTTCAACAAAATCCACTTTTGGCCTCATGCCAGCCGAAACGTCTTTTAAGAGTATACAACGTGGAAATGCAGCTTTAAGGCAGAAAAGTGATGAAAACATCATGTATTCATGAAATTAACATGACACTTGAGAGTCTGCTGTTCTAGGACAATGTTTTGCAGAAAATCAAGTAAACTGTGTATTTTTCAACAAAATCCAGTTTTGGCCTCTTGCCAGGAGAAACGTCTTTTCAGACCATGAATAGTGAAAATGCAGCTTTGAGGCAGAAAAGTGATGAGAACATCATGTATTCATGAAATTAACTTGAAACTTGAGAGTCTGCTGTTCTGGGACAATGTTTTGAGGAAAATCAAGTAAACTGTGTATTTTTCAACAAAATCCACTTTTGGACTCTTCCCAACCAAAACGTCTTATAAGAGCATATAAAGTGGAAATGCAGCTTTAAGGCAGAAAAGTGATGAGAACATCATGTATTAATGAAATTAACTTGAAACTTGAAAGTCTGCTGTTCTGGGACAATGTTTTGAGGAAAATCAAGTAAACTGTGTATTTTTCAACAAAATCCACTATTGGCGTCTTGCCAGCCGAAACGTCTTTTCAGACCATGAATACTGAAAATGCAGCTTTAAGTCAGAATAGTAATGAAAACGGCATGTATTCATGAAATTAACTTGAAACTTGAGAGTCTTCTGTTCTGGGACAATGTTTTGAGGAAAATTAAGTAAACTGTGTATTTTTCAACAAAATCCACTTTTGGCCTCTTCCCAGCCGAAACGTCTTTTCAGACCATGAATACTGAAAATGCAGCTTTAAGGCAGAAAAATGATGAGAACATCATGTATTCATGAAGTTAACATGAAACATGAGAGTCTGCTGTTCTGAGACAATTTTTTGAGGAAAATCAAGTAAACTGTATATTTTTCAACAAAATCAACTTTTGGCCTCTTGTCAGACTAAACGTCTTTTAAGAGCATACAACGTGGAAATGCAGCTTTAAGGCAGAATATTAATGAAAACGTCATGTACTCATGAAATTAACATGAAACTTGAGAGTCTGCTGTTCTGGGACAATGTTTTGAAGAAAATCAAGTAACTCGGTGTATTTTTCAACAAAATCCACTCTTGGCCTCTTGCCAGCCGAAACGTCTTTTCAGACCATGAAAATATTGAAAATGCAGCTTTAAGGCAGAAAAATGATGAGAACGTCACCTATTCATGAAATTAAAATGCAACGTGAGAGTCTGCTGTATTAGGCCTATTTTTTGAGGAAAATCAAGTAAACTGTGTATTTTTCAACAAAATCCACCTTTGGCCTCTTCCCAGCCGAAACGTCTTTGAAGACCATACAACGTGGAAATTCAGCTTTAAGGCAGAAAAGTGATGAGAACATCATTTATTCATGAAATTAACTTGAAACTTGAGAGTCTGCTGTTCTGGGACAATGTTTTGAGGAAAATCAAGTAAACTGTGTATTCTTCAACAAAATCCACTTTTGGCCTCTTGCCAGCCGAAACGTCTTTTCAGTCCATGAATACTGAGATGCTGAAGGCGCTGGACGTTGTTGGGCTGTCTTGGCTGACACGCCTTTTCAATGTCGCATGGGGGTCAGGAACAGTGCCCATGGACTGGCAGACTGGGGTGGTGGTTCCCATTTTCAAAAAGGGGGACCGGAGAGTGTGCTCGAATTATCGGGGTATCACACTACTCAGCCTCCCGGGGAAAGTGTATGCCAGGGTGCTGGAAAGGAGGCTCCGACCGATTGTCGAACCTCGGATTCAAGAGGAGCAGTGCGGATTCCGTCCCGGTCGTGGAACAGTGGACCAGCTCTTTACCCTCGCAAGACTACTGGAGGGGCTCTGGGAGTTTGCCCAACCAGTCTACATGTGTTTTGTGGACTTGGAGAAGGCCTTCGACCGGGTCTCTCTGGGGTTTTTGTGGGGGGTGCTGCGGGAGTATGGGGTGCCGGACCCGCTACAACGGGCCATCCGATCTCTGTACGACTGCAGTAGGAGCTGTGTTCGTATTCTCGGCAATAAGTCAGACGCGTTCCCGGTGGGTGTTGGCCTCCGCCAGGGCTGCCCTTTATCACCGGTCCTGTTCGTGACTTTCATGGACAGGATATCTAGGCGTAGCCGGGGGGAGGAGAACGTCGGGTTCGGGGGTCTCGGGATCGCCTCTCTGCTGTTCGCAGATGATGTGGTCCTGTTAGCCTCTTCGGACCATGACCTCCAGCATTCACTGGGGCGATTTGCAGCCGAGTGTGACGCGGCGGGGATGAGGGTAAGCACATCCAAATCCGAGGCCATGGTGCTCTGCCGGAAACCGGTGGATTGCTTCCTCCGGGTGGGGACGCAGTGCCTGCCGCAAGCGAAGGAGTTCAAGTATCTCGGGGTCTTGTTCACGAGTGAGGGTAAGATGGAGCGGGAGATCGACCGGCGGATCGGTGCGGCTGCAGCAGTAAAACAGGCGCTGCACCGGACCGTCTTGGTGAAGAGGGAGCTGAGCCGGAAGGCAAAGCTCTCAATTTACTGGGCGGTCTACGTTCCGACCCTCACCTATGGTCACGAACTCTGGGTCGTGACCGAAAGAACGAGGTCTCGGATACAAGCGGCCGAAATGAGTTTCCTCCGTAGGGTGGCCGGGCTCAGCCTTAGAGATAGGGTAAGGAGCTCGGACATCCGGAGGGAACTTGGAGTTGAGGCGCTACTCCTTCGTATCGAAAGGAGTCAGCTGAGGTGGTTCGGGCATCTGATCAGGATGCCTCCTGGACGCCTCCCGTTAGAGGTTTTCCAGGCACGCCCAACTGGTAGGAGGCCCCGGGGAAGACCCAGGACACGCTGGAGGGATTATATCTCCCAGCTGGCCTGGGAACGCCTCGGGATCCCCCAGAACGAGCTGGAACGTGTTGCGGGTGAGAGGGAAGCCTGGGTCGGCCTGCTAGGCCTGCTGCCCCCGCGACCCGACCCCGGATAAGCGGAGGATAATGGATGGATGGATGGATGGAATACTGAAAATGCAGCTTTAAGGCAGAAAAATGATGAGAACATCATGTATTCATGAAATTAACATGAAACATGAGAGGCTGCTGTACTGGGACTATTGTTTGAGGAAAATCAAGTAAACTGTGTAATTTTCAACAAAATCCACTTTTGGCCTCATGCCAGCCGAAACGTCTTTTAAGAGTATACAACGTGGAAATGCAGCTTTAAGGCAGAAAAATGATTAGAACATCATGTATTCATGAAATTAACATGACACTTGAGAGTCTGCTGTTCTAGGACAATGTTTTGCAGAAAATCAAGTAAACTGTGTATTTTTCAATAAAATCCAGTTTTGGCCTCTTGCCAGCAGAAATGTCTTTTCAGACCATGAATACTGAAAATGCAGCTTTAAGGCAGAAAAGTGATGAGAACATCATGTATTCATGAAATTAACTTGAAACTTGAGAGTCTGCTGTTCTGGGACAATGTTTTGAGGAAAATCAAGTAAACTGTGTATTTTTCAACAAAATCCACTTTTGGACTCTTCCCAACCAAAACGTCTTATAAGAGCATACAAAGTGGAAATGCAGCTTTAAGGCAGAAAATTAATGAAAAAGTCATGTATTCATGAAATTAACATGAAACTTGAAAGTCTGCTGTTCTGGGACAATGTTTTGAGGAAAATCAAGTAAACTCTGTATTTTTCAACAAAATCCACTTTTGGACTCTTCCCAACCAAAACGTCTTATAAGAGCCTATAAAGTGGAAATGCAGCTTTAAGGCAGAAAATTAATGAAAAAGTCATGTATTCATGAAATTAACATGAAACTTGAGAGTCTGCTGTTCTGGGACAATGTTTTGAGGAAAATCAAGTAACTCGGTGTATTTTTCAACAAAATCCAGTTTTAGCCTCTTGCCAGCAGAAATGTCTTTTCAGACCATGAATACTGAAAATGCAGCTTTAAGGCAGAAAAGTCATGAGAACATCATGTATTCATGAAATTAACTTGAAACTTGAGAGTCTGCTGTTCTGGGACAATGTTTTGAGGAAAATCAAGTGAACTTTGTATTTTTCAACAAAATCCACTCTTAGTCTCTTGCCAGCCGAAACGTCTTTTCAGACCATTAATACTGAAAATGCAGCTTTAAGTCAGAATAGTAATGAAAACGTCATGTATTCATGAAATTAACTTGAAACTTGAGAGTCTTCTGTTCTGGGACAATGTTTTGTGGAAAATTAAGTAAACTGTGTATTTTTCAACAAAATCCACTTTTGGCCTCTTCCCAGCCGAAACGTCTTTTCAGACCATGAATACTGAAAATGCAGCTTTAAGGCAGAAAAATGATGAGAACATCATGTATTCATGAAGTTAACATGAAACATGAGAGTCTGCTGTTCTGGGACAATTTTTTGAGGAAAATCAAGTAAACTGTATATTTTTCAACAAAATCCACTTTTGGCCTCTTGTCAGACTAAACGTCTTTTAAGAGCATACAACGTGGAAATGCAGCTTTAAGGCAGAATATTAATGAAAACGTCATGTACTCATGAAATTAACATGAAACTTGAGAGTCTGCTGTTCTGGGACAATGTTTTGAAGAAAATCAAGTAACTCGGTGTATTTTTCAACAAAATCCACTCTTGGCCTCTTGCCAGCCGAAACGTCTTTTCAGACCATGAAAATATTGAAAATGCAGCTTTAAGGCAGAAAAATGATGAGAACGTCACGTATTCATGAAATTAACATGAAACATGAGAGGCTGCTGTACTGGGACTATTGTTTGAGGAAAATCAAGTAAACTGTGTAATTTTCAACAAAATCCACTTTTGGCCTCATGCCAGCCGAAACGTCTTTTAAGAGTATACAACGTGGAAATGTAGCTTTAAGGCAGAAAAGTGATGAAAACATCATGTATTCATGAAATTAACATGACACTTGAGAGTCTGCTGTTCTAGGACAATGTTTTGCAGAAAATCAAGTAAACTGTGTATTTTTCAACAAAATCCACTTTTGGCCTCTTCCCAGCCGAAACGTCTTATAAGAGCATACAAAGTGGAAATGCAGCTTTAAGGCAGTAAAGTGATTAGAACATCATGTATTCATGAAATTAACATGACACTTGAAAGTCTTCTATTCTGGGAAAATGTTTTGAGGAAAATCAAGTAAACTTTGTATTTTTCAACAAAATCCACTTTTGGCCTCTTCCCAGCCGAAACGTCTTTTCAGACCATGAATATTGAAAATGCAGCTTTAAGGCAGAAAAATGATGAGAACATCATGTATTCATGAAGTTAACATGAAACATGAGAGGCTGCTGTACTGGGACAATTTTTTGAGGAAAATCAAGTAAACTGTGTAATTTTCAACAAAATCCACTTTTGGCGTCATGCCAGCCGAAACGTCTTTTAAGAGCATACAAAGTGGAAATGCAGCTTTAAGGCAGCAAACTGATGAGAACATCATGTATTCATAAAATTAACATGACACTTGAAAGTCTGCTGTTCTGGGAAAATGTTTTGAGGAAAATCAAGTAAACTGTGTATTTTTCAACAAAATCCACTCTTAGCCTCTTGCCAGCCGAAACGTCTTTTCAGACCATGAATACTGAAAATGCAGCTTTAAGTCAGAATCGCAATGAAAACGTCATGTATTCATGAAATTAACTTGAAACTTGAGAGTCTTCTGTTCTGGGACAATGTTTTGAGGAAAATTAAGTAAACTGTGTATTTTTCAACAAAATCCACTGTTGGCCTCTTCCCAGCCTAAACGTCTTTTAAGAGCATACAACGTGGAAATGCAGCTTTAATGCAGAATATGAATGAAAATGTCATGTACTCATGAAATTAACATGAACCTTGAAAGTTAGCTCTTCTGGGAGATGTTATAGAGGAAAATCAAGTAAACTGTGTATTTTGAAACAAAATCCACTTTTGGCCTCTTCGCAGGCTGAAAAGCGTTTTGAGACCATAAAAAATGAAAATTCTTTTTTTCAGGCAGACAAGTGATGGAAACATCTTATATTCATGTACGCAACATGAAGCTTGAAAGTCTGCTATATTGGGTGACGTTATAGAGGAATATCAAGTAAACTGTGTATTTTACAACAAAATCCACTTTTGGCCTCTTCGCAGTCTGAAACGCCTTTTGAGACCATAAAAACTGAAAATTATTTTTTAAGCCAGAAAGGTGATGGAAACATCAAATATTCATGTACACAACATGAAACTTGAAAGTCTTCTATTCTGGGAGACGTTATAGAGGAATATCAAGTAAACTGTGTATTTTACAACAAAATCCACTTTTGGCCTGTTCGCAGGCTGAAACGCGTTTTGAGACCATAAAAACTGAAAATTATTTTTTAAGGCAGAAAGGTGATTCAAACATCATGTATTCATGAATATAACATGAACCTTGAAATTTCGCTCTTCTGGGAGATGTTATAGAGGAATATCAAGTAAACTGTTTATTTTACAACAAAATCCACTTTTGGCCTCTTCGCAGGCTGAAACGCCTTTTGAGACCATAAAAACTGAAAATTATTTTTTAAGGCAGAAAGGTGATGGAAACATCAAATATTCATGTACATAACATGAAGCTTGAAAGTCTGCTATACTGGGAGACGTTATAGAGGAATATCAAGTAAACTGTGTATTTTAAAACAAAATCCACTTTTGGCCTCTTCGCAGGCTGAAACGCCTTTTGAGACCATAAAAACTGAAAATTATTGTTTAGGCCAGAAAGGTGATGGAAACATCATGTATTCAAGAATATAACATGAACCTTGAAAGTTCGCTCTTCTGGGAGATGTTATAGAGGAATATCAAGTAAACTGTGTATTTTACAACAAAATCCACTTTTGGCCTGTTCGCAGGCTGAAACGCGTTTTGAGACCATAAAAACTGAAAATTCATTTTTAAGCCAGAAAGGTGATGGAAACATCAAATATTCATGTACACAACATGAAGCTTGAAAGTCTGCTATACTGGGAGACGTTATAGAGGAATATCAAGTAAACTGTGTATTTTACAACAAAATCCACTTTTGGCCTCTTCGCAGGCTGAAACGCATTTTGAGACCATAAAAACTGAAAATTATTTTTTAAGGCAGAAAGGTGATTAAAACATCATGTATTCATGAATATAACATGAACCTTGAAAGTTCGCTCTTCTGGGAGATGTTATAGAGGAATATCAAGTAAACTGTTTATTTTATAACAAAATCCACTTTTGGCCTGTTCGCAGGCTGAAACGCGTTTTGAGACCATAAAAACTGAAAATTCATTTTTAAGCCAGAAAGGTGATGGAAACATCAAATATTCATGTACACAACATGAAGCTTGAAAGTCTGCTATACTGGGAGACGTTATAGAGGAATATCAAGTAAACTGTGTATTTTACAACAAAATCCACTTTTGGCCTCTTCGCAGGCTGAAACGCATTTTGAGACCATAAAAACTGAAAATTATTTTTTAAGGCAGAAAGGTGATTAAAACATCATGTATTCATGAATATAACATGAACCTTGAAAGTTCGCTCTTCTGGGAGATGTTATAGAGGAATATCAAGTAAACTGTTTATTTTATAACAAAATCCACTTTTGGCCTGTTCGCAGGCTGAAACGCGTTTTGAGACCATAAAAACTGAAAATTCATTTTAAAGCCAGAAAGGTGATGGAAACATCAAATATTCATGTACACAACATGAAGCTTGAAAGTCTGCTATACTGGGAGACGTTATAGAGGAATATCAAGTAAACTGTGTATTTTACAACAAAATCCACTTTTGGCCTCTTCGCAGGCTGAAACGCATTTTGAGACCATAAAAACTGAAAATTATTTTTTAAGGCAGAAAGGTGATTAAAACATCATGTATTCATGAATATAACATGAAGCTAGAAAGTCTGCTATTCTGGGAGACGTTATAGAGGAATATCAAGTAAACTGTGTATTTTAAAACAAAATCCACTTTTGGCCTCTTCGCAGGCTGAAACGCATTTTGAGACCATAAAAACTGAAAATTATTGTTTAAGCCAGAAAGGTGATGGAAACATCATGTATTCATGAATATAACATGAACCTTGAAATTTCGCTCTTCTGGGAGATGTTATAGAGGAATATCAAGTAAACTGTTTATTTTATAACAAAATCCACTTTTGGCCTGTTCGCAGGCTGAAACGCGTTTTGAGACCATAAAAACTGAAAATTATTTTTTAAGGCAGAAAGGTGATTAAAACATCATGTATTCATGAATATAACATGAAGCTAGAAAGTCTGCTATTCTGGGAGACGTTATAGAGGAATATCAAGTAAATTGTCTATTTTACAACAAAATCCACTTTTGGCCTGTTCGCATGCTGAAACGCATTTTGAGACCATAAAAAATGAAAATTCTTGTTTTAGGCAGAAAAGTGATGGAAACATCATATGTTCATGTACATAACATGAACCTTGAAAGTATGCTATTCTGGGAGACGTTATAGAGGAATATCAAGTAAACTGTGTATTTTACAACAAAATCCACTTTTGGCCTCTTCGCAGGCTGAAACGCCTTTTCAGACCATAAAAACTGAAAATTCATTTTTAAGCCAGAAAGGTGATGGAAACATCAAATATTCATGAATATAACATGAACCTTGAATGTTCGCTCTTCTAGGAGATGTTATAGAGGAATATCAAGTAAACCGTGTATTTTACAACAAAATCCACTTTTGGCCTGTTCGCAGGCTGAAACGCCTTTTGAGACCATAAAAAATGACAATTATTTTTTCAGGAAGAAAAGTGATGGAAACATCATACATGAATCTTAAAAGTCTGCTATTCTGGGAGATGTTACAGAGGAATATCACGTAAACTGTGTAGTTTTTCAACAAATTCCACTGTTGGCCTCTTCCCAGGCGAAACGTCTTTTGATACAACGTGGAAATGCCGTTTTATTGCAGAAAAGTGTTGAAATCATCATGTATTCATGAAATTAACATGAAACTTGAAAGTCTGCTGTTCTGTGTCAATGTATTGAGGAAAATCAAGTAAACTGTGTATTTTTCAACAAAATCCACTTTTGGCCTCTACCCAGCCGAAATGTCTTTTCAGACCATAAATACTGAAAATGCAGCTTTAAGGCAGAAAAGTGATGAGAACATCATGTATTCATGACATTAACATTAAACTTGAAAGTCTGCTGTTCTGGGACAATTATTTGAAGAAAATCAAGTAAACTGTGTAGTTTTTCAACAAAATCCACCTTCGGCTTCTTCCCAGCCGAAAGGTCTTTTAAGAGCATACAACGTAGAAATGCAGTTTTAAGGCAGAAAAATGATTAGAACATCATGTATTCATGAAATTAACATGAAACTTGAGAGTCTGCTGCTCTGGATCACTGCATTGAGGAAAATCAAGTAAACTGTGTATTTTTCAACAAAATCCAGTTTTGACCTCTTCCCAACCGAAACGTCTTTTGAGAGCATACAACGTGGAAATGCAGCTTTAAGGCAGAAAAGTGATGGCAACATCATGTATTCATGAAATTAACATGAAACTTGAGAGTCTGCTGTTCTCAATCAATGTATTGAGGAAAATCAAGTAAACTGTGTATTTTTCAACAAAATCCACTTTTGGCCTCTACCCAGCCGAAATGTCTTTTCAGACCATAAATACTGAAAATGCAGCTTTAAGGCAGAAAAGTGATGAGAACATCATGTATTCATGAAATTAACATGAAACTTTAGAGTCTGCTGTTCTGAGATAATGTATTGAGGAAAATCAAGTAAACTGTGTATTTTTCAACAAAATCCACTTTTGAACACTTCCCAGCCGAAACGTCTTTTGAGAGCATACAATGTGGAAATGCGGCTTTAGGCAGAAAATTGATGAAAACATCATCTATTCATGAAATTAACATGAAACTTGAGAGTCTGCTGCTCTGGATCAATGTATTGAGTAAAATCAAGTAAACTGTGTATTTTTCAACAAAATCCACTTTTGGCCTCGACACAGCCGAAATGTCCTTTCAGACCATAAATACTGAAAATGCAGCTTTGAGGCAGAAAAGTGATGAAAAGAAAATATATTCATGAAATTAACATTAAATTTGAAAGATTGCTGTTCTGGTACAATATTTTGAGGAAAATCAAGTGAACTGTGTATTTTTCAACAAATTCCACCTTTGGCCTCTTCCCAGCCGAAACGTTTTTTAAATGTATACGAGGAAATGCAGCTTTAAGGAAGAAAAGTAATGAAAACGTCATGTATTCATGAAATTAACATAAAACTTGAAAGTCTGCTGTTCTGGATCAATGTATTGATGAAAATCAAGTCAACTGTGTATTTTTTAAAAAATCCACTTTTGACCTCGACCCGGCCCGAAACGTCTTTTCAGACCATAAATACTGAAAATGCAGCTTTAAGGCAGAAAAGTGATGAAAACATCATGTAGTCATCTACTGTAGCTAACGCCTGAGCTTCCATGGTGCGGCGCCGTACCTCTAACTCACTGATCCTCTCCTCCACCCTCGCAAACAAACTACACGTATTACATGTATCATTATCATTAAAGGAGGCTTAGAATGGCTAAGCAGGTGACACACTGAGCAAGGGGGAGAAGGAGAGGGAGAGGAAGAGAAGGCAGTCATCGCGAAGCTGCTAAGCTTAAGTACAGTGGCTAACGTTAGCAAAAACCAAACAAAGTGCAAATAAAACTGCAGGATTAAGCGAGAAGCCGCTACAAGAAGGAGGGAGATACTAGGGTTTAAGGGTTTAATGTTGTCTGGGGTCATTCTGACGACAAATTAAATATTTTGCCATCAGAATATGTTTTTTATTCATCAAATGGTCTGAAAATAATGGGGGTTGTTGGATACTATGCTCTTCATGATTAAAATAAATTTTAAGTCATTTGATTGAATTATGGGTGATTTATTGAATTTAATAACTTCTGTTGTCCTCTGGGGTCAAAAAGACCCTGCAGCACAAAGTGGTGCAATGGGGCAAATTGTCACCCCATACTGCTTTCCAAAACATATTTGATCTTGGATGTTTGATGTCTGGGGTCAAGCAATGGTCATGACAACAACAACAAAAAACAAACAGGTCTTTTCTCACAGGTGTTGGAGCATTGCATTTCACATTTTAAAGAGACAGGCAGCACAATGAGGCGGCAGAAGCGTTATACTGCACAGGAGGCTTGTGAGCTCATTTTAAACTATGTTGGGGAAAAGAATGAGCAGGAGGACAATGCTGAACATGAGGGGGAGGAAGAATCAACTGATGAGGAGGATTCAGGATCAGAAGAGAAGGAGAATATTGATGAGGTGATAGATCCAACATACAGACCACATGCTACTTCTTCCTCTGAAGAAGCCCCCATATCGCCCGCTGAAGAAATGGAAGAAGGGTATGAAGTGAAGGAAAATGATGAACATGATGATGAGGAAGGATATGAGAAAAAGAGTTCTGCTTCAGCTCTACCTCTGCAGCCACTGCCCCTCGCCCAGCCGCCCCTCACCTAGCCGCCCCTCCTGGCCCATCACCCAAAAGGAGTAGGTGCAAATTCTGCCCTCGCCAAAGTGATCTCAAAACATCGAAAATGTGCCAAAAATGCAATGCATACATCTGTAAAGATCACGCCATTACTACCTGCTGTTGATGTTCCCAGCCTGAAACACCTTTTGAGAGGATAAAAACTAAAAATGCAGCTGCAGGGCAGAAAAGTGATGGAAACATCATATATTCATGAATATAACATGAAACTTGAAAGTTAGCTGTTCTGGTTCACTTTACAGAGGAATATCAAGTAAACTGTGTATTTTTCAACCGAATCAACTTTTGGCCTCTTCCCAGCCGAAACGTCTTTTCAGAACATGGAACATGAATACTGAAAATGCAACTTTAAGGCAGAAAAATTATGAGAACATCATGTATTCATGAAGTTAACATGAAACATGAGAGTCTGCTGTACTGGGACTATTTTTTGAGGAAAATCAAGTAAATTGTGTATTTTTCAACAAAATCCACTTTTGGCCTCTTGCCAGCCGAAACGTCTTTTAAGAGCATACAACGTGGAAATGCAGCTTTAAGGCAGAACAGTGATGAGAACATCATGTATTAATGAAATTGACTTGAAACTTGAGAGTCTTCTGTTCTGGGACTATGTTTTGAGGAAAATCAAGTAAACTGTGTATTTTTCAACAAAATCCACTTTTGGCCTCTTCCCAACTGAAACGTCTTTTCAGACCATGAATACTGAAAATTTAGCTTTAAGGCAGAAAAATGATGAGAACATCATGTATTCATGAAATTAACATGACACTTGAAAGTCTGCTGTTCTGGGACAATGTTTTGAGGAAAATTAAGTAAACTGTGTATTTTTCAACACAATCCACTTTTGGCCTCTTGCCAGGCGAAACGTCTTTTAAGAGCATACAACGTGGAAATGCAGCTTTAAGGCAGAAAAGTGATGAGAACATCATGTATTCATAAAATTAACTTGAAACTTGAGAGTCTGCTGTTCTGGGACAATGTTTTGAGGAAAATCAAGTAACTCGGTGTATTTTTCAACAAAATCAACTCTTGGCCTTTTGCCAGCCGAAACGTCTTATAAGAGCATACAAAGTGGAAATGCAGCTTTAAGGCAGAAAACTGATGAGAACATCATGTATTCATAAAATTAACATGACACTTGAAAGTCTGCTGTTCTGGGAAAATGTTTTGAGGAAAATCAAGTAAACTGTGTATTTTTCAACAAAATCCACTCTTAGCCTCTTGCCAGCCGAAACGTCTTTTCAGACCATTAATACTGAAAATGCAGCTTTAAGTCAGAATAGTAATGAAAACGTCATGTATTCATGAAATTAACTTGAAACTTGAGAGTCTTCTGTTCTGGGACAATGTTTTGAGGAAAATCAAGTAAACTGTGTATTTTTCAACAAAATCCACTTTTGGCCTCTTGTCAGCCTAAACGTCTTTTAAGAGCATAAAACGTTTAAATGCAGCTTTAAGGCAGAAAACTGATGGGAACATTGTGTATTCATGAAATTAACTTGAAACTTGAGAGTCTGCTGTTCTGGGACAATGTTTTGAGGAAAATCAAGTAAACTGTGTATTTTTTAACAAAATCCACTTTTGGACTCTTCCTAACCAAAACGTCTTATAAGAGCATACAAAGTGGAAATGCAGCTTTAAGGCAGAAAATTAATGAAAACGTCATGTATTCATGAAATTAACATGAAACTTGAGAGTCTGCTGTTCTGGGACAATGTTTTGAGGAAAATCAAGTAACTCGGTGTATTTTTCAACAAAATCCACTATTGGCCTCTTGCCAGCCGAAACGTCTTTTAAGAGCATACAACGTGGAAATGCAGCTTTAAGGCAGAATAGTAATGAAAACATCATGTATTCATGAAATTAACATGAAACTTGAGAGTCTGCTGTTCTGGGACAATGTTTTGAGGAAAATCAAGTAAACTGTGTATTTTTCAACAAAATCCACTTTTGGCCTCTTGCCAGCCGAAACGTCTTTTAAGAGCATACAATGTGGAAATGCAGCTTTAAGGCAGAAAAGTGATGAGAACATCATGTATTCATGAAATTAACATGAAACTTGAGAGTCTGCTGTTCTGGGACAATGTTTTGAGGAAAATCAAGTAAACTGTATTTTTCAACAAAATCCACTTTTGGCCTCTTGCCAGCAGAAACGTCTTTTCAGACCATGAATACTGAAAATGCAGCTTTAAGGCAGAAAAGTGATGAGAATATCATGTATTCATGAAATTAACTTGAAACTTGAGAGTCTGCTCTTCTGGGACAATGTTTTGAGGAAAATCAAGTAAACTTTGTATTTTTCAACAAAATCCACTTTTGGCCTCATGCCAGCCGAAACGTCTTTTAAGAGCATACAATGTGGAAATGAAGCTTTAAGGCAGTAAACTGATGAAAACATCAAGTTACCCTGAAAGTAACTTGAAACTTGAGAGTGTGCTGTTCTGGGACAATGTTTTGAGGAAAATCAAGTAAACTGTGTATTTTTCAACAAAATCCACTTTTGGCCTCATGCCAGCCGAAACGTCTTTTAAGAGTATACAACGTGGAAATGCAGCTTTAAGGCAGAAAAGTGATGAAAAAATCATATATTCATGTACGCAACATGAAGCTTGAAAGTCTGCTATATTGGTTGACGTTATAGAGGAATATCAAGTAAATTGTGTATTTTACAACAAAATCCACTTTTGGCCTCTTCGCAGTCTGAAACGCCTTTTGAGACCATAAAAACTGAAAATTATTTTTTAAGCCAGAAAGGTGATTCAAACATCATGTATTCATGAATATAACATGAACCTTGAAAGTTCGCTCTTCTGGGAGATGCTATAGAGGAATATCAAGTAAACTGTGTATTTTGCAACAAAATCCACTTTTGGCCTGTTCGCAGGCTGAAACGCGTTTTGAGACCATAAAAACTGAAAATTCATTTTTAAGCCAGAAAGGTGATGGAAACATCAAATATTCATGTACACAACATGAAGCTTGAAAGTCTGCTATACTGGGAGACGTTATAGAGGAATATCAAGTAAACTGTGTATTTTAAATCAAAATCCACTTTTGGCCTCTTCGCAGGCTGAAACTCGTTTTGAGACCATAAAAACTGAAAATTCATTTTTAAGCCAGAAAGGTGATGGAAACATCAAATATTCATGTACACAACATGAAGCTTGAAAGTCTGCTATACTGGGAGACGTTATAGAGGAATATCAAGTAAACTGTGTAATTTAAATCAAAATCCACTTTTGGCCTCTTCGTTTGCTGAAACTAATTTTGAGACCATAAAAACTGAAAATTCATTTTTAAGCCAGAAAGGTGATGGAAACATCAAATATTCATGTACATAACATGAAGCTTCAAAGTCTGCTATTCTGAGAGACGTTATAGAGGAATATCAAGTAAATTGTCTATTTTACAACAAAATCCACTTTTGGCCTCTTCGCAGGCTGAAACGCATTTTGAGACCATAAAAACTGAAAATTATGTTTTAAGGCAGAAAGGTGATTCAAACATCATGTATTCATGAATATAACATGAACCTTGAAAGTTCGCTCTTCTGGGAGATGTTATAGAGGAATATCAAGTAAACTGTGTATTTTGCAACAAAATCC
>JACSYO010001996.1:2500-22500 GCA_016806645.1 Ophiodon elongatus | reverse complement strand
TTATATGGCAATTGCAAAAACTGTGATCCACCAATGAAGCATGATGATTAAAGTTCATGTAATATGATCTGAGATGTTTACAGTTGAAGGGTAACATTTAGAGGGAAAAAGTTTTAAGAATTAAGTCTTAAAAAAACACCTGTTTTCTCTCAATAACGTCATTCTCACGTCCTGAGACACAAACTGATCTTTGAGAGTAACTAACTACTGTTTCTGCTGACCAGCTTCACACTAAAACACACCTGTGAAAACACCTGGAACCCCTGTCCTGCTGTCACGCTGCCCTCTAGTGGAAGCACACAGGCATTACACTGCAGAAGGTCAAACGAGTACAAACGAGGCCTCTTCACACGTCTCAAATTTCAAATATAATACGAGAAAAAAAACAGCAGGGCTCTCTGATTTAACTTAAAGCTCGCAAGTAAAGAAAACTACTTGAGAGCGTTCTCGTTTTAGTGACTCATTCAAAGGATCTGCAGTGATGTTGCAGCACAATATCCATCTATGTATATATATATATATATACATATATATATATATATATATATATATATATATATATATATATATATATATATATACATATATATATATATATATATACGTATATATTATAATCTTTATCTCACCCAGAGTCAGAAGAGAAGATTTAAATCATTTGGAATCACTGATCCATATCAGATGAACCAGTTCTCATCAAACCAGCAATTAAACGACGCCCGGCATCTGATTGGTGACCACAAACAACCACAAAGAGACTCAAAACGACCATGAAGAGACTCAAAACAACTACAAAGAGATTCAAAGCCTAACCAAGTCTGAGCTGCTATGCTACCTGCTATGCTACCTGCTATGCTACCTGCTATGCTACCTGCGTCCTAACACACCTGATTGCATAAATACAGTCCTATTATACATAACTTCAACCCAGTGTACAAACAGTGTATAACACCAAAATATTCAAATGCAAACAAATGGATAAACGGCTCTTACATGAACTAAACATTACACCATGCTAACATGCGGTTGTTAGCATTTAGCTAACAGCGCTGCTCTCTGTAAAGACTCTTAAGGCCTCGACGAATACTTGTCTGCTCATATTTTACGTGCTGTGTAAAAGCCTTCAGTCTTTTTAACCAAACACAGGAGGAAGGAATTAAAGTAGAGAATAAGAAGACTTAAAAGTCAAATCTTCTGCGCGTCCTGGAGATGCTCCTGTCTTTACATTGAACATCGTTTACTGAGGAAGACGTTACCTTTGACCGGTCCGGTGCTGGTTTCTCCCCGACATTGTTCCCCCACATTCCCGTCCTCCAGGTCTTGAGCCCTGAGGAGTACACCGACATTACACAGGGAAACATGCACCGTGTGATGGAGAAGCAATCATTTCTTTCTTTTCTGACTCGGCTCCTGTAATTTACTTTAATGCTCACAAAGTGCCAGTAGACCATACTGACTGCAGATGGCGTTTTAAGCTATTTTTAGATTCCCTGATCTGCCTTCTGAAGTAATGCTCATTGGTAGACGGCTGCCGGCCTCAGATCTGAGGTCCTACAGGTGTTCCACGTACAAGTCCTGGTGACGGGCGTCCACGCTGGTGCAGACTCTGCCGGTCCAGCTCCACCCACACATAGGATCTCTGGCCAGAACACACTGGCTGCAGCTTCTGTAGACCGAGCACCGGGCCACAGGTACAGCGATCACGCCCTCCGATGACCCCAGATAGAGCACTCCCTACGGGGCCAGAACACAGCCACATGTATGATATGTACCAATAATCAAACATCCAGAGGATTACGTCTACTCAAACCAGTTCCACCTGATCTCTTGCATCTAGAGAAGCAGCCTTCAGATCATCTGTTCATTTCCTTCACTCTCGAGCGGGGGTCTTCTACGTTCCTCAGGCCAAGGACCCCACACTGGTAGAGAGATGGAGCAGGGCCCCACACTGGTAGAGAGATGGAGCAGGGCCCCACACTGGTAGAGAGATGGAGCAGGGCCCCACACTGGTAGAGAGATGGAGCAGGGCCCCACACTGGTAGAGAGATGGAGCAGGGCCCCTACTATATATAATGTATAACATTGTGTTTTATATTACACTGGGCCTTGTGCCATGTATACACACACACCTTGTTATTGTGCATTCAATACTAAGTTATTCAAATAATACACAGGTTCATATATTCATGTTGTTATTGTAAACATGTGTATGGTTCAGTGAGTTTATAAACACACCTCGTCAGCTGATATCAATGATATCAACATTGTCTGTCAGCTGCATGATAATCATGCTACAAGCTATTCAAACTGACCTTTTTATTTTATTTACTGAAAGATAACATCTTCTGCCTCCATTTATACATTCACTACAATATGTTGGATTAATGTTAATGTGTATTTAAAGACATTTAAATTTGTGGGAAAATAATTGTGGGAAAAAAATATAAAAGAATATGAAGAATTGTCTAATCAACCCAAAATGTCACGACCCCCCTGCAGTACCCCAGATGACCCCCTAGGTGTCGCAGACCCACTGTTGAAGATCTCTGAGGACAGTTTATGTGATTTTGTATCTGTTTGCCTCATCGAAGAACTTCTATACTCAGTTTTTAATGTTACCTGACGTAACTATTTCAATAGTCAGAAAAATGCAGACGACACACTGTTGTATATTTCTTGTTGGTTTCATTTGTGTCCTGCTATCAGTCTATGAATCAGTAAACATGTTGTTTATCTGTGCGAGGAAACAACAGATTATATTAAAGCTCTGAAGGTAAAAAGATGGAAACTGCTCTGGAGGCTCAGCTGTGTATCAGATGGATTTTAGACTTGTAACTGAATGTTGTTTATTCTAACAAGGTCACATCTTTATGTAGTCGGGAAGGCTCCCCAGAAAAGGAAGTGTAGGTTGTGAACGCAGCCTTCAGGCTGGCTCCTCCCCCAATCAGTGCCAGTATATTAAAGGCACCTGTTGTCATGGCTTCACTCCCTTTTGCCACCTGTCCTGGCTCATGGTGAGGTTCAGAAATGTATTCATTGTCCTGTCGCACAATCTTAATGCGTGTTGTTTTGCAGCATGGTGTGCCCTTTTAACCTCTGTTTATTATTTGTAGGTTCACCTGCTGCTGTTTTGCTTTTACGTGTTTTGCGCCTTGTTTTGCTGCCTCTATTTTACCTGTAACTTTATTCTGCATGTTTTGGGTTGGTTTTGGGTTGGTTTTAATAGTTCTGGTTGACTCGTTTTAATAAACATTTGATTAACTTTTAATGAAACGCGTCTTTGTCCAAACTCGGTAACGAAACTGTGTGCTCTTAACAATTCAAAACCATATATTAGCATTGTTAAAGTTTATATTTCCTGGGGTGTAAGTCCACAGGTTGCGTTGTTGGTACATTTTAGTCCATTCAGAATGATGATGATTCATTGATTTTTAAGTTTTGAACCCAGGACCTTTTTAACCCTGTCCCAGCAGCCGGGCTTCATCTCACTTTTAATCAACTGATTATATTATTTGTAAAATGTCTTGCACTTCATTTGTGTTTGACATGCTAAACTGCATCTCTCATGGATTCATGTCTATTTCCTCTCGATCTTTGCACATCAAATACTAACTGCAGAACCACAAAGTAAAAACCTGTCACTCAGTGTTATAAATGTATATTTGGTAATTTTGTAAAAGAATCTCTTGCATTAATCTGGAATCTCAAGTTTAAATGTTTAACTGTTGCTTGAATTGTGTGCTCGTTTGTTTTGTAAAGCAATTTGAGCTCCACTTTGCAAGTTATTTATATTTAATTTTGTGTATTCAAGTTTTTTTTTAATCTTAATCAGATTTTTGGGGTTAATCGGTGAATTAAATGCCTGATAAAGATCTTATTCCTTTGACGTTGCCCACGATGTCCTGATGCAACTATAGCCCCAGTATTTAAGGGATAAATACCCCGGGGTACATGGTGAAGCATAATACCATCATATCTCAGGTATAAACTACACATGAAGATGCAAGGTTTACCTTGGAGGAGGACATGACCATGCTTTTGATCAGCTGTGGTTGTGTGAAGACCTGAATCTCCTCAATGACCCACGCACCCCGATCCAACAAAGCCACTTTGTGGAGGAATCCAGACTCTGGACATCAGAGAGAGATAATGAACAAGTTTAATACAGAATATAGTTTTCCATGTGTCAGTACGGTTTAGTCCAGCGTCTCACCCGTGAGGAGGAAGAGGACCGTGTACAGTTTGCCCCCGGTGGCCTGCGTCCTCATTGCGGCCACGTGGTCGTACCGTTCCCCCGAGGACACGATGACCGGCTCGCCTTGGACGCTGCCGCTGGTCAGGAAGCTCTTCTTCACCTGAGCTAACTCAAAGTCTGAAGCGCTGTCCAGTCCACACTGTGAGGACACCAAGGAGAGGTCATGCACCAACATCTCATGTTGCATATCTTAAATAAAACCAAGCCCAGAGTTAAAGGTAGTGAGAACTAATCCGGGCCCAGGATCAAACCCTGAGGGACGCTGTTTCCCTTTGTTGCATAATAACAGATTTTTAAACTTCACCGTCTGTGTGAAATGAAACGAGTCGTTTAAGGAAGTCAAAGGTTGTCGTGTCTTTCCAAAACAACTGAACTGCATTCTCAATTTTGTTTTGAGGAAAACCGATTTTCTCCCCGATTACAGTTTTAAATTGAAACAAAACGAAAGAAAAATGCAACAACTACTTGGATATGTTCAGAAAAACATGTTTTTGGCTTTAAGTATGTTTGTTATTTATTCACAGATATACTCATATTATTCTATTTTTTTTTTTAGATTCTTATTTTACCTGTATGTATAAATGTTGCTGTAGCAAAAGCAAATCCACTTGCGGGATCAATACAGTATATATCTCTCTATCTCCTGGTTGAAAGAACCAACGTTTTATTATCAGTTACATTTATGTAGATTAATGTTACATGTCATATTATATTTTCATACACAATAACGTCTTTGTTATATTTACTTATGGATGTGACAGTGAATCGCCACCTTAACATGGTGGAGGAGTTTGAGTGGCTCAGTGATCCTGGGAGCTATGTTGTCTGGGGCATCAGCCCCTGGCAGGGTCTCCCAAGACAAACAGGTCGCAGGGGAGAGCCCAGACTAAAAGCGGTTCAAGAAACCCCGATGAACAGCAGCCCACGGACTACAGCCAACTCGCCCGGACCAGGGAAACCGGGGCACCCTCCCGGAGCCAGACCAGGGAGGGGAGCTCGTAGGCGAGCGTCTGGGCCCGGTCGGGCTCAGCCCAAAGAAACATCATGGAGCAGCCATCCTGTGGACCCACCACCCGCAGGGGTAAGCATCGGGGTTGGGTGCTATGTAGACCGGGCGGCAGGCCGGGCAGGGGGCCTGGGCGAGCCGATCGCCGGCAGCATGGACTAGCTCTAGGGACGTGGAACGCCACCTCGCTAGCGGGGAAAGAGCCGGAGCTGGTGCGGGAGGTGGAGCGGTACCAGCTAGATATAGTTGGCCTCACCTCCACGCACAGCACTGGCTCTGGAACCAAGCTCCTGGAGAAAGGTTGGACTTTGTCCTTTTCTGGAGTTGCCCAGGGTGAGAGGCGCCGGGCGGGAGTGGGGATACTCACGAGCCCCCGGCTGAGCGCCGCCGTGTTGGAGTTCTACCCGGGGAGCGAGAGGGTCGCCTCCCTGCGCCTGCGGGTTGCGGGGAGTAAGGCTCTGACTGTTGTTTGTGCCTATGCACCGAACAGCAGTTCAGAGTATCCGGCCTTCTTGGAGTCGGTGGGAGGAGTCCTGGAAAGGGCGCCTCCTGCTGACTCCATAGTTCTCCTGGGAGACTTCAACGCTCACATGGGCAACGACAGAGAAACCTGGTGGGGGGTGATTGGGAGGAACGGCTTGCCTGATCTGAACCCGAGTGGTGTCTCGCTGTTGGACTTCTGTGCTAGCCACGGTTTGTCCATAACGAACACCATGTTCGAACATAGGGTGGCTCATAAGTGTACCTGGTACCAGAACACCTTAGGCCGGAGATCAATGATCGACTTTGTAATTGTTTCATGCTGAATGCGCTGGACGTTGTTGAGCTGTCTTGGCTGACACGCCTTTTCAATGTCGCATGGGGGTCGGGAACAGTGCCCATGGACTGGCAGACTGGGGTGGTGGTTCCCACTTTCAAAAAGGGGGACCGGAGAGTGTGCTCGAATTATCGGGGTATCACACTACTCAGCCTCCCGGGGAAAGTGTATGCCAGGGTGCTGGAAAGGAGGCTCCGACCGATTGTCGAACCTCGGATTCAAGAGGAGCAGTGCGGATTCCGTCCCGGTCATGGAACAGTGGACCAGCTCTTTACCCTCGCAAGACTACTGGAGGGGTTCTGGGAGTTTGCCCAACCAGTCTACATGTGTTTTGTGGACTTGGAGAAGGCCTTTGACTGGGTCCCTCGGGGGTTTTTGTGGGGGGTGCTGCGGGAGTATGGGGTGCCGGACCCGTTACAACGGGCCATCCGGTTTCTGTACGACTGCAGTAGGAGCTGTGTTCGTATTCTCAGCAATAAGTCAGACGCGTTCCCGGTGGGTGTTGGCCTCCGCCAGGGCTGCCCTTTATCACCGGTCCTGTTCATGACTTTCATGGACAGGATATCTAGGCGCAGCCGGGGGGAGGAGAACATCGGGTTCGGGGGTCTCTGGATCGCCTCTCTGCTGTTCGCAGATGATGTGGTCCTGTTGGCCTCTTCGGACCATGACCTCCAGCATTCACTGGGGCGATTTGCAGCCGAGTGTGACGCGGCGGGGATGAGGGTAAGCACATTCAAATCCGAGGCCATGGTGCTCTGCCGGAAACCGGTGGATTGCTCCCTCCGGGTGGGGACGCAGTGCCTGCCGCAAGCGAAGGAGTTCAAGTATCTCGGGGTCTTGTTCACGAGGGAGGGTAAGATGGCGCGGGAGATCAAACGACGGATCGGTGCGGTTGCAGCAGTAAAACAGGCTGCACCGGACCATCTTGGTGAAGAGGAGCTGAGCCGGAAGGCAAAGCTCTCAATTTACTGGGCGGTCTACGTTCCGACCCTCACCTATGGTCACGAACTCTGGGTCGTGACCGAAAGAACGAGGTCTCAGATACAAGCGGCCAAAATGAGTTTTCTCCGTAGGGTGGCCGGGCTCAGCCTTAGAGATAGGGTAAGGAGCTCGGACATCAGGAGAGAACTTGGAGTTGAGGCGCTACTCCTTCGTATCGAAAGGAGTCAGCTGAGGTGGTTCGGGCATCTGATCAGGATGCCTCCTGGACGCCTCCCGTTAGAGGTTTTCCAGGCACGCCCAACTGGTAGGAGGCCCCGGGGAAGACCCAGGACACGCTGGACGGATTATATCTCCCAGCTGGCCTGGGAACGCCTCGGGATCCCCCAGAACGAGCTGGAACGTGTTGCGGGTGAGAGGGAAGCCTGGGTCGGCCTGCTAGGCCTGCTGCCACCGCGACCCAACCCCGGATAAGCGGATGAAAATGGATGGATGGATGGATGGATGGATGGATGGATGGATGTGACAGTGTGCAGAACTTTTCAGTCTGCACAGACACTGAAGCTTCACCGTATCTGGACTTTTTTTTTTATATATTATTCACTACTCTGGCAGCTGTTTGTTTGTTTGTTTGTTTATTGCTGTGTAGGTATCTCTGATTCGTTTTCTTTTCTTTTTCTTTGTTCTAAAACTTAAAAACAACGAGGACTTATGACTACCATATCACCAAAAGTAAACTCAACGTCCTCTGTCCACATGTCTGAATGTGTCCTCAGAGACACCGTACCTGTCCCAGGTTGGAGTGCTTCCCCAGCATAGAGCTCAGCTGGTGGGTCTCCATGTCGAAGGTCCTGTAGCTCCCAGTGAACACGGCCCTGACGTCCTGCAGCTTGAAGACGCACACTGCAGATTCTGCACACGAGGACCTGAAGGAGACCAGACAGGCATTACTGAGAGGACCGAGGACGAGTCATCACTCCACATAGAAGGGTTCCACTGAAGAACCACTGGCCCGATGTTAATGGAGCTTGGTAGAAGGGGGTAGCGTGGGCCAAAGAGGAGCCATTAAGTGTTGGAGTGCATCTGGATCACGGGGCAGATAAACTAATTATGTATGTCCCTGGTGGAGGTCTGCGCTCCCCGAGGGGCCTTCTGGTTCCTCGGGCCTTCTGGTTCCTCTTGTTTTCAGTTCAGTCAGACCCACTCTGGGCTCTATTTAAAGGGTACGCTCTAAAGTGCGTTTAGGGCGCATCCAGCATAATAAGTAAGATGCAGTGGGCGAATGGGGAACGTGTACCTGGCGCATTGCCTTTTGAAAAATGTTGGAAAAGTTATGCGCTTTAATAAAACATCTCTGTGTGTCGTGTCTTTTCATGAAGCAGAAGAAGTTGCGGTACGTTGTTGTCCTCCAGATGGAGGGTTTGTCTTCCTACCACTGAGACGTGAAGACGCCGTAGAACAGCGTCTCCGAGGCGTTGCCGCCCTCTGGTGGCCGGAGGGTGAACACGTCCTGGAGCACGTTGTAGGGAAGCTGTTTGGGGATCTGACAGAGCAGAGGGGCTTTGGCAAAAGACGTCCACTTGTTCTGCAGCGTCCTCTGTCCCCCGACGTCGTCCTGTGGAGGGACACAGAGGTCAGAGTTGGTCACCTCACATTACCTCTCACGTCCTCGTCTCTCCCCGGGTCCACCGTCACCTTGCAGACTTGGGCCACTCGGGCGATCCGCAGCTCGTCCACGAAGCTGAACTCTTTCCCAACTTCACTGAAGAAGAAGTAGAGCTTCCTCTCCGACGGGTCGGACGACGAGCTGACAAACGTCGGCTCTGAAATACAGGAAGTGGAGACAGAGTGTGAGGGTACTGTTCCACAAGGTCTGAGATCTGAGACGGGAATCATTTCTGTTTTTTTACATCACCATCAGTCGACAAAATCATCACCAGCTTGTTCAACATGACATTTATTAATAAAGAAACAGTAAAACAGTGAAACAGTGAAACATGGATGGAAGTGAGACGCTCAGACATTTAGAGGGAGTTTTCTTTTTGAGACAGAAAAGAGAAGAGGAAATGAATGAAATCTTTGAGAAGGGGAAATGAATCATCGGTGCAGAAAATAGAAAGTAAGTCCGCTGCTGGTTGGGTTGAAAGTATGTGAGGTCAATCAAATGTGTTTGAGGCTTTTATGACTTTTAAACAGCTTTGTAAGTTTTCTCTCAACAGCCACAAAAACCTCAAGTGGCACAAAATCAGCTCCAGATATTTTACTCTTCACTTCACAAAGTGATATTCAGAGTATCGACCGACCAGAAGACTGAAACACTTCTGATGTTGTTGTGTTGCTGAAAATGTAAAGATTAGAACCATCCATCCATCCATTCATTTTCCTCCGCTTATCCGGGGTTGGGTCGCGGTGGCAGCAGGCCTAGCAGGCCGACCCAGGCTTCCCTCTCACTCGCAACACGTTCCAGCTCGTTCTGGGGGATCCCGAGGCGTTCCCAGGCCAGCTGGGAGATATAATCCCTCCAGCGTGTCCTGGGTCTTCCCCGGGGCCTCCTACCAGTTGGGCGTGCCTGGTAAACCTCTAACGGGAGGCGTCCAGGAGGCATCCTGATCAGATGCCCGAACCACCTCAGCTGACTCCTTTCGATACGAAGGAGTAGCGCCTCAACTCCAAGTTCCCTCCGGATGTCCGAGCTCCTTACCCTATCTCTAAGGCTGAGCCCCTACGGAGAAAACTAATTTCGGCCGCTTGTATCCGAGACCTCGTTCTTTCGGTCACGACCCAGAGTTCGTGACCATAGGTGAGGGTCGGAACGTAGACCGCCCAGTAAATTGAGAGCTTTGCCTTCCGGCTCAGCTCCCTCTTCACCAAGATGGTCCGGTGCAGCGCCTGTTTTACTGCTGCAGCCGCACCGATCCGCCGGTCGATCTCCCGTTCCATCTTACCCTCACTCGTGAACAAGACCCCGAGATACTTGAACTCCTTCGCTTGCGGCAGGCACTGCGTCCCCACCCGGAGGGAGCAATCCACCGGTTTCCGGCAGAGCACCATGGCCTCAGATTTGGATGTGCTTACCCTCATCCACGCCGCGTCACACTCGGCTGCAAATCGCCCCAGTGAATGCTGGAGGTCATGGTCCGAAGAGGCTAACAGGACCACATCATCTGCGAACAGCAGAGAGGCGATCCAGAGACCCCCGAACCCGACGTTCTCCTCCCCCCGGCTACGCCTAGATATCCTGTCCATGAAAGTCATGAACAGGACCGGTGATAAAGGGCAGCCCTGGCGGAGGCCAACACCCACCGGGAACGCAACTGACTTATTGCCGAGAATACGAACACAGCTCCTACTGCAGTCGTACAGAGACCGGATGGCCCGTTGTAACGGGTCCGGCACCCCATACTCCCGCAGCACCCCCACAAAAACCCCCGAGGGACCCGGTCGAAGGCCTTCTCCAAGTCCACAAAACACATGTAGACTGGTTGGGCAAACTCCCAGAGCCCCTCCAGTAGTCTTGCGAGGGTAAAGAGCTGGTCCACTGGTCCACTGTTCCATGACCGGGACGGAATCCGCACTGCTCCTCTTGAATCCGAGGTTCGACAATCGGTCGGAGCCTCCTTTCCAGAACCCTGGCATACACTTTCCCCGGGAGGCTGAGTAGTGTGATACCCCGATAATTCAAGCACACTTTCCGGTCCCCCTTTTTGAAAATGGGAACCACCACCCCAGTCTGCCAGTCCATGGGCACTGTTCCCGACCCCCATGCGACATTGAAAAGGCGTGTCAGCCAAGACAGCCCAACAACGTCCAGCGCCTTCAGCATCTCAGGGCGAATCTCATCCGCCCCCGGCGCCTTGCCACCAAGGAGCTTATTGACTACCTTAGTGGCCTCTGCCAAGGATATGGATGCGACCCCCCCCAAGTCTTCAGGCGCTGCCTCCTCTCTAGAGGACATGTTGGCCGGGTTTAGGAGTTCCTCAAAGTGCTCTTTCCACCGCCCGATGATGTCCCCCGTCCGGGTCAGCAGTTCCCCCCCCGTGCTGAGCACAGCCTGGGGTAAGCCCTGCTTTCCCTTCCTGAGCCGTCGGATGGTTTGCTAGAACTTCTTTGAGGCCAACCGAAAGTCCTTCTCCATGGCCTCCCCGAACTCCTCCCATGCCCGAGTTTTAGCGTCCGCGACCACCGCAGCTGCAGCCCTTCTGGCCTGCCGGTACCTCTCAGCTGTTTCAGGAGACCCCTGAGCCAACCAGGCCCGAAAGGCCTCCTTCTTCAGTTTGACAGCTTCCCTCACCCCCGGTGTCCACCACCGGGTTCTCAGGTTACCGCCACGACAGGCACCGGTGACCTTCCGACCACAGCTCCTAGTGGCCGCGTCCACAATAGAGGCTTTGAACATGGTCCACTCGGATTCCATGTCCCCAGCCTCCCTTGGGATGTGTGAGAAGTTCTTCCGGAGGTGGGGGTTGAAGACCTCCCGGACAGGATCCTCCGCCAGACGTTCCCAGTTCACCCTCACTACACGTTTGGGCTTGCCGGGTCTCTCCAGCCGATTCCCCCGCCATCTGATCCAACTCACCACCAGGTGGTGATCAGTTGACAGCTCTGCTCCTCTCTTCACCCGAGTGTCCAAGACATGCGGCCGCAGATCAGATGAAACTATTACAAAGTCGATCATTGATCTACGGCCTAAGGTGTTCTGGTACCAGGTACACTTATGAGCCACCCTATGTTCGAACATGGTGTTCGTTATGGACAAACCGTGGCTAGCACAGAAGTCCAACAGCGAGACACCACTCGGGTTCAGATCAGGCAAGCCATTCCTCCCAATCACCCCCCGCCAGGTTTCTCTGTCGTTGCCCACGTGAGTGTTGAAGTCTCCCAGGAGAACTATGGAGTCAGCAGGAGGTCTTTCCAGGACCCCTCCCACCCACTCCAAGAAGGCCGGATACTCCGAACTGCTGTTCGGTGAATAAGCACAAACAACAGTCAGAGCCTTACTCCCCGCAACCCGCAGGCGCAGGGAGGCGACCCTCTCGCTCCCCGGGTAGAACTCCAACACGGCGGCGCTCAGCCGGGGGCCCGCCGGCGATCAGCTCGCCCAGTCCCCCTGCCCGGCCTGCCGCCCGGTCCACATAGCACCCGACCCCGATGCTTATCCCTGCGGGTGGTGGGTCCACAGGGTGGCTGCTCCATGATGTTTCTTCGGGCTGAGCCCGACCGGGCCCCATGGGCGAAGGCCCGGCCACCAGACGCTCGCCTACGAGCTCCCCTCCCGGGTCTGGCTCCGGGAGGGTGCCCCGGTTTCCCTGGTCCGGGCGAGGTGGCTATAGTCCGTGTGCTGCTAATCATCGGGGTTTTTGAACCGCTCTTAGTCTGGACTCTCCCCTGAGACCTGTTTGTCTTGGGAGACCCTGCCAGGGGCTGATGCCCCGGACAACATAGCTCCCAGGATCACTGAGCCACTCAAACTCCTCCACCACGTTAAGGTAGCGATTCACGGAGGAGAAGATTAGAACCTAAAGAGTATTTAACCATCTTTTCTTTTAACCTAAACTAAACTAAAACCAAACTAAGCCTAAACTAAAGTAAACTCAACTAAATTAAACTAAACTAAACCTAAACTAAACTAAATCTAAATTAAACCTAAATTAAACTAAACTAATCCTGAACCAAACTAAGCCTAAACTAAACCAAACCTGAATCCTCACCTAAACTACACTAGATTATTCGCCTCCAGTTGAAGGAAATACGACTACTGAGGGAGAACTTTTATTCAGGGATTCGAACCCCCGACCTGCAGTGTTGATGCCTTGCTTCAGGCTTCATGCTGCCCTCTTGTACTCGGTTTGAGACTCATGAGTTGAGTTCAAAACACCGAAGGATTCTGGGAAAGTGATTTTACTGATTCATGAGTCCACGACCCTTCACTCACCCTCCAGCAGACTGATGGACGAGTCCTGGCTGACGTCTTGGCGGCCATCTTTGCTGAAGTGTCGAGAGATCTGTGGCTTGACTCCCCTGAAGTCGGTGGTCGTGGCGGTGAACAGCTCGCCGTCTGCAGCCGGAGAACAGAAGGGCTTCAGAACGTGTGACTGACGACCTCGACTCCGTTTAGTAGCATGTGGACTAACGAGTTCATTTAAAGCAACACTCATGCATCATGGCTCCAGCTGGAGCCTGGTTATAACAGGTCACGTGACTCCTGAGCCTGGTTATAACAGGTCACGTGACCCCTGAGCCTGGTTATAACAGGTCACGTGACCCCTGAGCCTGGTTATAACAGGTCACGTGACCGCTGAGCCTGGTTATAACAGGTCATGTGACCGGCGGGCGCTGACCGACGCTGATGGCCGAGCTCTTCTGCACCGGGCTGTGTGGACAGCGACCTTTAGCCTTGGCGTCGTCACGCCGCTGCATCGAGAAGCTCTCGGCGTCCTGAAGGAGACCAGACAACAAACTTTACCTCAACTCGACTAAGAGAACCAAAGAATACTCAGTAAAAACACAGAAGTACTATCAGACAAATGTACCTGAAGTATCAAAGTAAAAGTACTGAAGATATTATCAGATATTTAATAATTATTATATATTATGAAATAAAATATTAATTATCAGTAAAAGTACTTGTTTTGCCTGTGTGTCTGATATGTTCTTATAAAGGTGATAGTTCAATATTTAATATATATAATAATATATATAAGTAGTATTACAAAGAAGTATGAAATGGAAATACTCAACTACAGTAAAAATACATCAACTGTGTACTTCAGTGGTTATTCTCCACCACAGAATGAAACAAAAAGAAGAAGAGAGTTCCTGTGTTGACGTACGATGAAGGCGTCATGAGGGCTGAAGGCGAAGCTGCCACAGACGTAGAGATGGGTGGAGTTCATCATCTGGAGAACACTCACAAAGTTCGGACAGTCGACCTGCAGACAGAGAGACAGACAGACAGACAGACAGACAGAGAGACAGACAGACAGACAGACAGACGAGGAAAACTGAGTTTTTAATTGTAAAATTATGTTCTTTCTAAGCTTTCTCTGTTCTGCTGCATTCAGGAGACAACCTCCAGTTCTTTAAAGTGAAGCCAAAGCTTCATGTGTTAAAGCTGCATTCTCTCTCCTGACCACCAGGGGGCGACTCCTCTGGTTGTATAGAAGTCAAAGCTTCATGTGTTAAAGCTGCATTCTCTCTCCTGACCACCAGGGGCGACTCCTCTGGTTGTATAGAAGTCAAAGCTTCATGTGTTAAAGCTGCATTCTCTCTCCTGACCACCAGGGGGCGACTCCTCTGGTTGTATAGAAGTCAAAGCTTCATGTGTTAAAGCTGCATTCTCTCTCCTGACCACCAGGGGGCGACTCCTCTGGTTGTATAGAAGTCAATAGAAAATGACTCTACTTCTCTCTTGATTTATTCTCTCAGTAAACATTGTAAACATGAGTTTATGTCTCAATCTCTAGTTTCAAGTCTTCAATACAAAAAAGTAAATTATGGTCCATTTAGAGTCAAACAGACCATAAAGCAGGGGATGCTTTAGGGGCGGGGCTACAAGGTGATTGACAGGTTGAGACCACGGCGTTGCCCATGTTTTTATCTTAAAACTTTAACCCTTTCACAGTCTGTTTTCTTTTCATGTTACAGTTTTTTCGTAACTGTAACATTTTGGTCCCTAAAAATGTGTTCATAATTACCATGGCATTCTTTCCTTTACTTTCACAGTCATTTATTTCACTCTGAGATGGACGCCACTCCACCTGGAGGACAGACAGAGAGACAGACAGACAGACAGACAGACAGAGAGACAGACAGACAGATAGAGAGACAGACAGACAGACAGACAGACAGACAGCGAGACAGAGAGACAGACAGACTTAATAAAATACTTCATATATAAATAACTTGATGGGAGTTTAAGTAGCTTTAACTCCAGCTCACCTTCTTCTTCAGCCTGATGACATCACTCTGACTGACGTCCAATGAGAGGACGGCGTCCCGCGCCCCAACGTACAGGGTGGAACCGTCGTCGCTTAGCAACAGTGTGGTTGTGTTGTGGACGTCGGGGGGGCTGAAGAGGACCAGAGGTCTGTTCGGAGAGTCTGGAGACAAACAAACAGGAAGTAGTTGAAAAGGAATCTTTCATGTTCCTGATTCCCTCAGTGTGGTCTACAGGACTTATTATTATTATACTTATTATTAAATAATAAATAAAGATAGATATGATAGTTGATGTTGTCTTGTATGAAGTGGCCTGATTGAAGCGTGTGAATGTTAAATAGAAGAGGACCGAGGATCGAGCCCTGTGGAACTCCCAATTTAAACAAAATCCTCAAATTGTCACAGTCCAGCTCCACACCCTCCTCACTCTATTCATCAGTCTAACTCCCTTCACCTGTTCACTTACCTGCCTCTGATCAGTAATCAAGCCCATATATATACTCCTGCCTCCCAGACTCACCTTGCCAGATTGTCTTCCGTTTTCATGTTAGACTCTGCAGCCTTTTTTTATCCTGATCCTGTTTTACTCTGCCTGCTGTTTCCAGAGATTGCAATAAAAGGTCAAAGATCCCTGAATCTGGTGTGTTGCATTTGGGTCCGGATACGACCGGTTACATTAAAATCTGGCCAGTCATGTACCCAGCACGCACTCTGGCACCAGTGAGCCGTTTCGAGAGGATCGAGGGCGCTCCCCAGCAGCATGAGGCACTGACCTATATCGCCGCTGAGACACGTCAGTCAGCAGGAGCAGGCTATGGCGGCATGAACAGCTCAGGTTCAACAACTAACAGCAGCCCTGACCCAGCATGTAACCTCAGCTCCGCCTTCTGACCCTCCGACGCCTGCGCCAGCACGCGAGCCCCATGTGGGAACCCCAGAGCGCTATGCTGGAGAACCTGAGGGCTGCAATCCATTCATCACAAACTGCTCCATCTTGTTTTCCCTGCAGCCCTACACGTTCGCCTCGGAGGAAGCTAAAGTAGCCTTCACCATCAATCACCTGACAGGCAGGGCACGACTGTGGGGTACCGCCGAATGGGAGAGGCGCACGCCAGCCTGCGCTTCATTCCTGGGTTTTTCTGCGGAACTACGCAAGGTGTTCGGGGCGGTCTCCAAGGGCCCGGATTCTACCGGGGGATTGGTGGAACTGTGTCAGGGAGACCGGACAGTCTCTGACTATGCCCTTGAGTTTTGCACAAGAGCACGCCTTAGCGACTGGAACTCGGCAGCACAGTGTGACGTTTTTTTGGCTGGACTAGCTGGGTATATTAAAGACGAACTGATTTCTTTTGATTTGCCTGCCAACCTGGCTGGCTTAGTGGAACTGACTTCCCGAGTGGACAGACGCATCAAGGCAAGGCGACAGGAGCAACGCAAGGGGGAGACAGATCGCCGCTCTTTCACCCGGCTTCGAGGTTCTCCAGCACCTACCAGCACCACCCCAGGGCCTCAACCAGGGGACGTTGAACCCATGGAGGTAGGGCGCACCAGTCTCTATCCAGAGGAGCGCGAGCGCCACCGCCGGGGAAAATCTTTGCCTGTACTGTGGCCAGGCTGGTCACTTTATAACCCGGTGCCCAGCAAAAGGCAGGGCTCTCCAGTAGTAGGGGAGGTACTGGTGAGCCGAACCACAAGACTCTCTCCCAACCAAAGACCCCTTTGCCACGCTTAGCTTCTGCTCGCGAACGGATCCCAGACCCTCACTACGTTCATTGACTCTAGCGCTGACGACAGCTTCATTGACGAGAACATAGCCCGTCAGCTGGGTATCGAGCGGGTACCCCTGCCATGCCCTGTTCCTGCCAACGCCCTGGATGGTCACCTACTGGGGACAGTGACTCACCAGACCACGCCATTCCGTATGCTCCTGTCTGGTAACCACCATGAGACCATCCGGTTTCTTATCCTGCGGTCACCCCAGCATCCATTAATCCTGGGGTACCCCTGGGTCCGCCGCCATAACCCCCACATTGACTGGGCTACAGGAGCCATCCTGGGGTGGAGCTCATCTTGTCACCTTATTTGCCTGAAACAGGCTGCTGCACCCCAGCAGTCAGCCTGTCCCAGTTCTGCTTCGGACCTGTCAGGGTTGCCTACTGAATACCATGACTATCGGGAGGTATTCAGTAGGGTCAAGGCCTCATCTCTGCCTCCACATCGCCCCTACGACTGCATCATTAACCTGCAACCAGGCACCACTCCACCCAGGGGTCGCCTGTATTCCTTATCTGCACCTGAAAGAGAGGCCATGGAGGCATACATAAATTCCTCTCTAACTGCTGGGATCATCCGTCCCTCTTCACCTGCAGGTGCGGGGTTCTTCTTTGTGGGGAAGAAGGACAAATCACTAAGCATTAGTGATTTAATCATTTACACAAGTAATAAGTAGTAATGACCTCACACCGTACACGTTACCTTCACACGACTTCTACTCCCTGTTTACACCTGCACACGGCTCAGTTTATGGTTTTGTTCGACTAGCATTCTATTCTATATTTTATTACTTTATTTTAACTGTTGGACTGTCTTGGATTCTCATTTTTACTTTCATGTATTTCTTTTCGTACATTTCAGAGCAGCATTGTTATGATTTGTGACAAATAAAAACGTGTCCTGAAGATATGACCTGAACCCCTCGAGCACTCAGATTATTAAACCAGATCTTCCAGGAATCAGTTTCATGAATATTGTTGCTTCTTGAAGAATAAAAGTCAGGTTGCTGTGTCGGTGGTCCCACGAGCCCCCGGACTTCCCATCATGCACCACGTGTGGAAACAGGTTATTATTGTCGTGTGGTTCTTCTCACCTCTGAGTTTACTTCGATGGGGTCTCAACATAAACCTGGTCTGAAGTGTGAACCACATTGAGAATGATAAATAACAGCCTGCTCTCAGTCAGCTGACCGGCTCTCAGACTTCCTGTTTCTGATGCCCAACAAGTGGTTCAGTTCTGGAGAGGATGTGGTTCAGAGCTGCAGAGAAACTCAGAGACGAGACTCTAAAATATGAACACGAGCAGAAATACACGTCTCAAAGTCTGATCTTATTCACACAATCTGCAGGACTACGTCCGTATATTAGTTCATATGAACGGGTCATAACCCATTTATTAACTCTACTGATGACTTTGTGACTGAAGTGAATCAACCAGAAGCTCAGAGACAAAAGGCTGCATGAAGGAACACGAGGAGAGCTGGAGATACGTAGAAGTCATATTAATGTATTTAATGAGCGTCTTTTAAAACTGCCTTACAAAAGAGAGAAAAGTGAAGAGAGTAGAGTCCACGACTCAAACGAGAGACGTGTCTCCGGCTGGGACTGGGACCCGTCTCCCAGGGGACGCCGGTCCACCGCCGGGGACTCAGGACAGACATCCAGCCTCAGACCAGGTCCCCCAGCAGGGTCAGTCCAGAGGACCAGAGGGGACACGTCTAGGGGACAGGTCTAGGGGACACGTCTAGGGGACAGGTCTAGGGGACAGGTCTATGGGACAGGTCTATGGGACAGGTCTAATGGACAGGTCTAGTTGACAGGTCTAGGGGACAGGTCTAGGGGACAGGTCTAGAGGACAGGCCTAGGGGACAGGTCTAGGGGACAGGTCTATGGGACAGGTCTAATGGACAGGTCTAGGGGACAGGTCTAGTGGACAGGTCTAATGGACAGGTCTAATGGACAGGTCTAGTTGACAGGTCTAGGGGACAGGTCTAGGGGACAGGTCTAGTGGACAGGTCTAATGGACAGGTCTAATGGACAGGTCTAATGGACAGGTCTAGGGGACACGTCTAGGGGACAGGTCTAATGGACAGGTCTAGTGGACAGGTCTAGTGGACAGGTCTAGGGGACAGGTCTAATGGACAGGTCTAGGGGACAGGTCTAGGGGACAGGTCTTCGTCCTCCTCACAGAGCGACATCAGCCTTTACAGATGAACTATAAACTATAGTTGGATATAATGTTGGAGGGTTTCAACCATAATCAGCTCATCGTCCTCGACGACGTCAGCAGAGATGAAACCAGAGAGGAAACCAGAGATGAAGACCAGAGGAAGACGAGAGATGAAACCAGAGATGAAGACGAGAGATGAAACCAGAGATGAAGACGAGAGGAAGACGAGAGATGCAGACCAGAGGAAGACGAGAGATGAAGACCAGAGGAAGACGAGAGATGAAGACCAGAGGAAGACGAGAGATGAAGACCAGAGGAAGACGAGAGATGAAGACCAGAGGAAGACGAGAGATGAAGACCAGAGGAAGACGAGAGATGAAGACCAGAGGAAGACGAGAGATGAAGACCAGAGGTTAGCGTCTCTCAAAGTGGCGCAGAGGGCAACATGTGGAGGTGTTGCAACGAGAAGCTGCAACAGGAAACATTCTGACATCGAGCTCTGAACATGATCATACTTTTTTTTATTATTACAGATTAAACTACCAACAGTATATTAAGTCATTAAAATGAGCTCCACTTTAAAGTGATGAACACATTAAAGCATCAATAATTATTATACAATGATATTATGTATTTATCTGCATAATGACTACTTTTACTTTTGGAAAAGTATATATAAGTAGTATTTCTTCCACAACTGTGAATATTTCCTTTCAGGATTATTTTGAGACGTTTCACGGATCTAAACAAACATCGTGAAGAGAGAAATAATATTTCACTCAAGTAAAAGTACAATTACTGGATAAAAGTTCAAATTTAAACTAATAAAACATTTTACAATCAGCAACGAAACATGAAATGTAAAAAATGAAATAGATAATGATCTGTTTCCTCTCTGAGATAAAACACACACACACACACACACACACACACACACACACAGACACACACACACACACACAGACACACACACACACACACACACACACACTCACACACACACACACACACACACACACACGCACACACACACACTCACACACACACACACACACACACACGCACACGCACACACACACACGCGCACACGCACACACACACGC
>JACSYO010001995.1:0-32048 GCA_016806645.1 Ophiodon elongatus | reverse complement strand
CTCTCTAGTGGGGTAATATGGTACTATGAGCTCTCTAGTGGAGTAATATGGTAGTATGAGCTCTCTAGTGGGGTAATATGGTACTATGATCTCTCTAGTGGGGTAATATGGTACTATGAGCTCTCCAGTGGGGTAATATTGTACTATGATCTCTCTAGTGGGGTAATATGGTACTATGAGCTCTCTAGTGGGGTAATATGGTACTATGAGCTCTCTAGTGGAGTAATATGGTAGTATGAGCTCTCTAGTGGGGTAATATGGTACTATGATCTCTCTAGTGGGGTAATATGGTACTATGAGCTCTCCAGTGGGGTAATATTGTACTATGATCTCTCTAGTGGGGTAATATTGTACTATGATCTCTCTAGTGGGGTAATATGGTACTATGATCTCTCTAGTGGGGTAATATGGTACTATGATCTCTCTAGTGGGGTAATATGGTACTACGAGGTCTCTAGTGGGGCAATGTGGTACTATGAGGTCTCTAGTGGGGTAATATGGTACTATGATCTCTCTAGTGGGGTAATATGGTACTATCAGCTATAGAGTTGGTTGAATAAGTCAAAAGCAAAATTTTGGACTGAACACAGGAACTGCTTCATAAGTTTGTTTCTTTCTCTCTACTCCTAGAGAAGAGATCACAGCATAATGTTCCACAACATGAACAACATTTTAACATTTAATGAAAATCTCTGTAAACCTGCAGGGTTGAGCTCGAGTTCATATGTCATGTGGAGAAAAACACATTTTACATATGGAAACCGTTTGGGGCTTTTACTTTGAAGTCCAGAAACTCAAATGTACCGGAAGTGATTGTCCTCACTCTGGTTAACTTGAAACAAGATGGCGTCCGCTCGAGACGGAGAGTCCTTTTTGTCTGTCCAGAGAAATAGTGTGTGAGGAGCAACAGAACTCATCTGGTCTCTGTGTGTCAGAAACACGTGAACCGGAAGCTGTGTTCTTCACTGAGGCTGACGTCACAGTATGAGATCAAGATGGCGTCTATCATCACGTGTGTGTTAGCAGAGTGACTGTTTGATGGAGAGCAGAGGGCTTTGTGACGGAGTTTGTGTGGAGAACAAGTTGGTGTCGTTGTGTGAACATGTGTAAAGTCCAAATGCTGAGAGCGTTGGTGAAGCAGCGACTAACTGCGGCTGCTGAAGAGATATTTGGGCTGTTTGAAAGAACGATAGCAGAGTACGAGGAGGAACTTTCTGCTTCTAAAGAGGAGAACGAGCGACACCGGAAACTACTGGACGCTGTTTTCAACCCTCAGCTTCGGTTACACAGAGCAGGTTGGTTCTCTTTACTTCTTCTTCTCTCTCTGGTCTCTCTGGTTAAACTGACATCAGATCAGCAGGTTGGTTCTCTTTACTTCTTCTTCTCTCTCTGGTCTCTCTGGTTAAACTGACATCAGATCAGCAGGTTGGTTCTCTTTACTTCTTCTTCTCTCTCTGGTCTCTCTGGTTAAACTGACATCAGATCAGCAGGTTGGTTCTCTTTACTTCTTCTTCTCTCTCTGGTCTCTCTGGTTAAACTGACATCAGATCAGCAGGTTGGTTCTCTTTACTTCTTCTTCTCTCTCTGGTCTCTCTGGTTAAACTGACATCAGATCAGCAGGTTGGTTCTCTTTACTTCTTCTTCTCTCTCTGGTCTCTCTGGTTAAACTGACATCAGATCAGCAGGTTGGTTCTCTTTACTTCTTCTTCTCTCTCTGGTCTCTCTGGTTAAACTGACATCAGATCAGCAGGTTGGTTCTCTTTACTTCTTCTTCTCTCTCTGGTCTCTCTGGTTAAACTGACATCAGATCAGCAGGTTGGTTCTCTTTACTTCTTCTTCTCTCTCTGGTCTCTCTGGTTAAACTGACATCAGATCAGCAGGTTGGTTCTCTTTACTTCTTCTTCTCTCTCTGGTCTCTCTGGTTAAACTGACATCAGATCAGCAGGTTGCTTCTCTTTACTTCTTCTTCTCTCTCTGGTCTCTCTGGTTAAACTGACATCAGATCAGCAGGTTGGTTCTCTTTACTTCTTCTCTCTCTGGTCTCTCTGGTTAAACTGACATCAGATCAGCAGGTTGGTTCTCTTTACTTCTTCTTCTCTCTCTGGTCTCTCTGGTTAAACTGACATCAGATCAGCAGGTTGGTTCTCTTTACTTCTTCTTCTCTCTCTGGTCTCTCTGGTTAAACTGACATCAGATCAGAGTGATGATGAAGATGAGCTGACAGGATTCAAATGATACGACCACCGTGTGTCCAGTACTCAGTCCCTTACTGTAAACCAACGGTTCCCTGGCTCCTACTGGTCCAGTGTTTTTTCGATGCTAAAGGAGATGAGGAAGCTTCATAAGAAAAAAACGACTCAACCTCAGCCAAGGTTTCACTAATCTGGTCCTTAATGTTTCTGTCCCTCATTCTGTCCTGCAGACGTCCAGCAGCTGTTGGTGGTTAAAGAGGTTCCCCCTGACCAGGAACACCAGGAGGACCCAGAGCCCCCACACATTAAAGAGGACCAGGAGGACCCAGAGCCCCCTCACATTAAAGAGGACCAGGAGGACCCAGAGCCCCCACACATTAAAGAGGAACAGGAGGAACTCTGGACCAGTCAGGAGGGAGAGCAGCTTCAAGGGCTGGAGGAGGCTGATATCACCAAGTTCACATTCACTCCTGTCCCTGTGAAGAGTGAAGATGATGAAGAGGAACCTCAGTCCTCACAGCTTCATCAAAGACTAACTGAACAGATGGAGACAGAAGCTGATGGAGAGGACTGTGGAGGACCAGAACCAGACAGGAACTCAGATCCACATAGACATCCAGAACCAGAACCAGATACTGATGAGGAGTCTGGAGACTCTTCTGAACCTCAGACTGATAACGATGATGACTGGAAGGAGACCAGAGAACTTCAGTCAGGTTTAAACCCTCTGATTAATACGGAGGAAGCAACGAGTGATGAGAGATGTAAAACTCACAAGAAACCATTCAGCTGCTCCGAGTGTGGGAAAAGATTTCCCTCCAGGACACACCTGACGGTTCATGTGAGAATTCACACAGGAGAGAAACCCTTCGGCTGCTCCGTTTGTGGTCGAAGATTTAATCAGAAAGCGAACTTAATCCGTCACACGCCACGTCACACGGGAGAGAAACCTTTCAGCTGCTCCGTTTGTAAGAAACGCTTTAAATACAGAGGAGACGTCAGGAGACACATGAAGATCCACATGAGAGACCAACAGTCCACTTCCTGTGTTCGTGGCTCACAAACCAGAAACACTCGCAGTGAAGCTCCCGATGTAAACGCTCCAGCCAACAACACAGCAGGCGATGAGGGACGTGGTCCCGGCAGGAAGTCACATACCTGCTCGCAGTGTGGAAGAATATTTCACAACAAGACAAATTTGACCGTTCATATGAGAGTTCACACAGGAGAGAAACCATATACCTGCTCCGTTTGTGCGAAAGGGTTTACCCAGAAGGCAAACCTAATCCGGCACACGCAATGGCACTCAAGAGGGAAACCCTACGGCTGTCCAGTTTGTGAGAAACACTTTAGGTCTGAAGGATATCTTCAGAGACACTTGAGAGTCCACAACTGGGACACGTCAGCGATTAACACTCACAAAGACCAGGAGAGACGGTTAAAACCTGGAGACTCTTCTGAGGCTCAAGTCTGGGACAAGAAACCATTCAGCTGTTCTGAGTGTGGGAAAAGATTTGGCAACAGGGCGAGTCTGAAGGTTCACATGAGAGTTCACACAGGAGAGAAACCATATAGCTGCTCCGTTTGTGGTTCAGGGTTTACCCAGAAGGCCAACCTACTGCGTCACACGCCAAGGCACACAGGAGAGAAACCCTACGGCTGCTCCGTTTGTAAGAAACGCTTTAGATTCACAGGAGATGTCGTGAGACACATGAGAGTCCACAAAAGAGAGACACCATCCTCCAGTCTGGAGCAGGAGGACCCAGAGCCCCCACACATTAAAGAGGACTAGGAGGACCCAGAGCCCCCGCACATTAAAGAGGACCAGGAGGACCCAGAGCCCCCTCACATTAAAGAGGAACAGGAGGAACTCTGGACCAGTCAGGAGGGAGAGCAGCTTCAAGGGCTGGAGGAGGCTGATATCACCAAGTTCACATTCACTCCTGTCCCTGTGAAGAGTGAAGATGATGAAGAGGAACCTCAGTCCTCACAGCTTCATCAAAGACTAACTGAACAGATGGAGACAGAAGCTGATGGAGAGGACTGTGGAAGTCCAGAACCAGACAGGAACGGAACTCAGGACCAGAACCAGATCCTGATGAGGAGTCTGGAGACCTTTCTGAACCTGAGATTGATAACAGTGACAACTGGAAGGAGACCAGAGAACCTCAGTCAGGTTTTAACTCTCTGAATAAAGTCAGTGATGAAACTGTTGAACACGAGACACCACATAGGAGAGAGACCATTCAGCTGCTCCGTCTGCCACAAAGCGTTTCATCTGAAGTCCATCTTGAACAATCACATGCTCGGTTTGAGGAAGGAGAATCTGATGGGACGGAGCACGAGACGTAAAACGTCCAATAGCGTCGTTGGAGACAAAAGACTCGGTGGGAGCGGCAGCAGGAAGTGAAGTTCTCTGCAGCTCCGAGACCTCAACATGTTTGAAATGAGGACTTCTTCTTTCTTCAGGACTTTCCATTTGGACTGTGAGTTTGTCTTCCTCCAACAGACACACAAGAAGACAGAGGGACAACTGGTGGACATAACATATGACCTAATGATTCTTATAATGAGAGTAGTAGTCATGATGTGAAAAGTATTGGGAACATGGAGGATTATGCTGCAGCCAGGTCTTTGGTATAAATGAAGAACTGTAGTGGTAGACAACAACATTATGAACTGACAATGTGTAAATATATTTATTCATCCATCCATCCATCCATCCATCCATTTTCATCCTCTTATCCGGTCGGGTCTCTGTGGCAGCAGCCAGCAGGCTGACTCAGACTTCCCTCTGTTATGTTATTCAAAATCTTTGGGCGGACTTGGAAGAGAATTTCTGGATTCACTTGGTTATAATAAAAATCTATTTAATAAAAGTTGGTAATACAGTGCATAATTCTCAGCTGAGGGATCTTAGGCCAAGTTGCAGTCCACAGGCCTCTGAGAGAGTTAACTGTCTGTGCGCATTGACCTAAGAGACCCTGAACTGACCAGTACATTCGATTATATAGTTCAATGAAAATGTGCATCGTCGCCTCTCATTGGCTCAGTTCTACAACATATGGTGCGGCTAAAGTTTCACATGGCTAGAATCAGCATTCCGATTGGTCGCTCCGGTCCATGGCTCCTGATGTCATAACTCCCCCTCCCACAGTTCAGCAAAGCATCCCCCCTCCTAGTGGAGTCGTTTTATTGCTCTTTGTTTCTCGGAGTATCATCCCAGGTTTTTTATGCTAATAATTTCTCACCTCGTCAGATCACCTTTGCCCCACTCACGTCTAATTTGTCCTAGTCTACCTATACAGAATTTGGTTTGTAACAGGTTTCTATCTTACCTTGTTTATTGAGGCCTCACGTGAGTAGGGAAAAGGCTCTCCCGAGGGTACACCGGATGAAAATCCCGGTCCTTGTCCAATTCGCTATTCTCCTCCCCCAAGCTGCCGCAAAGATCCACGTTCAGGGATCACCACTGTTATCTTATTCAAAATCTTTGGGCGGACTTGGAAGAGAATTTCTGGATTCAGTTGGTTATAATAAAAATCAATTTAATAAAAGTTGGTAATACAGTGCATAATTCTCAGCTGAGGGATCTTAGGCCAACTTGCAGTGTTCCCGAATCAGCATTCCGATTGATTGCTCCGGTCCATGGCTCCTGATGTCATCACTCCCCCTCCCACAGTTTAGCAAAGCATCCCCACTCCTAGTGGAGTCGTTTTATTGCTCTTTGTTTCTGTAGTATCCATCCCCCTCTCTCTATCTCATTCCATGCATACCTGAAAGTCAATGTGGCTTTCTTCTCTGTCACGCATACTCCTTCCCATAAGGCTCACTATTCCTTATTAATTATCTTTTTAAAATATCGTAATTTATACATAGACATTCCTTATTTACAGTGTAAGTCATTTCATTTTATTACAACCTAACACCTCTCACCCCAACATGTTCCAGCTCGTTCTGGGGGATCCCGAGGAAACTCATCTCCTTACCCTATCTCTAAGGCTGAGCCCGGCCACCCTACAGAGGAAACTCATCTCCTTACCCTGTCTCTAAGGCTGAGCCCGGCCACCCTACGGAGGAAACTCATCTCCTTACCCTATCTCTAAGGCTGAGCCCTACAGAAGAAACTCATCTCCTTACCCTGTCTCTAAGGCTGAGCCTGGCCACCCTACGGAGGAAACTCATCTCCTTACCCTATCTCTAAGGCTGAGCCTGGCCACCCTACGGAGGAAACTCATCTCCTTACCCTATGTCTAAGGCTAAGCCCTATAGAGGAAACTCATCTCCTCACCCTATCTCTAAGGCTGAGCCTGACCACCCTACAGAGGAAACTCATCTCCTTACCCTATCTCTAAGGCTGAGCCCGGCCACCCTACAGAGGAAACTCATCTCCTTACCCTATCTCTAAGGCTGAGCCCGGCCAGTCCATGGGCTCTGTTCCCGACCCCCATGCGACATTGAAAAGGCGTGTCAGCCAAGACAGCCCAACAATGTCCAACTCCTTCAGCATCTCAGGACGGATCTCATCCACCCCGATGCCTTGCCACCAAGGAGCTTTTTGACTACCTCAGCGACCTCCGCCAGGGAAATGCCCCCCCCCCCCAAGTCTTCAGGCGCTGCCTCCTCTCTAGAGGACATGTTGGCCGGGTTTAGGAGTTCCTTAAAGTGCTCTTTCCAATGCCCGACGAGCTCCCCACCCCCCCACTGAGAATAGCCTGGGGTAGGCCCTGCTTTCCCTTCCTGAGCCGCCGGATGGTTTGCCAGAACCTCCTTGAGGGCAACCGAAAGTCCTTTTCCTTGAGGCCTCCCCGAACTCCTCCCATGCCCGAGTTTTAGCATCCGCGACCACCGCAGCTGCTTCAGGAGACCCCTGAGCCAACCAGGCCTGGAAGGCCTCTTTCTTCAGCTTGACGGCTTCCCTCACCCCCGGTGTCCACCACCGGGTTCTTGGGCTTGTCTCCACGACAGGCACCGGTGACCTTCCGACCACAGCTCCTAGCGCCCGCTTCCACAATAGAGGCTTTGAACATGGTCCACTTGGATTCCATGTCCCCAGCCTCCCTTGGGATGTGTGAGAAGTTCTTCTGGAGGTGGGAGTTGAAGACCTCCCGGATAGGATCCTCCGCCAGATGTTCCCAGTTCACCCTCACTACACGTTTGGGCTGCCAGGTCTTTCCAGCCGGCTCCATCTGATCCAACTCACCACCAGGTGGTGATCAGGTGACCCTCTGCTCCTCTCTTCACCCGAGTGTCCAAGACATACGCAGATCAGATTATACAACTACAAAGTGGATCATTGATCTACGGCCTAAGGTGTTCTGGTACCAGCTACACTTATGAGCCCCCTTATGTTCAACATGGTGTTCTTTATGGACAAACCGTGGCTAGCACAGAAGTCCAACAGGAGACACCACTCGGGTTCAGATCAGGCGATCCGTTCCTCCCAATCACCCCCACCAGGTTCCTCTGTCATCGCCCACCTGAGCATTGAAGTCTCCAGGAGAACTATGGAGTCTCAGGAGGCCTTTCCAGGACCTCCCACCAACTCCAAGAAGGCCGATACTCTGAACTGCTGTTTGGTGCATAGGCACAAACAGTCAGAGCCTTAATCCTGCAACCTGCAGGTGCAGGGAGGCGACCCTCTGGTTCTCCGGGAGAACTCCAACACAGCGGCGCTCAGCCGGGGGCTCGTGAGTATCCCCACTCCCGCCCGGCGCCTCTCACCCTGGGCAACTCCAGAAAAGGACAAAGTCCAACCTTCTCCAGGAGCTTGGTTCCAGAGCCAGTGCTGTGCGTGGAGGTGAGGCCAACTATATCTAGCTGGTACCGCTCCATCTCCTGCACCAGCTCAACTATATGTAGCTGGTACCGCTCCGCCTCCTCCACCAGCTCCACTATATCTAGCTGGTATCACTCCACCTCCTGCACCAGCTCCACTATATCTAGCTAGTACCGCTCCAGCTCCACTATATCTAGCTAGTACCGCTCCAGCTCCACTATATCTAGCTAGTACCGCTCCACCTCCCGCACCAGCTCCACTATATCTAGCTGGTACCGCTCAATCTCCTGCTCCAGCTCTGGCTCTTTCCCCGCTAGCGAGGTGATGTTCCACGTCCCTAGAGCTCGTCTATGCTGCCGGTGATCGGCTCGCCCAGGCCCCCTGCCCGGCATTTATATTTATATTTAATTCAAATGAAATTAAGTGTTTGTGAGAGAGACAGAGACCTTATTTATTGGCCTGTCTCTGTCTTCATGCAGACACGTCCGACTATTGAACACGTAGCGATGTGATCTGTGTGGTCCAGACCCTCAGGTTCGGGAACCTTGATGTGTGGGGTCCAGACCCCCAGGTGGGGAACCTTGATGTGTTGGGTTCACACCCTCAGGTGGGGAACCTTGATGTGTTGGGTTCAGACCCCCAGGTGGGGGAACCTTGATGTGTGGGGTTCAGACCCTCAGGTGGGGGAACTTTGATTTGTTGGGTTTATACCCTCAGGTTCGGGAACCTTGATGTGTCGGGTCCAGACTCCCAGGTGGGGAACCTTGATGTGTGGGGTCCAGACCCCCAGGTGGGGAACCTTGATGTGTTGGGTTCACACCCTCAGGTGGGGAACCTTGATGTGTTGGGTTCAGACCCCCAGGTGGGGGAACCTTGATGTGTGGGGTTCAGACCCTCAGGTGGGGGAACTTTGATTTGTTGGGTTTATACCCTCAGGTTCGGGAACCTTGATGTGTGGGGTCCAGATCCCCAGGTGGGGAACCTTGATGTGTTGGGTTCAGACCCTCAGGTGGGGGAACTTTGATTTGTTGGGTTCAGACCCCCAGGTGGGGGAACCTTGATGTGTGGGGTTCAGACCCTCAGGTGGGGGAACTTTGATTTGTTGGGTTTATACCCTCAGGTTCGGGAACCTTGATGTGTCGGGTCCAGACTCCCAGGTGGGGAACCTTGATGTGTGGGGTCCAGATCCCCAGGTGGGGAACCTTGATGTGTTGGGTTCAGACCCTCAGGTGGGGGAACTTTGATTTGTTGGGTTTATATCCTCAGGTTCGGGAACCTTGATGTGTTGGGTCCAGACCCTCAGGTTGGGGAACCTTGATGTGTGGGGTCCAGACCCTCAGGTTGGGGAACCTTGATGTGTCGGGTTTAGACCCTCAGGTTGGGTTTTGATAATATAAATCCTTATATTATGTGTATATTCTTATTGTCTGTGAAAGAGGTTAAAGGTTAAACGAGTCCAGAGTTGTGTCTGGCAAAAGACGCTCTGTCTTTCTCTCAAGGATAGATACACGCCTTGGATCACAACACTCATGCATGTTATCAGTATATTTACAGTAGAGAAGTAGTTCTCCCCCTTTTCAGCTCAGAGCCAACCAGAGGTCAGGATGGTAAGATACAAACCTGTGATGAAGTCGGTGTATGAAAGGGCCGAACTTCTGTCTTTTCGTGGTATTCCTTCCTCTCAACCTGCGTGTTGACAGAGGGACTCCCTGCTTTTGCAATTGCAGTGCTGGTAACTTTGCATGTAACCAAAGAATAAATCTTGGTACCAGCACGAGAGAAGTTGTTGGCTGAATTCTTTCTGAGGCTCCACCAGGCATCCAATCAGAACACACTAACAGTTTCCAACCAATCAGTTTGGGAACCTTGAAAAAAATGAAACAATCAGAAATTTCCCGTATTCGTTCTTCTTCTCCTGAAATATTTCAGACTGACTAGAAGTGAAGAAAACCTTTATTTAAATATGTATACAAGTTCATGGTCATGAAATAAAACAATATAATCATTAATCTGCTGCTATCTTCTGTTTTTATGAACACATTACATGTTTTTTGTAAATCAAATGTCATGAAACTTAAGTTTTTATGTTTTATATTATTGTTTATATGTTCTGATAAAAAGAAATGTTGTTTGAATTCTGTATGAAACATGTTCTACAGATAAATAATAATAACAACAATAATAGTTTTAGCAGTGCAACAGTGTGACATCCTGCAATCAATTGTTTTTATTTAGTTTCATTCAATGAAGTGATTATATACAATATCAGCCAATCAGAGGTCAACATTTGTCCTTTACATTTTATTAAGTAAAACATTTAAATGTTTTGTATATAATTTGTATCTATGTGAAATATTTAATTGACCCAGAATGAAATAACGTGAATTTATCAACAATCCCATTTATTATTGTTATAAATATTATTATTAGGGCCCGAGCGGCCGACGAAGTCGGTCTGTGAGGACCTATTGTAATCGCTGTTTATTATTATACTTATCGTGCCAATAGAATCGCAATAAAAGGTGCTTGGGATAATCATCATATATTGAAATTTGGTACGCAAACCAGAAGTGGTGAAAAAAAAAAGCTTTTTGGGGTATCGGGAAAAAGTCGGACAAAATTGCTCCACAGCGCCCCCTTGAGTTAGAAAGCTAATACTTTTTCCCCCCGAAGCCCGATTGACTTGAAATTTGCCACACATGTCCGGGTAAGTATACCTTACAAATAAGTCCATCAGACCCCTAAGCTCGGCCTACTTAGATTTTCCGCCATTTTGAATTTTGTGAAAAACACTTTTTTCTTAAAATCCTCCTATACGCTGGGTTCGATTCTTACAAAATGTTCTGTGGATCATTATTGGTTCAATGTCATTAAACGTTATGAAAATCTTGTTGATATCTCATTGTGTTGAGAACAAAAAGGACCAATCAACTTCTAAGGGGAGTGGCTTGGTTTTCAATCCACTTAACTTCCAAATCACTTGGCCTATCATCACCAAATGTATAGTATATGTCCACATCGCTTCCATTAACTGACCCTATGGTTTTCATTATTTTCAAACACTAGGGGGCGATGCATTCATCCGCCCAATATTGGCTTTTTTAGCATTTTTCAGCGTTTTTTTCATCATTTTCAGGCGTTGTACCAGAACGATCTCCTCCTAGAGATTAAACCCGATTGACTTCAAATTGGCCCAGTGTGATCTTGAGACCTTTGCAGTGAAAAGTTGTTACAAGATTTAAAAAATATCGAACTATGTGAGTCGGGAGCATTTTCAAAAAAACACCATTCGCCACGAGACAGGAAGTTGTTGTAATTCCGCCGTTCATTATCTTATCTGCTCCATATTACTCATATGTCATGACATCCTGACCCTGAAGACATCCATATGATAATTTACAATCAAAGTCATACCGCCACCTAGTGGCAACAAAAATGAAATGTTTTACACTGGTATGCCCTGTTCCTCACAGATTAATCAGATCCCTCTCAAAGTTTGTCAGAAAAGCCTTAAGACGTTGATGATGCAACACGGTGAAGATTGTAAGAATCCGATGAAGGGCGGCGACTCGGAGCATCGGCGAATATCGATCCTTCGCCGTGAGCGAATAAACCGATGTAACTCGACTCCACATGATCAGATCCTTTCCAAATATCACACGTATGATGAGACTCCAGGCTTGAAGACATGTACAGTCTAATTTTGAATCATAGTCATAGCGCCACCTACTGGTAACTGGAAGTAAAAGTTTCTATACTTTGGCTTGGTTTTCTTAGTAGGTAGATCAGATCGACATCAAATTACTTTCACACAAACGGAAGATGTTTATAATGCCAGCCCACAAAGCGTTTGAGGTTTCGTGTAACGCCGTTGCCGTGGCGACCCTTTCTTCGCCGTCTACAACGAAGGTCTTTTTGAGGCACTAAGCATGCTTGAAATGTCACTAATCTTGGCACACACATTTAGAGTCATAAATGTAGTTACTTAATAATATTTTAATGATTCAAAGTGGAATGTTAGATCGATAGCGCCCCCTACCAAGTTTCAACAATGCAGCCCTCGCAGTACGTTTGACATAGATATACAGAGTTTAGTAGGCACATGTATCACATGTAGACTTAAACAAAAGTCTCTTGGGACCATGCTCTAAACCGTACCGGAAAACGGCCATTTTGATTTTTGTGTGATTTATTTGCTCATTTTTGTCTATTTCTAAGCGCTTTTCTGGAACGAACTCGTCCTAGGGAATTTATCAGATCCACTTCGAATTTGGACAGTATAATCTCAAAACCTTAAGGATTAAAAGTTGTTAAAAGATTGTTGTTTCGTCAAAGCCTGTTGCCGTAAAGACGCACTCTTTGCCATAAAAACAAAGATGTTTTTGAGGGGCTAAAAATGCTCAAAACAGACCCAAACATAGCACACAAAATGTAGTTATATGATATGATTATAATGCTTCAAAATGTCAAATCGGCTCGATAGCGCCCCCTACAAAAGTTCAACAAACGTTCAACAAAATTCGACAAAGCAGCCCTCGCAGTAGGTTAGACATAGAAATACAAAATTTGGTAGACGTATGTAGTACATCTAAACTTAAAAATAAGTCTCTTGGGACCATGCTCCAAACCGTACCAGAAGCTGGCTATTTTGAGTTTTGTGGGATTTTTCCTTTTATCTTTGTCTATTTCTCTGCACTTTTCTATAAGGACCTCCTCCTAGGGCAGGGGTCAGCAACCTTTTCTATCCAAAGAGCCATTTCGCCCTATTTTCCACCAAATGAAATTTGTCTTGAGCCGCAAAAGTTATTTGATATCACAGCTTATAAAGTTTTATATATAGTCATATTATGTATCCACAAAAACTATAGTTTGTTGTATTTATGAAATTATAGACCAGGAATATAGACAATTATTGACATTGTATTGCTATTTTACCTGTTTATAACAATATCAAACTCTCATGAAGATGTGAAAAAAAAATACAATCATGTATCGGCCGACATTGAGGTCAATTAAAAACAGAACTATGCAGACTTTGAGCTTCCTATGTTTGTGGCTCATGGGGTAGAGTGGTTGTTTTGTAACCACAAGATAGCAGGTTCAATCCCTGGCCTCCCCACATGTCGACTTGTCATTTAGCAAGACACTGAACCCACAGGCGCTTCACAGCAGCCCAAAGCTAAGGATGGGTTAAATGCAATAACTTATTATTTAAATGAAATAACTTTGGAATAAATAGGCCAAGTCCACACTACTACGTTTCCATTTTAAAATGCATATCTCTTGCTCCGTGTACATGCAGCGTCTGCACTACGCCGGAGTGTCAGAGCACCGAGGACGGATAGGTTTCTACTAACGGTCCTCACTGTCTCATGAGCTGCCTCAGAACCAGCAGGAGTTCATCAGGAGACTTGATCCACTTCGTGAAAGTAGATTTACGTTGCTCAGTTTGCCGCAGCAGTTGAGAAATCGCTCTTTTTCTCTGATCTGCAACTTGATACGTTTCAGCCAAGCTGTGTGCTTGTTCTGGAAGTGTCTTCTAACATTACATTTGTTGTTGTTTGCTAACTTATCGCCACATATAAAGCATAAAGGTAAGCCAGCATCGTTGGCAGTGAAAGCAAATTAATACGTCCAAGCAGAATGAAACTCTCTATTTTCCTCCATGTCTTTTTCTTTTTTTTTTGTCTAAGTCCCAGGGAGCCGCAACAACGGGGCTGAAGAGCCGCATGCGGCTCCGGAGCCGCGGGTTGCCGACCCCTGTCCTAGGGAATTCATCAGATCCACTTCAAATTCCGTCAGTACAGTCTAAATACCTCAGTGATTATTATAGTTATCAAAAGCTTGAGTTTCATGGAACGGCGTGGACGTGGTGTGGCGGCTATTTTACATGGTTTGTGTTCATATATCAAGCTATTGTAACTCAACTGTACTTTGTCAAAACTCTCTCAAAGTAGACATGCTTGATGAGAATCATGACTTGAAGACTTCCACATGTCAATATTAACTCTTTAATAGTCTTTAATTGATCTAACTTCAAGCCCCTGCAAAATGACTTGACGACGCCGCTGCTCCACGCGTGAAATATCCTCTAAGCCGCTTACGCAGTGTCTGATGGTCAAGAAAGTTACGGGACGCGTCAACCGGCGTCTGGCAAGTAGCCTCGACGTCGCCAGGGGCGCGAGGGCCCGATCATCGCTGCTCGCAGCTTTAATTATTATTATTATTATTATTTTATTATTATTACTGTTATTGCGATTGTTATTATTATTATAATTGTGATATGGTAAATCAATAGATGTGATGAGATATAAATGATTATTATTAGATCATATTTATAATATTATTTTTACAAGTACAGGATTTATTAGATTCTATTCATAATATATTTTTTTTATGAGTTTGGGATTTATTCGATTATATTTATAATAATATTATTTTTAGTTTGGGATTTATTAGATTATATTTATAATATTGTTTCTATGACTTTGGGAATTATTAGATTATATTTATAATAATATACTTATGAGTTTGGGATTTATTAGATTATATTTATAATAATAATATTTTTCTATGAGTTGGGGATTTATTAGATTATATTTAGAATAATAAAATTGTTATGAGTTGGGGATTTATTAGATTATATTTAGAATAATTACTAATTACATTGTATTATTTTATTTTTAGACGATGCAGACATTTTGTGACACGAGCGCCATCTTGCAAAACAAGTATTAGAGCTTCCGGTTCAACGATGCAGGCCTTCACAATAAGACTCATTCAATAAAACTCAGTTTAATGAGTGAAATCAACTAAAGCGCATTTAAATGAGTCACTGTGTCATGTTAATAATTAATAATAAATGACAGCCGCTACAATACGATTCATTTTAATGTCAGAAAACACAACGTTTCCAGTCGGAAATGAGTTTCCGTTTTATTTTGAAACCCTCCCGGTCCCGGACGTGTTTCCGGTCCGCCGCTCCCTCAGCTGCTCGGTGACCGTTAGCTGTAAACAACCGTCAGTTCAGTCCGGTGAACGGAGCCGCGAGGGACCGGAAGCTGCTGCGGAGATGAGGCCCAGAAGGAGAGCAGGTTGGATTCTCTGATGCTAAGCTAACGATAGCTGCTTTGATTCAACAGCACTGGTCCCTGTCGCGATCGCGACGAGAGGTCACCTTTGACCCCGCCGGGTTCACCGTGGCAACCGGGAGGGGTCCCCATGGCAACCGGAACAACAGACATACAATGAGCGTGTGATTGACGGTTATTGGTTGTTGATTGACAGAAATAATAATAATAATTTATATATTGAGAGGAACAGTGTGATCTATTCTCCTCATGTAACATATAACTGTGTGTGAGAGTGTGTATATGTTTATACACATATTTATATACACCAGGGGCCATTTATATACACCAGGGGCCGTTTAAATATGTTTTTATGTTTATATACACCAGGGGCCGTTTAAATATATGTTTATATACATGTTTATATACACCAGGGGCCGTTTAAATACATGTTTATATACATGTTTATATACACCAGGGGCCGTTTAAATACATGTTTATATACATATTTATATACACCAGGGGCCATTTATATACACCAGGGGCCGTTTAATAGTTTATATACATGTTTATATACACCAGGGGCCGTTTAAATACATGTTTATATACACAGGGGCCGTTTAAATATATGTTTATATACATGTTTATATACACCAGGGGCGTTTTACATGTTTATACACATATTTATATAAACCAGGGGCCATTTATATACACCAGGGGCCGTTTAAATACATGTTTATATACATGTTTATATACACCAGGGGCGTTTAAATACATGTTTATATACATGTTTATATACACCAGGGGCGTTTAATTATATACATGTTTATATACCAGGGGCGTTTAAATACATGTTTATATACATATTTATATAACCAGGGCCATTTATATACACCAGGGGCCGTTTAAATACATGTTTATATACATGTTTATATACACCAGGGGCCGTTTAAATATATGTTTATATACATGTTTATATACACCAGGGGCCGTTTAAATACATGTTTATATACATATTTATATACACCAGGGGCCATTTATATACACCAGGGGCCGTTTAAATACATGTTTATATACATGTTTATATACACCAGGGGCCGTTTAAATATATGTTTATATACATGTTTATATACACCAGGGGCCATTTATATACACCAGGGGCCGTTTAAATACATGTTTATATACATGTTTATATACACCAGGGGCCGTTTAAATACATGTTTATATACACCAGGGGCCGTTTAAATACATGTTTATATACATGTTTATATACACCAGGGGCCGTTTAAATACATGTTTATATACATGTTTATATACACCAGGGGCCGTTTAAATACATGTTTATATACATGTTTATATACACCAGGGGCCGTTTAAATACATGTTTATATACATGTTTATATACACCAGGGGCCGTTTAAATACATGTTTATATACACCAGGGGCCGTTTAAATACATGTTTATATACATGTTTATATACACCAGGGGCCGTTTAAATACATGTTTATACACATATTTATATACACCATGGGCCATTTATGTACATGTTTATATACATGTTTATATACACCAGGGGTCATTTATATACACCAGGGGTCATTTATATACACCAGGGGCCGTTTAAATACATGTTTATATACATGTTTATATACATGTTTATATACATGTTTATATACATATTTATATATACCAGGGGCCATTTATATACACCAGGGGCCGTTTAAATACATGTTTATATACATATTTATATACACCAGGGGCCATTTATATACACCAGGGGCCGTTTAAATACATGTTTATATACACCAGGGGCCGTTTAAATACATGTTTATATACATATTTATATACATATTTATATATACCAGGGGCCATTTATATACACCAGGGGCCGTTTAAATACATGTTTATATACATGTTTATATACATGTTTATATACATATTTATATATACCAGGGGCCATTTATATACACCAGGGGCCGTTTAAATACATGTTTATATACATGTTTATATACACCAGGGGCCATTTATATACACCAGGGGCCGTTTAAATACATGTTTATATACACCAGGGGCCGTTTAAATACATGTTTATATACATATTTATATACATATTTATAAACACCAGGGGCCATTTATATACGCCAGGGGCCATTTATATACACCAGGGGCCATTTAAATACATGTTTATATACACCAGGGGCCATTTATATACATGTTTATATACATGTTTATATACACCAGGGGCCATTTATATACACCAGGGGCCATTTAAATACATGTTTATATACATGTTTATATACACCAGGGGCCATTTATATACACCAGGGGCCGTTTAAATACATGTTTATATACATGTTTATATACACCAGGGGCCATTTATATACACCAGGGGCCGTTTATATACATGTTTATATACATGTTTATATACACCAGGGGCCATTTATATACACCAGGGGCCGTTTAAATACATGTTTATATACATGTTTATATACACCAGGGGCCATTTATATACACCAGGGGCCGTTTATATACATGTTTATATACACCAGGGGCCGTTTAAATACATGTTTATATACATATTTATATACACCAGGGGCCATTTATATACGCCAGGGGCCATTTATATACATGTTTATATACATGTTTATATACACCAGGGGCCATTTATATACATGTTTATATACATGTTTATATACACCAGGGGCCGTTTAAATACATGTTTATATACATGTTTATATACACCAGGGGCCATTTATATACATGTTTATATACATGTTTATATACACCAGGGGCCGTTTATATACATGTTTATATACATGTTTATATACACCAGGGGCCGTTTATATACATGTTTATATACACCAGGGGCCATTTATATACATGTTTATATACACCAGGGGCCATTTATACACATGTTTATATACATGTTTATATACACCAGGAATGCAGCCTTCATGCAGCCTTCATGCAGCCTTAATGCAGCCTTAATGCAGCCTTAATGCAGCCTTAATGCAGCCTTAATGCAGCCTTAATGCAGCCTTAATGCAGCCTTAATGCAGCCTTCATGCAGCCTTAATGCAGCCTTAATGCAGCCTTAATGCAGCCTTAATGCAGCCTTAATGCAGCCTTCATGCAGCCTTCATGCAGCCTTAATGCAGCCTTAATGCAGCCTTCATGCAGCCTTCATGCAGCCTTAATGCAGCCTTCATGCAGCCTTCATGCAGCCTTAATGCAGCCTTAATGCAGCCTTAATGCAGCCTTCATGCAGCCTTAATGCAGCCTTAATGCAGCCTTCATGCAGCCTTAATGCAGCCTTAATGCAGCCTTAATGCAGCCTTAATGCAGCCTTAATGCAGCCTTCATGCAGCCTTAATGCAGCCTTAATGCAGCCTTAATGCAGCCTTAATGCAGCCTTAATGCAGCCTTCATGCAGCCTTAATGCAGCCTTAATGCAGCCTTAATGCAGCCATGCAGCCTATGCAGCCTTAATGCAGCCTTATGCAGCCTTCATGCAGCCTTAATGCAGCCTTCATGCAGCCTTAATGCAGCCTTCATGCAGCCTTAATGCAGCCTTAATGCAGCCTTAATGCAGCCTTCATGCAGCCTTAATGCAGCCTTCATGCAGCTGGCTTTGCAGCCTTATGCAGCCTTATGCAGCCTTTGGTTATGCAGCCTTCATGCAGCCTTAATGCAGCCTTAATGCAGCCTTAGCAATGCGCTTATGCAGCCTTAATGCAGCCTTAAATGCAGCCTTCATGCAGCCTTAATGCAGCCTTAATGCAGCCTTCATGCAGCCTTAATGCAGCCTTAATGCAGCCTTAATGCAGCCTTAATGCAGCCTTAATGCAGCCTTCATGCAGCCTTAATGCAGCCTTAATGCAGCCTTAATGCAGCCTTAATGCAGCCTTCATGCAGCCTTAATGCAGCCTTAATGCAGCCTTCATGCAGCCTTAATGCAGCCTTAATGCAGCCTTCATGCAGCCTTAATGCAGCCTTCATGCAGCCTTAATGCAGCCTTAATGCAGCCTTAATGCAGCCTTAATGCAGCCTTAATGCAGCCTTAATGCAGCCTTAATGCAGCCTTCATGCAGCCTTAATGCAGCCTTCATGCAGCCTTCATGCAGCCTTAATGCAGCCTTAATGCAGCCTTCATGCAGCCTTCATGCAGCCTTAATGCAGCCTTCATGCAGCCTTCATGCAGCCTTAATGCAGCCTTCATGCAGCCTTAATGCAGCCTTAATGCAGCCTTAATGCAGCCTTAATGCAGCCTTCATGCAGCCTTCATGCAGCCTTCATGCAGCCTTCATGCAGCCTTAATGCAGCCTTCATGCAGCCTTAATGCAGAAATATTGAACTTCTATTTCACTTTGTTTCCTGCAGACGTCCAGCAGCTGGTGGTGGTTAAAGAAGAGGTTCCCCCTGAGCAGCAGGAGTGGAGCTCCAGTCTGGACCAGGAGGACCCAGAGCCCCCTCACATTAAAGAGGACCAGGAGGACCCAGAGCCCCCTCACATTAAAGAGGACCAGGAGGATCCAGAGCCCCCACACATTAAAAAGGACCAGGAGGACCCAGAGCCCCCACACATTAAAGAGGACCAGGAGGACCCAGAGCCCCCTCACATTAAAGAGGACCAGGAGGACCCAGAGCCCCCACACATTAAAGAGGACCAGGAGGACCCAGAGCCCCCTCACATTAAAGAGGACCAGGAGGAACTCTGGACCAGTCAGGAGGGAGAGCAGCTTCAAGGGCTGGAGGAGGCTGATATCACCAAGTTCACATTCACTCCTGTCCCTGTGAAGAGTGAAGATGATGAAGAGGAACCTCAGTCCTCACAGCTTCATCAAAGACTAACTGAACAGATGGAGACAGAAGCTGATGGAGAGGGTTCAGGTCGGAACAACATGGATGAGTTTATTTTACAGTTTATTTTTGTAGAAGGTTCCAGTTCATCTTTAGGTGGTTCTTGTTTTCCTTTAAAATGTTCCAGTTTATCTTTAGGTGGTTCTTGTTTTCCTTTAAAATGTTCCAGTTTATCTTTAGGTGGTTCTCATTTTACTTTATGAGGTCCCACTTCATCTTTAGGTGGTTCTCATTTTACTTTATGAGGTCCCACTTCATCTTTAGGTGGTTCTAGTTTTCCTTTTTGAGGGTCCCGTTTATCAGTTGGTAGTTCTAGTTTTCCTTGATGAGGTTCCAGTTAATCTCTAGCTGGTTCTACTTTTTTCCTTTAGGAGGTTCCACTTCATCTGTAGGTGGTTCTGGTTTTCCTTTTTGAGGGTCCCGTTTATCAGTTGGTAGTTCTAGTTTTCCTTGATGAGGTTCCAGTTAATCTCTAGCTGGTTCTACTTTTTTCCTTTCGGAGGTTCCACTTCATCTGTAGGTGGTTCTAGTTTTCTTTTAGGAGGTTCCAGTTCATCTCTAGCTGGTTCTAATTTTTTCCTTTAGGAGGTTCCACTTCATCTGTAGGTAGTTCTTGTTTTCCTTTCGGAGGTTCCAGTTAATCTGTAGGTGGTTCTAATTTTCCTTCATGAGGTTCCAGTTCATCTTTAGGTGGATTTAGTTATACTATAGGAGGTTCCAGTTCATCTGCAGAAGGTTCTTGTTTTTATTAATGAGGTTGCCGTTTATCAGTTTGTAGTTGAGGTTCTATTTCATCTTTAGGTGGTTCTAGTAGTTCCTTTACGTGGTTCTAGTTTACCTTTAGAAGGTTCCAGTTCATCTTTAGGTGGTTTTAGTTTTCCTTAATGAGGTTCCAGTTCATCTCCAGGTGGTTCTAGTTTTTTCTTTTAGGAGGTTCCACTTCATCTGTAGGTGGTTCTTGTTTTCCTTTCGGAGGTTCCAGTTCATCATTACATGGTTCTAGGTTTCCTTGAGGAGGTTCCAGTTAATCTGTAGGTGGTTCTATTTTTCCTTTGGGAGGTTCCAGTTCATCTTGAGGTGGTTCTTGTTTTCCTTTGGGAGGTTCCAGTTCATCATTACATGGTTCTAGTTTTACTTTAGAAGGTTCCAGTTCATCTGTAGATGGTTCTAGTTTTCCTTTATGAGGTTCCAGTTCATCTGTAGGTGGTTCTAGTTTTCCTTTATGAGGTTCCAGTTCATCTTGAGGTGGTTCTAGTTTTGAGGTCCTGTTGGTCCTAAAGGTCGTTCTACAGGTGGAGACATATTGGACCACATTCTCCACCATCATCATCATCAAAACATTTGTGTAAAAATCTAATGTTATTCTTTTTCTCACTTTCCTGATATTCAGTCAATTTAAAGATGAAATGTGTGTTTCCTGTTTCCTGCAGGCGTCCAGAAGCTGCTGGAGAATAAAGAGGTTCAGCAGCAGGACTGGAGCTCCAGTCTGGACCAGGAGGACCAGGAGGACCAGGAGGACCAAGAGGACCCAGAGACCCCACACATTAAAGAGGAACAGGAGGAACTCTGGACCAGTCAGGAGGAACCAGTCTGGAACTCAGATCCTTCCAAGTCCTCAGAGTCTAAGACCGAAGTCAGTGGTGAAGATCGGATGGAGAACAGAGAACCTCAGTCGGTTTCAAAGTTCCTGAAGATTGTTGAAGTCCCCGTCGATGGTCTGAGATGTAAAACTGGCAGGAAAACATACAGCTGCTCAGAATGTGGCAAAATATTTGGCCGCAGTCCACATCTGAAGATCCACATGAGAACTCACACGGGGGAGAAACCATTCAGCTGCTCATTCTGCGGGAAAAGTTTTACTCAAAAAGTCAATCTGACGTATCACATGTCCGTCCACACCGGAGAGAAACGCTTCAGCTGTCGCTTCTGTGAAGAAAGATTCACCTGGTACACTCAGCTGAAGAGTCATCAGTGTGTCTCTGAGTCCTCTCAGCGGAGACACACTGGGGACAGCCGAGGGACGGACACCGGAGACAAATCATTCAGCTGCTCCGACTGTGGAAAGATATTCAGCCGCAAGGACAATCTGAACATACACAGGAGGATTCACACAGGAGAGAGACCGTTCGGCTGCTCTGTTTGTGGGAAAAGCTTTAAACATGGAGGGCATCTGACACAACACATGTCGGTCCACACCAAGGAGAACCGGTTCAGCTGCAGAGTCTGTGACACGAGATTCACCTGGCTTTATCAGCTCAAGAGACACAAGTGTGCCGGGGAACCTTCTCAGCGTCACAAACTCTGGACCAGTCAGGAGGGAGAGCAGCAGGACCGGAGCTCCAGTCTGGACCAGGAGGACCAGGAGGATCCAGAGCCCCCACACATTAAAGAGGACCAGGAGGACCAGGAGGACCCAGAGCCCCCTCACATTAAAGAGGACCAGGAGGACCCAGAGCCCCCACACATTAAGGAGGACCAGGAGGACCCAGAGCCCCCACACATTAAAGAGGAACAGGAGGACCCAGAGCCCCCACACATTAAAGAGGACCAGGAGGACCCAGAGCCCCCTCACATTAAAGAGGACCAGGAGGACCCAGAGCCCCCTCACATTAAAGAGGACCAGGAGGACCCAGAGCCCCCACACATTAAAGAGGAACAGGAGGACCAGGAGGACCCAGAGCCCCCACACATTAAAGAGGACCAGGAGGACCCAGAGCCCCCTCACATTAAAGAGGACCAGGAGGACCCAGAGCCCCCTCACATTAAAGAGGACCAGGAGGACCCAGAGCCCCCTCACATTAAAGAGGACCAGGAGGACCCAGAGCCCCCTCACATTAAAGAGGACCAGGAGGACCCAGAGCCCCCTCACATTAAAGAGGACCAGGAGGACCCAGAGCCCCCACACATTAAAGAGGACCAGGAGGACCCAGAGCCCCCTCACATTAAAGAGGACCAGGAGGAACTCTGGACCAGTCAGGAGGGAGAGCAGCTTCAAGGGCTGGAGGAGGCTGATATCACCAAGTTCACATTCACTCCTGTCCCTGTGAAGAGTGAAGATGATGAAGAGGAACCTCAGTCCTCACAGCTTCATCAAAGACTAACTGAACAGATGGAGACAGAAGCTGATGGAGAGGACTGTGGAGGACCAGAACCAGACAGGAACTCAGATCCAGAACCAGACAGGGACTCAGATCCAGATAGACATCCAGAACCAGATACTGATGAGGAGACTGGAGACTCTGAATTCAATGATGTTGACGGGACGGAGACCAGAGAACCTCCGTCGGGTCTAAACTCTGACGCAGGATGTAACGCCGGCAAGAAAGTGTTCAGCTGCTCCGACTGCGGGAAAATATTTGGCCGAAAGGAACATCTGCAGACTCACGTGAGGATTCACACCGGAGAGAGACCGTTCAGCTGCTCTGACTGCGGGAAAACATTCGGCTGTAAGAGGTCGCTGCTGGGTCACATGACCAGTCACACCGGAGAGAAACCATTCAGCTGCTCTCAGTGCGGGAAAAGATTTGGCCGGATGGTAAATCTGAAGACTCACGAGAGACTCCACACTGGCGAGCGGCCGTTCAGCTGCCCGTTCTGTGCCAAAGGTTTCACCCAGAAGGTCCACATGACGCAGCACACGGCCGTCCACACGGGGGAGAAACCCTTCAGCTGCAGCATCTGTGGCAAACAGTTCACCTGGCTGTCGGGCTTCAGGCGACACAAGTGTTGCAGCGAGCAGTCCGAGCCTGACGAGAGCCAAACGGAGGAGAACCCGGAGGTGGAACCCGGAGAGAAACTGTTTCGCTGCCGTCAGTGTGGGAACAGATTCAATCACAAGCACAACCTGAAGGCTCACATGAGAATTCACACAGGAGAGAAACCGTTTCGCTGCTCCGTTTGTACAAAAGGCTTCACTGCAAGTGGAGCGCTGAAGAAACACCTGAGGACGCATTCCGGAGAGAAACCCTTCAGCTGCTCCGTCTGCGGCATCAGATTCACACAAGGAGGGAACCTGAAACGGCACATGGCTCAGCACAAGGGGGAGACCCGGGAGAAACCCTTTAGCTGCTCCGTCTGCACCAAGACCTTCACGCAGGTCTCCAACATGAAGCGACACATGACGCAACACATGACGCAACACCTGGCCCCGGGAGCTGAGAGCAGCTCAGATCTGACTCAGTGGGGAGGAACCGCTCAGGGGGGAGGAACCGGAGGAACCGCTCAGGGGGGAGGAACCGGAGGAACCGGAGGAACTGCTCGCTCAGGTGTCACTGACAACAGACCGTGAACTGAAAAAGATATTTCACGTATTATTTTGTAAATATTTATTTATATGTCAGAACTTTACATTTATTGTACATTTATATTTGTTTCAACAATAACGGGACTGTAAAACACAAAGATCTACTTTAAGAATCTTTTGAATCTGAACATCTCATCAATTCTTCAAATGTTGCTGTTTGTTTATTTGATTTATGGATGAATCTGATTTCATGTTTCTATAATCAGACTTTGAGCCTCCAGTCTGAGTCTGACGGTCTCTGGGAACTGTTCAATAAAGAACTTATTAATGAGTTAATATCACATCGTTCTGTTGAGTGGCAATAAACTACAGCGTGAATATATATATATATATATATATATATAAATATATATATATATATATATATATATATATATATAGAGGCCACGGAGCTCCTTTTGGATCTGGTCAAAATAATGTGAACGCCCTGCTGATGATAATAATTAGCCTTATAATGGTTATTAATGTACCGACGGAGCCGGAGCGGAGTTACCTGACGGAGGAGGAGCCGGAGCCACCTGACGGAGGAGAAGCGCAGCATCATCTTGTCCGTGATGGAGAGACAGGAGGAGGAGGAGGAGGAGCAGAGTGTGCTCAGGTGAGGAGGGGCGGGGCTAACCTGGACTCATTGATTACTGAGTGGAGGGTCACACAAAATAAAAGCGCCTCCACTGGTACTTTTCAAAATAAAATATGTCATGTGACATGTGACCTCTGACCTCTGTCCTCCAGACACTTTAAAGCACAATAGTCATCAATGTGTGATTTCATTTATTTAAATAAGTCTTTATGTCTGACGTCTGATCTGAAACCATCCTAGCTTCTCCATCCTAGCTCCTTTGTCCTAGCTCCTTCATCCTTATTCCTCCATCACCTAACATCAAACTCTAACATAAGCTAACAACGCACAAGCTAACAACACACAGGCTAACAACACACAGGCTAACACATGCTAACAACACACAAGCTAGCAACACACAAGCTAACAACACACAGGCTAACACAAGCTAATTCAATTCAATTCAGTTTATTTTGTAGAGCCCAAAATCACAAATTACAAATTCTCCTCAGAGGGTTTTACAATCTGTACACATACGACATCCTCTGACCTTTGACCCTCACATCAGAACAAGAAAAACTCCCCAAAACCTCTTTAACGGGAGGAAAATGGAAGAAACCTTCAGGAGAGCAACAGAGGAGGATCCTCTATCAGGAGGACAGAAGTACAATAGATGTCATGTGATCAGAATGAACATCATAACAGTTACAACGCATTCAATGCATATGACATAATGATTCATATAATGAGAGTAGCAGCATGATGAAGTTACAACACATTCAATGCATATGACATAATGATTCATATAATGAGAGTAGCAGCATGATGAAGTTACAACACATTCAATGCATATGACATGATTCATATAATGAGAGTAGCAGCATGATGAAGTTACAACACATTCAATGCATATGACATAATGATTCATATAATGAGAGTAGTAGCATGATGAAGTTACAACACATTCAATGCATATGACATAATGATTCATATAATGAGAGTAGTAGCATGATGAAGTTATAACACATTCAATGAATATGATATAATGAGAGTAGTAGCATGATGAAGTTATAACACATTCAATGCATATGACATAATGATTCCTATAATGAGAGTAGCAGCATGATGAAGTTATAACACATTCAATGCATATGACATAATGATTCATATAATGAGAGTAGTAGCATGATGAAGTTACAACACATTCAATGAATATGGTCCCAGATAAAACCAGGACCAGTGTCCAGATAAAACCAGGACCAGGGTCCAGGTAAAACCAGGACCAGGGTCCAGATAGAACCAGTACCAGGGTCCAGGTAAAACCAGGACCAGTGTCCAGATAAAACCAGGACCAGGGTCCAGATAAAACCAGGACCAGGGTCCAGATAAATCCAGGACCAGGGTCTTAAAGGTGCATGAACTCATACAGAAGAAAAGGGTGGGAGCTACACAAGCTAACAACACAAGCAAGGTTACATCAGACGGTACATACGGCTACTTCTTTAAACGTCCATAGATCCTGAAGACGTCAATACATTTTCACATATTTTTTGTTTTGTAATTTTGTAGTTTGTATGTTTTCATTTCTTCATAAACAAAAAGGTCTAATAATTATTTTTTGCGACCTTGTCTGAACCAGCTTTTCAGCTCTGTTTCTCTCCAAGTGAGTCCCCGAAAGGGAGGAGCCGTGTGGGGAGAAGGGGCGGGGCTTCAGTTATGATAGAGGGGGCGGGGCTTCAGTTATGATCCAGATTATAAACCTGCTGAGTGTGTCTGAGTGTGTGTGTGAGTGTGTGAAGCTTCAAACAACTGACAGACAAACTGTAAGAAAACTTTATTTCTGTATTATTATATGATATTTTTCTTCTTCTTGTTCTGTAAATATTATATGTTTTTATCTTTGTGTTCTGTTTCATCTAAATGTTTTATCTGCTTATTATTTGTTCCTTCAGTCATTTGATTAAGTTCACATATGTTTGATCATTTTGTTCGAGTATCATTCTGCAATTGACTGATTTTATGTCAGAGAAAATCTAGTTTGAACTAGTTTTTTTAAATAATTTTCCTCATATTTTGCTCACGTGTTACACCTTTTAAAATAAACTCAACTACAACAAACAACCGACAGATTTGTCCAGAAAACTATCAGAGCCCAGAAATAAGTCAGATTCTATTTGTTCATTTTACAGTTTAGTTTTATTCTGACTTCCCAACATGAAGGTTTGTTATTTTCCAAAGCTTCTCAGGAATAATAATGAATCCCTGACGGGACTTTAAATATATTTTACATTTCAATAGATTGAGTCTGAAATATGTAAAACATCCACCAATGTAGAATATTGACATTCAGTGGACATCAGCTCAGCTCTGGGATCAGCTGGTGTTATTCCTGGAGTCCGTGAGGAGGCGACAGGGTCTTGGCAGTGCTCCAGAATCAGAATCCTACAGAACCCGAAGGAAACCTTCAACAAGTTCGTCTGGAGGGAAACTGGATTTAAAGACGGGAACGGGAACCATCTCTTGAGTTAAAAGCTTAAAAGGTCCATTCTGTGTGATTTACAGGAAGTCCAGCCTCTCTGGTTCGTATTATGATGGTGGGGGGGGCAGGATGCCTTGCTCGCCCACTGACCACGGTCTGGACCGCCGTGCTAGGTCGCCACATGGCTGCCATGGTAACGAGGAGGAGGAGCTGCGTGTCTGGAGGCGACCAATCAGAGATGGACGAGGCCGCTGGCATTCACAGGTGAGTTTGCTACAACAAGTATTTTATTCATTGAATGCATTGGTTTTCATTTTATCCTCTTCTGGTTCAGGACCAACCGCTGGACCAGGTTCAGGATGAAAGTGAGCGGCGGCAGCGGGAAGAGGAAGAGTTTCTGGCTCGTTACCGTAGCGACCCGAACCTGGCACGTTACCCGGTGAAGCCGCCGCCGAGCGAGGAGGTCGTGAGGATGTCGGCTCAGGTCGGCAGGGTCCGCCACCAACGGCGCCACAGCGACGCCTCCTTTGAAACTTCCGAGCCCTATCACCTGACCGTGAGACCTCCAGGTAGAAACCCCCCCCCCCCACCAGCCCCAGTTCATCTGAGACCTCCAGGTAGAAACCCCCCACCCCGGTTCACCTGAGACCTCCTGGTAGAACCCCCTCCTCGCCCGGTTCATCAACTGGAGGGAAGTTTGTCTGACTTGTGCTTTTCCACTTAGCGCTCCGTCAGAATCAGCTTCAGGGATTGGTCAGATCTGGAAGTCAGAGGTCCTTCTCTGTGGAACGGGCAGCCAATCACGTCAGCCCCACATCCCCCCGCCGAAGCCCGTTACCTCGGCAACATTTGGACCCAAGCTCCGCCCTCAAGAGGAAGAAAACCAATGAGAGTGCAGCACAGTCTGGGCGGAGAATGGGGAAGATGCACGTGATTGGCAGCTTCAGCAGCTCAGAGGAGGAACTGGTGACCACGCCGGACTACACCAGCTGTGAGGAGCCCGACAGTGAGTGGCTACATGCTAACTGCTAGTTAAAAGAGGCTAGGAGGCTTCATGCTAACTGCAAACTAAAAGAGGCTAGGTGGCTACACGCTAACGGCCAGCTAAAAGTGGCTAGGCGGCTACATGCTAACAGCTAGCAGACCAGAAGGACAGTCAGTATAAGCCCTTTTACAGCTGGCGTCATGGTTACGTCACTGTGTCACAGAGGAGAACATGAATCAGTCGAGAGCTAAAGCTGCACAACAAACCTTCATCCTGTTGTGTAGCTGGGTGCAGATATATTATATTACATATTACATATTACATCATATCATATATTACATATTATATATTATATTATATTCCATATTATATTATATATTCCATATTATATTATATTATATATTATATTCTATTCTATATTCTATATTCTATTACATATCATATTACATATCATATTATATATGATATTCCATATTTTATATTACATTCCATATTATACTCTATATAATAGGATGTGTTCAGCACCACAGTGACTTTGCTCTAATTAGCTCAGCATGATAATCCTCTTACAGCTGAGCTCTGGGTTTCCTCTGTCTTCTCAGTTGCCCAACATGTTGCAGTTAATCACAGTTGCTGAACATGTTGCAGTTAGTCACAGTTGCCCAACATGTTGCAGTAAGTTACAGTTGCCCAACATGTTGCAGTAAGTTACAGTTGCCCAACATGTTGCAGTAAGTTACAGTTGCCCAACATGTTGCGGTTAGTTACAGTTGCTGAACAAGTTGCAGTTAGTTACAGTTGCCCAACATGTTGGAGTTAATTCAATTCAATTCAATTCAATTCAATTTATTTTTGTATAGCCCAAAATCACAAATTACAAATTCTCCTCAGAGGGCTTTACAATCTGTACACACTGACATCCTCTGTCCCAGAACCTCATCGACTCAGGAAAAACTCCCCAAAAAAACCCTTTCAACAGGGAGAAAAATGTAAGAAACCTTCAGGAGAGCAGCAGAGGAGGATCCCGCTCCCAGGATGGACAGAGTACAATAGATGTCATGTGATCAGAATGAACAGCATAACAGAGTTACAACACGTTGAATTCACATAAAATAGAAAAGAATGTGTGTCAGCAGTTCCACGGAAGGAACCAGGAGGCAGGACCAGGGTCCAGATGCAACCACGATTCGTGGAAACCTGCGAGGCGAAAAAGCACAAAGACTCCGGAGGAAGAAGTAGAGTTAGTAATGTGCATTTATAGAACATGAATTCATACAGAAGGAGAGAAAGAAAAGGATAGAGGAGCTCAGTGTATCCTAAGTTGTCCCCCAGCAGTCTAGGTCTATAGCAGCATATCTAGGGGCTGGAAAGAATGGACCAGGGCAAACCTGAGCCAGCCCTAACTATAAACCTGAGCCAGCCCTAACTATAGACCTGAACCAGCCCTAACTATAGACCTGAACCAGCCCTAACTATAGACCTGAACCAGCCCTAACTATAGACCTGAGCCAGCCCTAACTATAAGCCTGAGCCAGCCCTAACTATAGACCTGAACCAGTCCTAACTATAAACCTGAGCCAGCCCTAACTATAGACCTGAACCAGCCCTAACTATAGACCTGAGCCAGGCCTAACTATAAACCTGAACCAGACCTAACTATAGACCTGAGCCAGCCCTAACTATAAACCTGAGCCAGCTCTAACTATAAACCTGAGCCAGCTCTAACTATAGACCTGAGCCAGCCCTAACTATAGACCTGAACCAGCCCTAACTATAAACCTGAACTAGCCCTAACTATAAACCTGAGCCAGCCCTAACTATAAACCTGAACTAGCCCTAACTATAAACCTGAGCCAGCCCTAACTATAGACCTGAACCAGCCCTAACTATAAGCGCTATCAAAGAGGAAAGTCTTAAGTCTACTCTTAAATGTGGTCACTGTGTCTGCCCCCCGGACTGAAAGTGGAAGCTGGTTCCACAGAAGAGGAGCTTGATAACTGAAGGCTCTGGCTCCCATCCTACTTTTTAAGACTCTAGGAACCACAAGCAGCCCCGCATTCAGTGAGCGCAGCTCTAGTGGGGTAATATGGTACTATGAGCTCTCTAGTGGGGTAATATGGTACTATGAGCTCTCTAGTGGGGTAATATGGTACTATGAGCGCTCCAGTGGGGTAATATGGTACTATGAGCGCTCCAGTGGGGTAATATGGTACTATGAGCTCTCTAGTGGGGTAATATGGTACTATGAGCTCTCCAGTGGGGTAATATGGTACTATGAGCTCTCCAGTGGGGTAATATGGTACTATGAGCTCTCTAGTGGGGTAATATGGTACTATGAGCTCTCTAGTGGGGTAATATGGTACTATGAGCTCTCTAGTGGGGTAATATGGTACTATGAGCTCTCTAGTGGGGTAATATGGTACTATGAGCTCTCTAGTGGGGTAATATGGTACTATGAGCTCTCTAGTGGGGTAATATGGTACTATGAGCTCTAGTGGGGTAATATGGTACTATGAGCTCTCTAGTGGGGTAATATGGTACTATGAGATCCTTAAGATATGATGCTGCCTCACCAATTAAGGCTTTGTAGGTGAGGAGAAGGATTTTAAATTTGACTCTAGATTTTACAGGGAGCCAGTGAAGAGAAGCTAATACAGGAGTAATATGATCTCTTCTCTTAGTTTTTGTTAGTACACGAGCTGCAGCATTCTGGATCAACTGGAGAGATTTAAGAGACTTATTAGAGCAGCCTGATAATAAGGAGTTACAGTACAGTTACAGTTCCCCAACATGTTGCAGTAAGTTACAGTTGCTGAAAATGTTGGAGTTACAGTTGCCCAACATCTTGTAGTTATAGTTGCCCAACATGTTGCAGTAAGTTACAGTTGCCCAACATGTTGCAGTTACAGTTGCTGGACATGTTACAGTCACAGTTGCTGGACATTTTGCAGTTACACTTACAGTTGCTAGACATATTACAGTTGCAGTTGCTGAAGATGTTGCAGTTACAGGTGTTGGACATGTTGCAGTTAAGGTACGTTCACACCAAAAGTGTTGCGAATATTCGCAACACTTTTTCTTCCATAGTTGGTCACACCGAGGCGCTTCCCATAGTGAAACACCTCACTCTGTTATCAAAGAACCGGGGTTACGTTAAGTAACCATAAGTTATTTTGCGTCATTCGCTTTTTTGCTTTTTCGCGCTAGACGCACCGCCGGAGGGGGCGTGGCTTATCTTCGTGGAAATAGTTCATTTCTGCCATCCACCGTGGAAGAAATAACCACCAGTTCTGCTTTGTACGTGTTCTGGAAGTCCGAATGTTCGTTATTCTCATCCATTCACATCTGACTTTTTTTGTAATCTACTCCTTACGCTTTTGGTGTGAACGCACCTTTACAGTTGCTGAAGATTATGGAGTCAAAGTTGTTGGACATCTTGGAGTTACAGTCGATGGACGTGTTAGTCACAGTTACCCAACATGTTGCAGTAAGTTGCAGTTTCAGTTACTGAAGATGTTCCAGTCACAGTTGCTGAACATGTTACTATTACAGTTGCTGGACATGTTGCAGTTACAGTTGCTGAACATGTTGCAGTTACAGTTGCTGAACATGTTGCAGTTGCTGCAGGTCGTCTATCAGGACATTAGGCGTCATGTTAACAAGTTAATCTGCTGCCTTCCTGTCATTGGGCCAGAAGTCACCTGGTCAGAGATAATGAGCTCTGATTGGCTCAGAGGGTTCTTTGCGCCTCCTCTCAGGTTGGGAGGTGACGAAGCAGCTCAGAGTCTTTGCTGCTGCCCTTAAGACATCCGGAGAGGAA